>JALGBA010001792.1:3340000-3928808 GCA_023970755.1 Azemiops feae | reverse complement strand
GATTAAGTTGGTAATCTTATTTCTTTGGAATCCGTTGAATGTTAGTACATTGGTGAGAGTGTGTAGTTCGGTTTTTAGGTGTTGTTCGTCAGCTAAGCGTTTTGTTCTCGAGATGAGTGTCTTGGCTACGGAGTTGATCTGTGCTGGGTGGTGGTGTGAGAGTGCGTGCAGATAGCGGTTTGTGTGTGTTTTCTTCTGGTAGATGGTGTGTCCTAGGGAGCCATTGGATTTCTTGTAGACTAAGACATCCAGGAAGGGAAGTTGCTTGTTGGCTTCTGTTTCCATGGTGAACTGTATTTTGGGGTGTAGGCTGTTGAGGTGTGTGAGGAAGTTGTCTAGTTTTTCTTTCCCATGTGGCCAGATTATGAAGGTGTCGTCTACGTATCTGAGCCAGAGTTTGGGTTTATGATCAGATTTTTCTAGAGCTTGGGTTTCAAAGTGTTCCATGTAGAGATTTGCAATGACAGGTGAGAGGGGTGATCACATGGGTGCTCCTTCTATTTGTTTGTATTTTTGTCCATTGTAGATGAAGTATGTGTTGGATAGGCAATGGTTGGTCAGATCTAGGATGTGCTTGGGGTGGGTTATATTTGTTTTGGATAGCTGTCAAGGCTTCTTTGATTGGCACTTGGGTGAAGAGGGAAATGACATCAAAGCTCACGAGTAGGTCGCTGGGCTGTAAGTTTTGTTTCTTTATGATCTCTATGAATTGGAATGAGTTTTTTACGTGTGAGGTGATGGATTCTGCATAGGGTTGTAGTTGTTTGGCGAGAAATTTGGCTAGGTTTTGTAGAGGTGAGCCTATGGAGCTGACTATGGGTCTAAGTGGAGTTCCTTCTTTGTGTATCTTGGGGAGACCATAGAGCTTAGGGCATCTGGATGATTTTTCTCTGGGAATGATTCTTTGCTGGATCTCTTCGCTGATGGGGGAGGCTTTTATTTTGGATCTAGTGGTTTTTTCCAGGTAGGTGGTGGGATCTGTGTTTAGGGGTTTGTATGTGGAGTCTTGGAGTAGGTTGGTTAATTTGGTTTGGTAGTCAGATGTGTTCATAACCACCGTGGCGTTGCCCTTGTCTGCTGGTAGGATTATTATGCTGGTGTCTTCTTTCAGGTTAAGTAGTGCTGTCTGTTCCTCTTTGTGTAAGTTGCTTTTGGGTGGCTTGCTGGTGCAGAGGATGTTGGAGATTTCGAGTCTGATTCTGTTAGCGTCGTCGGGGTTGATTTTGGTCAGGCTGGTTTCAACTCCGCATATAATGGTTTCCGTGGGGATGTGTTTGGGAGCGACTGCAAAGTTGAATCCTTTGGAAAGGACATTGGTTTCGGCTTTGGTGAGGATCCTATCTGAGATGTTATGCACTGTTTGTTTCATGTGTGGCTGTGAGGGAGGAGGGGTTTGTTTCTGGCGTTCTTGTAGTCTTCGGAATTTGTTGGTGTGTGTGTCTGTCTTGAGGGTGGTCTGTGTTTCGGCTCTCCAGACGGCGAGTTGTTTGGATTTGTCCCAAAGTGCGGGGTGGATCTTGTTGCTGAGTTTGAGGTGAAGTGTGAGGAGATCTTTGTTGATTCGGTCTAGGAGGAATCTTTTTGTGTGAAGTTCATTTCTGATTAGGGCCAATTCTGTTCTTTTCAGGATGCGTTTGGTGGCTGCAGAGTTGGAGTGGAATTTCAATTGGAAGCATGTGGGGATTAAATTTTGATCTCGGCAGTTGCGTAAGAATGCGAGGTCACATAAAGTGGAAGCTCTTTGGACTTCGAGTTTTTCATAGGTCCTGGTCAGATGGTAGATTTCCTCCCCGTAGAGGTACGATATTTGTTTTCTGAGGTTTTCACGGGTGTTTGTATGTAGGTCTTTGGTAATTCGGGTTTTCTCCCGTGTAAAATTGGAAGTGTCTTGGCAACGTTTCGACGAAGTCCCATTCGTCATCTTCAGGCTGGTGTCTTCGGCTTCGTGCTTCTAGGAGCAATGTGTGATCGCAGCTGTTTCTTCCTTTTAACTGCCAGTGGAGGTATGAACTGATTGGATGGGAGCTTGGCTGTGTTCTGATTGGGTGGAGGTGTGTTCTGATTGGTTAGGGGCTTGGCTGTGCTCTGATTGGATGGGGGGTTGGCTGTGCTCTGATTGGTGGGGGGTGTGCTCTGCTTCGGTGGGGGCCCTGTTGTGCTCAGATTAGTCTGAGTTGCAGGGGGATTTGAGATGCACGTGAGAGGGATTTGAGATGCACGTGAGAGGGCAAGACGAACATCAAAACTGCCCTCTACGGAAGGAATCCAGCCGGCACAAGACTTCACGCAATGCCCCGAAAAACCTCGCGCCGAACAGCTGATGAGAGCGATCCGACTTACGCGCCAAACAGCTGACAGATCCAGTCCCACAACACCTGCACGTGAGAGGGCGAGACGAACATCCAAGCTACTCTCCACTAAAAAGAATCCAGCCGGCACAAGACTCCGCGCGGCTCCCTGTTAACCTCGCGCCGAACAACTGACAGGCACGCTCCGGCTTGCGCGCCTGACAGCTGTCAAGCGCGACTTTTAAATCTTGTCGGGAGACTTTCTACTGTATACCTACTACCGTCAATGTGATTTTTCTAAACGAGCTTCCTAAGCACGCTATGTGCACATGCCACAACGTAACCGTTTTCTAACTGTTATGTGAATTTATGCACATGCTCCCTTGCCATTTAGCCCTTTGCTCTGATGATGTTAACAGGTTGTTAACGAAAGCTCAGCAATAAAGAAGCCTTTTTTCTAATATCCCAGAGTTCATTATTTTATTTAATTGACTTTAAATGTCCATACCTGGGATTCCAATATTTAAAATTATTAAAGATACATATACATATATATATATATATACATATATATATATATATATATATATATATATATATATATATATATATATATATATATATATATATATATATATATATATATATATATATATATATATATATATATATATATATATACACATACATATCTAATGCAATTATTATTCCAGTACATATATATTTCTAATAATTATATAACTATCAAAACCTTCTGTATTTTGTATTAATGAATTCTATATGTTACTATACTTGTCCATATAAAATCTACATCTATTGGCAATTCACTCATAGAGGAATATATACTTTTTTTAAAAAAAATGGGTGAATTATACTTTTAACCTTTTTTTGTAGCTTTCTTATGTATATTTCAAAAGTCCTCACACTGTAGTTCCACACATAGCAGCACTGATTATAATACTATGCTACTAAAATTAAAAGAAAAATTATTCTGAATCAACAAGATTATTTATGCTTTAAAAAAAGTATAGCTTATGCATTCAAACCAGGGGTTTTCAAACTTGGCCCTTTTATGACTTGTGGACTTCAACTCAGCATGCCTGGCTGAGGAATTCTGGGAGTTGAAGTCCACAAGTCATAAAAGCGCCAACTTTGAAGACCCCTGATTCAAACATCCAATATTATAAATGAACTTTCTTCCTCCTCTCTGAATAAAGATTGCAATATAATGCACTGTTCAAAATCAACTTAAGATTTTTACTTCAATGGACCTTTCTCATACTCTAAACTGGATAAGTGGTTAACAAGCAATATGTGATTAATTAGGTTTCAAAATTAATATCAAATCAGCTGAGCTGAAGTAGGCTCCAAAGCTAAGAAACATCAGGCCTGGGTAATACGGTGAAGGAAGACCACCATGGCCCACCAGGGTTCTAGGCTAGATTGGGAAGTTTAGAACACATTCCCAAGGAAGCACATGGCAAACCAATTCCATTTTGCTGCCCAACCCCCACCCAACTCCAAATTTGGTTAAGTCACAAGATATGAGCTCAACTCAATAGATGATAAAAGCACTCAGGAATTTTTCCTTTCTTTTTATCTCAGCATTCAGGAAAGAAAATAAACTCTCCCCTGCTGCGAGCTACAAAGAAGATAGTTAACCATTACCAAAAAAGTAATTTGGTGTAAAGCAGCTTTTGATGTACTGCTGTTACTGGTTAACACTAGTTGTGTTTTTCAATTTAGTCCTAAATTAATACATATGAAAGTGGACATTATCATTTCATCTACAAATTCCTTACATGTGTGCTTTTTAATTTTATATGATTTGTTTTTTTAGTCAGTGGGACAAATTGCAATGTTTAAAGGTTTGTGCTGCTGTACTCAGTATCCCAGCTAGCTCTGAGAAGTATTAGACAAAGATACCATTTATTCACATTATTCCATAATTAATATCTATAAAAATACTGCTAAGGAACATGGCCCAGTTTGATCCATGCTTCGTTTCCAATCAATCTATAAGCTGTGGAGAGGAAAGATTTTGCCACATAGAGAAAAAGTTATTTGGTTTTGATAGTGCTAATCATGACAGTGCTCAGTTTTAGTTTTGAAATTGTCTGTACAATGGTATATAGAATAGTATCTAATACAGTTGAAAACCATGAATTGCTATTCTCTCATAGTTGTTTATAAATAAAGCCACTTTCCATTTATATAAATATAATATTTATATACATTTCTTAAATATATAAATATAAAGATTATGTCAATTATAGTTATTGTTCATGCTATTTAACTCAAGTTTGGAAATAGCTTATATTATAATGTAAAACTTGGAAGGCAAGAAATAGTGTTTAAATACTTAAGAATAGTTAATCTATTAAAATCAATTTTAAGTAACCTAGAGTAAAATCAGTTTTGCCTGATAAACCCAACCATTTCGAGGTTTTACACACAGACACAGACACACACACAATCACTGCCATGAATATATTGCATTGACAGGTACATATGCCTAGGTACAACCACTGTAAGTTTCATTTGAATATTATTATTTCTGAATTTAGTGCCACTAGTAATAGTTTCACAGTGATTTGTATGTTGAGAAGTAATGTTTAAACTGCTGTGCTGCAAACGTGTTCTGAATATGTTTGTAGTGGATTTTGCAAGAAGTTGCCCCAGTATCCGATAAGAAAGAGCTGCAATATACATAAATGAAAGTAACCTTTAGCAAAATAATTATGTGTTTTATTTTTAAATAAACACACTTTTCTAGGGGTGTATTTAAGAAGATCAGCATTATGAAAAATAGCCCAGATCACAAAACCAATACAATCTAAGACTACGAAAAGAAAGGAGATAACCAGGAAAGTGGTATTCCTGTGTTTTAAATGGTCTCTCCAAATACAAGGAAATTAAATGAATGAGATAGGCAGCTTAAACAATCACATACTATTCTTGGTGTGTTGTATGAACTCAACCTGTATGATTAGTTTATACAGAAATTCAGTGTATCATTCAAGTTCATAACATTGGCTTCAGTAAAACCAAGTTCAAGTTCAATTATTCAGAGGTAAATGCACCATATGAATACTGCTCAGTATTCTTTGTTTCAAAACTGTTCTAGAGAAGGAAAACATTTAATTCCTTCTCCACAACTATCTTTCCTCCCTCTGCTGTTGATTGGAATTGTGAAAAACAATTTATTTTCTTTAATGTAGCTGCACTTCAAAGAACTCTCCTATAAAGAATTTTAAAGTATCAGTCTGAGGGGGGGGGGGAACCAAGGTCTAGACTAGACCAACCTTCAAGATTTTAAGATATATGGATTAAACAGGCTGGCTGGGGAATTTTTTAATTTGAAGTCCACACATCTTAAAGTTGTCAAGATTGAAAAAACAAACCATTTGTCTGGAAGATATCGAAGATCTCTCTTAACACTATGATATTATGAAACTATACTCTTTTAATAGTCTGGTATTAATCTAATTCTTTTTCTAGATACGTTCTGGCAAGAAAAAAATGGATGATGAGAATATTTGATTTGTGCAACTCTACTGAGTGTGCTCAAGAGTAATAGGAATGATTTACAGGCTCAAGATAATACAGAAGATTTGCTGCTTTTATTTTCCATACAATAATTTTTGTTATGTATTTATTAAAGTTATATGCTGCCCACATCACTGTCCAGAGACTATTAATTGGGGAGGGGGGGGCTGTTTGAGAACCATGTCCTGACATCTACCGGTACTAACATAAAGCATTTAACATACTGCCACCTGCTGCAGGCACACAAAATGACAGTTCTTTTACACAAGAATAATTTACAGGGTTTTAGAGATCTAAGCGGATTATTCTCCACTTATAACACACACTTGTGTTTACATCTTATGTCTATTCACACACACACACACACACAGTAGAGATTAAGAAAAATGGAAAAAATGAGTGCATTGTATTGCTCATGAATTTATTATACCGATAACTTGACAGTTCATGGACAATCTAGGTTACAAGTTACAACTGTTTTAAGTGTCAACTAGTACTAGTTAACAGAAAAGTTTATAATTCTCTTCCCAAATAATGATAAAATTTTGTTATTTAATCTCTCAACCTTCTCTGCAAACCAAGTTAAGACAGATGCTCTCCATGCTCTTATCAGCCTGCCACTTAGTCAAAGAGCTAAAAGCAGAAAGCAAAAACCCTCATGGCCTCAGAAACATGCACCCCATTCCAGTCACAAAATTATCCGAGTAATTCAAATAACTATGATGTCAGGATCTCTACTGAGTTATCATTAATTGGCTTTCCCGAATGTAGGAACAAGGTTGGGACTTTTTTGAGCCTAATGGTAACACACTGCTTAAGAGAAAGGTAACTACTAAAACTGAAACTGTTCACTGAACCACAAAGAATGTTACAAAAGCTTTCTGTATTAAATATGTGTACAAGAGTTCTACACAAAGTATTATCGTAGAACATTATAATTTTTTTCGTCTCCAAGTTGAGATCGACTTCGCTTTCCAAATATTACAAAAAAGTAAGATACACGTGGCATGCAAACGACCCAGCAGTCTTTGATTTTTTTTTTAACTTAGTAGTGCTACATAACCGTTTTATGAATCGAAAATTTAGCATCTTCGAAATTTGCAAGGTATCCTTATGCATTCTCAAGTAATATTTCCAGCGCAAATAGCATTTTTGAAAGATACCGTTTTGGTAGATTATTAATTAGCAATCTCCAAGTCCACGTGAAAAAAACTTATTATTTTTTTGTTCATTTATTTATAACGCTGGGAGGGGGGAGGAGGAGGCTCAAAATTCCGCGTAGTTTAAGGCCTAAATGTATTCAACATCCGGCCCTGCCTCAACTTTTATTACGTGCACAAAGCACGGCGCTTATCTTGCACTTGTGGGTCGCCCCGTTTGCGGTATTCAAGAACGCAGCCACGCTCGCGCCCCTCCATCCATCCCAATTCGCACGCCCTTTCCCCCCGCCCCCCGCCGTCGAGCAGCCGCTCGCCGAAGCGGACGGGCGCCTCCTCCGGAGCGAACTTGGCTGCAACTCCACCCCTTCGACGTCCGTCGGTACCGGAAGCTGCGCGTTTTGGAGGCGCAAAGCCCTCGGAGCGGTGGGCAGACATGGAGTGCGTCCGGCTTTTGAGGCAGCGGCTGCGGCCTGGCGTGCACTGTTTGTTTGGCAGGCGGCTCTGCTGTAGCTGCAGCCACCGCTATGGTCTTCTCCTGGGAGGGAGCTCGTGGCGCTTTCCAGGTGCGGCGGGTGGGGCGCCGCTTGGCTGCAAATCCGAAAAATGCCGGTGGCGCCGAAGTGGCGGACAGACCTTTCTACTTTGCGCATGTAAGTCGTGCCTGCAGGCGTTGTGGCCGTCTGGACTGCCGTTGTGAGAAACAAATCACGGGTTTATTCTCTGGAGAACAGGCGCAGAGCCTGTTGCTGCCTAAATCCTGTAAACTCCACCAGAAATCTTTGCACCTGAGTATGAATCATGATTGAGCCATTGGGAGTCCTGGGCGGATATCCTCAAAGTGCTCCGAAGTTCCCCAGCGAGGATATAAAGTGTCTGCAACTTTGCCTCTTGAGGCGTTGAACTTTTCCGCACAGACCAACTAGCCTGAACTTGCCTGTACTCAGGGGGGGAAAAGTTGATTGAGTATTGAAGTGCGTATTTGGATTTTCGGTCCAGTCAGATTTGTTTGGAGTGTGGATCAATGTGGGGTTTGAATCCAGTCATTACAGTTCTGGAGTGATGGTGTGTGGCAGAATGTGATGAATGAAACTTAAGTGATGGGGTTTTCAGGCATTGTTAAGCTACCTACTGCATAGTATTGTTATGCATCCTGGCCACTTTCCTTCCTGACCAGAGGCAAGTTCGCCTGACCAATAACCAGCCAAGACACAGTGAAGGCATTTTGTTTCGTTTATTGCAATAAGCGGGGAGAGAAGTTATCAAAGCTTGGTTCTCTCCAAAGTTTCAGCCTAAAATATTCCCTTCTTTATACACTCATGTTCCAGCCGCCATCCGTCCTCTTTCCCCATTCCCCAGAGGTTCTATGAGGTTACACTCTTTCTGACCGCCTCCTACATATTTCCTGCTACATACTAAATCATACATCACATGTATATTAAAATTAGGAGATAATTTATGCAAGGTGTGTCAGCTAATATTAATCAACTAATTGCAAATGCTCAGTTGTCTTGAGTTCTGGGGCCCCTTTTTTTATGACTTCTTAGAAAAATAGGTTTTTTCCTGTTTTGCTAGTTATCTCCTCTTACATCTCCTTTTCCCATTCTGAAGACCCAGATAACAATTTTGCCGATGTGTTTCTCTTACATCCTCCCTCTATGCCAGGGTTGTCAAACTCGCAACGTCACGTGACGTGTTCCGACGTATCGCAACTTTTTCCCCATTGCCGGAGCTGGGGTGGGCGCGGTTTCGGCATGACGCGTCCGGCCTGTGGGCCGGCAGTTTGACATCCCTGCTCTATGCTATTCTTTCCTAGTTCCCATCCATTGTAGCTTCTTTGGTAAGCTTGTTTCCACTGCAGCAAATTCAATTTTAAATTTCTCTTTCAATATTAAATTTTGAAGGCCACTTATTCCCATCAGTATGTTGAAAGTGTACAACAGTTCATTTAGTGACCATTCAAAGTCACAATGGCACTGAAAAAAGTGACGCCCATTTTTCATAGTTACGACTTTTGCAGCATCCCCATGGTCACGTGATCAAAATTTGGATGCCTGGCAATTGCTTCATATTTATGACAGTTGCAGTGTCCCAGGCTCATGTGATCACCTTTTGAAACCTTCTGACAAGCAAAGTGAATGGGTAAGGCAGATTCACTTAACAACCGTGTTAACTAACTTATCAACTGCAGTGATTCACTTAACTGAGGCAAGAAAGGTCTTAAAATGGGGCAAAGCACTCTTAACAACTGTCTCACTTAGCAACAGAAATTTTGGGCTCAATTGTGGTCATAAGTCAAGGACTACCTGTATTTGGCTTAATTTATAATGTAATGATAAACATTCTACTGGTTGCAGAATGCTGGCTGATTATGGAACCAATCCCAAGTAGTCTGCAGCTAGTATCTGGATGAACTTCATTAATGAACAGAGCAGAAAGCATCAAACAGTTAGTTTTACCTTGACACGTGAAGTGGCCAACAAATCTCATAGTGCAGGCTCTTCCAATTATTTTTTTTAACTAGCTAAGAAAATTCCATTGAGTGTGCATCATTTTCAAGATATGTCCAGTGCCTTTTTCCCCCAAAGTTATTATTGGCCCTGCAGGAGGCATGGAAGGTAGAGAAACCTGTGTTTTTCCATTGCAGAGTTCATAACAGCCTGGATACAGAAGAGCTGGCAAGATAATTTCTGCCTAATGCTGCTGCTCGACTTAGAATGTAACTGGAAAATACATACTGTATGTGTGCCCAGCTGTTTCAAACTGAGAAGTTTCAGATTATTTGTGTCTTGTATACATTGCTTAGAAGTCTTTCTTTGCAATGCCTTTCTTATCCTGTCTAAATATTTTCCAAGGGATATGTTGTAATTATATTTTACTCATATTTTGAGCATTCAGAACAAATTGTGTAAATTTTAGGAATTTGTGATACTCCTGTAATATAAATACTACTCATTTGCTTTACAAAACTGAATAAATGAAACAAAAATGGATGGTTACCAACAACATTCAAAGTAAATAGTTAAATGTTACAATAGAAGAAAATGGATGTTACTCAGGCTTGAACTGTGGACTCCATAGTGCTCTCTGAGCTTGGTATTGTACAGGTGATGGTATCTAGTTGGGTAATGAATCATTTGCAAGCAAACCGCTAAGCTCAGAGAGCTGCTTCCTGTTATAATGTTAGTTTAAGTCAGGTTGAAACCTTTAGCATATAAATAATGCTGTAATAATATACTAAATTTATATGCCACCTTATTCCCAGCAACTCTAGGTAGTATACGGTGTTAAAAACATTTAAGAACAAAAAGCAACACACAAAAACAGCACATAGCAAAAAAAAAAAAACAAATGGAGAGGCACCAAAAAAAAAAAAAAAAAAGATGAAAGAGACTTTAGTCAGCCTAGCCAAAGGCCTGGGCAAAGAGCCAGGTCTTTAGTGGTCTTTTGAAATATCAGTAGGGAGCCATTTGGGTGGAATTTCATTCCAGAGGGCAAATGCTACTACAGAAATGTTTCCAGAGCCTAGAGTAGACAGATAGTATTGTTTAATCAATGTAATGTGGAGTGCCCCAATCCTACCAGATCAAGCTGGCTGTACAGAAACAGTGGGATGCTATATAACTCTCTTGTGCTTTCAAGAATTCCAGTTAAGTCCAGAGGTTTACATGCAGCCAACTAGAGGTTCTATTTTGACCTTAAAACGAATATCAAGATCAGGATAAAGGGGTGGCAGGCAAAATACCATTTCTCTCTTCCCACCTTCTGAGGCGAGATTTTGAATTAGAATTGCCATCACGGGCTGAATAATGCATTATCCCTCTTCTTCAGCATGCTTTACCATCAAAATGACAGATGCAAATGAAAAAGGGCTTTGCCCCACTTGTAGCTAGCCCCAGAACAAGCATGTTTTTGGGAAGGGAGGGGGCTCTGTCCCCATCACCTCATTGCCAGCCAAAAAATGAAACAGACTTGGAGTTAAAATAGTGTGGTCCCCCCCCCCACCCCAAATACATGCGTTGTTTCAGCATCATCATTGGAAAAACTAAGGTATGTAAAATCTAGAGTTCATCAGACATTACCCTGGAGGGAGGTAAGGGTTAGAACAGGACAGTAGAGTCAAGATTCAGATTGGCCACAGACCTCATGCCAGTTCATTTTGATGCTGACTTAAAGATGAGTGAGCTCTTCAGTTTTTAATGCAGAAAGGCCTATCATCCATGTTCAGTAGAAATTATATATTTGCATATGTATAAATTATTATGACTTCCCAAATCATTCCTTTGGCTTAAACCCAAGCGTTATAAATTTGCTGTAATATAAGGAGCTCATTTTCTTACCTTGTCTCGATCACCGGACAGTTTGAGGGCAATTTTGAAGATACATACTTTGGGAAAGAAATGTTAAATTAACTAAAGCAGTGGCATATAAAGAAAACTTATATAAAATGTTTTACAGATGGCATATGACACCACTGAGATTAGCAAAAATGTTTAAAAATACTTCAAACAACTGTTGGAAATGCAAACAAAGACCAGGTACTTATCGTATCTGGTGGACATGCCCTAAAGCAAAAAGATTTTGGGTTAAAATACATTTATGGCTGGAGAAAATGACTAGAAAACAAATAGACTTTAAGCCAGAATTATTTTTGTTAGGAATAGTAGGAGCAAATTATGAGAAAGATTGCATATATTTAATACTACACGTACTAACGGCAGCAAGAATTGTGTTTGCCCAGCATTGGAAAAATGGAGATTTACCAGCTGAAGAAGTACTAATTAAGAAAATTTTAGAGTATGCAGAAATGGATAGATTGACTTTAAAGATAAAAGAGAAAGAAGACTCTGTATTTTAGAACATGGGATAATTTCTATCAATGGCTAAAAAAACGAGTTAGAGAGAAAGGAATGTGATATGTAACTTTGAATATATATTAGCAAGAAGAAGAATATTGAGTGATTAATTAACATTGTTTATGATAATGAACTATAATGTATTATTGTTTGCTAAATATTGAGAATGTTATTTGGAAAAACCCTAATCCTAACCCCGACCCCACCTTATTCCTAACCCTATAAAAACTAATAAAATTTATACAAAAAAAAAGATACAGTACATACCTTGAAGAGATGGAGACCTTTGCACGTACAAATATTTCTTGTCCTCTGCTGTCTCAAGGCATTCATTAGAAATCATCACACTGTTTTACTTTCTGAGAGCAACCTAATCTGTCATCAAGACCCGTGAAAGTTTTGATCAGTAATAGATTTGCAAGCTAAGGCTGCTAATATTATGCAATTGCTGACTGTGCCAAAAATAGAGTATCTGTATTCTGTAGCATAGCCTGGCCAATCTTGCTGGGTTTGAGAGCTAAGTAGGGTAAGCCTGGTTAGTACAGGTAGTCCTCAAGTTATGACCACAATTGAGCCCAAAATTTATGTTGTTAAGTGAGAAATTTGTTAAGTGAGTTTTGCCCCATTTTAAAACCTTTCTTTCCAATTTGTTAAATGAATCACTGTGGTTATTAAATTATTAACACGGTTGTTAAGTGAATCTGATTTCCCCATTGACTTCGCTTGTCAGATGATTGCAAAAGGGGATCACATAGCCACGGGACACTGCAACCGTCATAAATATGAACCAGTTGCCAAGCATCCGAATCTTGGTCATGTGACCATGGGAGTGCTGCAGCGGTCATGAGTGAAAAATGGTCATAAGTCACTTTTTTCAGTGACGTAACTTTGAACGGTCACTAAATGAACTGTTGTAAGTTAAGGACTAGCTGTCCTATTCAGGGATTACCAGGGCTATAGCCTGTGAATTTGAAAAACATCTCAGAAGACCATATCCGTTGCTTCTACCTTGTTGCCAATAAAACTGCTTTGTGCCTGTAATGTAACCAGGAATTGAGCTAGGGGAAAAAATTGCCTTTTATTCTATGGCATCTTTTCTCAAGGTGGGTGGTATTTACTATTGAACAACTTTCCTGCTGATTCTTCATATTAGCTACTCCTTATTAATAGTGTTTCTCCTCTGCTTCTCTCTATTCACTTTAGATGCTCTTTCTCGGCACTGCAGTACAGAGGTGGCTCAGGCTACTTTAGCCAGTGTGGCACCAGTGTTTTCAGTGGTAAGTGTTCCCCTGCAAGGCCATGAAGTGGAAAGCATAGATGAAGAATTACTAATGCTTCACAGAGGGGAAAAAATGCTGCAGGAACAGAGATGGAAAGTAATAGATGAAATGCAGGGTTCATTTACAACATTGGGTTGCAGTCAGGGTAGAAAAGAATAGTTTGTAAAAATTGGAAGGGCTAAAAATAATTCATCCTGAGTTGGGCCACTAGCTAGGAGAAAGTATGCATGTCTCAATTGTCAATAAATGAATTGAGAGACAAATCTAAACGCACTTTTTTGGGCAGCCTTCTCCAGTCATGTGACATCCCAGATAATCTGCTGGCTATGGATTATGGGAGTTGAAGTCCAATCCTTCCAGAGACATCTCGAGGTCTATCATTTTAGAATTAAACTGCAATAAAACTTACACAATTGATTTATTCTCATACTGTTAACCACTATGCTAAGACATTTGGATATCTTAGTTTATAGAACAATGTCCACATCTACTATTCCAATCCATAGGAGAAAACAGTGCATTTTTCAAAGCACTCTTTATTACGTGAATTGTAAAATTCATTTTACAATTATTGCCCTATTTCTGAATATATAAAATTCAATAGAAATCTGTCTTAGTTATATTTGATACTTATGAATAGTGGAAATACCACCCATATTAAATAGGACAAATTTTATTTAATTTCAGTGCTATTGTCTTCTTTAAAAAAAATTCTGTTTCCTTCCTTTTAGATGAAATTTGACACACAAGGCAATGTTACCTCCTATGGTATGTAGAATTCTTTTTTACTTATGAATTCAAGAAAAATATTTTACAGCCATGTTAGAATTTTTTAAATAGGTAATTGCAACATTAATAGTTTTTTGGCATTTTATCATCAACTGTTAATATGTTCTGTTAAATTTCAGATATTTGTTGTATTTGTTGAAGTGATAACTTAGAAATAATCTGCTTGTTTCAAGTGGTCTACATTTTCACTTCATATTTCTATACAAAATCTTTTTTGGGGCAGAAAGAAAGAAAACAGAACTACATCAGGAACTAGGTCTTCAAGCACGGGATCTACGGTTTCAACATCAAGTAAATATAACACCTAGGAACAACAAAATTATTATGAGAATGGAGGTAAGAAAAATATATGAATATACAAATGTTGGCTTAGCAGCTTTTAGTTATTTGGAAAACCTCTGAAATATTTACACATGGCTAATTGAAGCAACGTATTTCTTTTCCTTTATTTACTGATAAGTAAGATATTGTTTATCTCCTCCTCCTTCCCAAAGACTTCCAAAATGCCTTGGATATAATCAGTAAAACAAAGGAGTTTCTGCCTTTGGGTTTGTGCTGTGAAAGTATTACAGAAAAGATTAGAATGGGAAATGAGGTGAGATGAGGTAAACTCGGGAGTTGAATCGTACCATTTAAAATAGCAAAACATGATGGAAATGGGAGAGAAAAAGTACAGCAGAGATGAGCCAATACAAAACCTCTAAATTGTGTCAAAGAGACATAGGGTCATATTTTTATTTTATCAAGAAGCCTGGTTGAAAATCTTGAGACAGTCTTTTTTTCCGCCTAATTGGCTTCAAAGAGTATGTGATAGGAGAACTCGGGAAAGATGGAATCAGAAGGTGTACAGTAAAAAAAAAAAAGTGCAACTAAGGTTAAATGAGCAAAACCATAAAAAATAGAAGCAATAAATAAAAATAGGAGACAGTCTGAAGGTTAGGATCATGGCAATAAAGAAAACAAAACACAAGTCATATAAATCCAAAGCTATTACCAAAAAAACACCATCACTGAAACAGCCAAGAATTTTACACCTATTTGCTTTGGAGGAAATCCTCTTGAAATCCCTGAGTCTGAGTAATCGCACATAGTGTGATTTTTTTTAAAAAAAAAAATCATCTTATAACTAACAGTTCAAAGGGCATATTAGACAAGTCTGTTTGGGCTTGTGATTAGATAGTATTAGTGTAACAACTGAAGAATATGTAACAAGTATTAGGTGTTGGCTAATTTTCTTCTCTGCTTCTTCTAGTTTTTGAAGGCTGTGATAACACCAGAGTATCTTCTGATCCTAGATTATCGCAATTCAAATCTGGAAAAATGGCTGTTCCAAGAACTGGCATCTCAGCTAGCTGGAGAAGGTCAACTAGTTACATATTCTTTGCCTTTTGAATTCAGAGCTATAGAAGCAATACTGCAGTATTGGGTGAGCCTGCTTATGGTGTGCTGAGAGTGATTGTTGTGGCCTTTCCCAAACTGGAGCCCTCTGGACATGGTGAACTCCAAATTCCCAAGAGATCCGAGACTTTTAAGTCCAACATATATATGGAGGACCTTGGGTTGAAAACATTATAATCATTTGTTGAAGGAGGCAGATAAATATAGATACTCCTCAACTTATGACCACAATTGAGCCCAAAGTTTCCATTGCTAAGCAAGACAGTTAAGTGAATTTTGCCCCATTTTATGATCTTTCTCGCCATAGTTGTTAAGTGAATCACTGCAGTGGCTAAGTTAGTAACACGGTTGTAAGGTGACACTGGCTTCCCCACTGACTTTGCTTGTTGAAAGGCTGCAAAAGATGATCCCATGATCCCGGGACACTGCAGCCATCATAAATATGAGTCAGTTGCCAAGCATCCAAATTTTGATCTCGTGACCACAGGAATGCTGCAATGGTCGTAAGTGTGAAAAACAGTCATAAGTCACTTTTTTCAGTACTGTTGTAATTTCAAACGGTCACTAAATGAATAGTTGTAAGTTGAGGACTACTTGTATGAGAATCATGGCTAAAAGGCAGTCCTTTTCTATAGGTTACTTCAAATGGCTATCCTTATTAATTTATTCTGTATTTAAAGATTGTGTTTCTGAGCTAGTTTCCTGACAACTCCTGTAATTAGTGTAATGCAAAAAAAAATTAAAAAATAAAAGGATATTGTGAGATCCCTGCAAGGAAAGTGAAAAGGGATATCTTGACCATAAGTGAAGATATTCTGGGTTTCATTTTTTTAAAAACAAATCGCTTATTTTATGCAGTGTAATAACTGGCATGTATCAGAAGCCGTTTTGAGCATGAATATTTACTTTTAAATATTTATATGTTGCATGTTATTGCATACATATCCAATTCAATATCATAATAACATTAAATTCATTATTTAAATCAATGGCAATGAGAAATAAAATAATAAAGGATTTCACCATGCATCACCGTATACTGATAAGGTTGGTATATACGTTTTAGTTCCAGTGGAAGGATGTTCTGCCTATATTTCAGCCTGCATTATCAATTTTGCTATAACCTCAAGATTATATGTCTGTTTTGCTGGACCAAAGGACTTCTTTAGAAGGCATTCTAAAAGAATTGTTTTAATTCTTATAAAGGATCATGTTGTTATCTAGATCAGCTACCTGACTGGCAAACTTAGCCATCTGCAGCCTCAAATTCTTGAAACGCTGAATGTTTTAGTGGATCCTAAGCTTTTGTCCCTGGATAGGAGTAAAGTCCATATCTTACTGCAAAATGGAAAGAGGTAAGCGAGTCTACCTTCAGTCTCTTCAATTACCTTGTTAATGTAAATTGTAGTCAGCCATTTTCTTGAATTATGTAACAACTACACTTATTAAAACAGATCGCTTAAACTAAATATTAGGCAGGGATACAAGCACTGTAGATTGTTGTCTTGAATGCTGAATTGATTTGTTCAATTCTACTTGATGCAGTTAATAATCTTTTTTGATGCAACAATTTAACACCACATGGTTGTGGAAATAAGACAACGTAAACTATTACTGAAACAGATGAATTGTTTGAGCCCGATATAAACACAAACTACCTAAATTTCTCTTTTAATTTTATATTACAAATCTATTAAGAGTGACAAAGAGAAAATGTTTCAGTGCCTTTGAAATCTTAAGAATTAACAATAGCAGAAAATCAGATAATAGTCATTTTTAAAAGTCTTGGTTAAGAGAGCTGTTTGAAACTGGTGCATTAATAATGACATTTAAAAATATTAATACCACTATAGTAGTATTAAAGCTATAGTGTTAAAGCTATTACCACTTAACCTTTTCTGCTACATTAGAGAGGTAACCAGATTCTTGCAAATCCCAGCTGATTCATAAAGGCAATGATGTCTTTCAGGTAGCAGGTCCCAACTTCATTACATTTTAAATGAAAGATATTTTTGTATCTGTGAAACCAGATAACAGATTCTAATTTCAGTGGCTTCATATAACATGAAGCTGCTGTAAATGTTTATGTCTAAGCATAAACGACCCACATTATTGCTCAGCTGTGAAGAGATTTCAAGAATGACTTGCACTTTGGATTTTGACTTGACCCAGAAAGAGGTCTAACAGCAAGCTCATATGTACAAACAACTTCAGCGAAATATTGGTTAATTTGAAAAACATACTATGTTTTGTGATAGGTCTCTTATGCTTTTATTTTTTAGTTTGTCAGAATTAGAAACTGATCTTAAAGTTTTCAAAGAGACAATATTGGAAATCCTAGATGACAAAGAAGTCATGGAAGAACTGTGTCTGACTAAATGGACAGATCCAGAAGTATTGTAAGTATAGGTTGTAAAAGAGTGTTTCTGATGGTCCAAATTATACTTCAAAGTTTTTGAGATGGAGGAAGCATAAATTCCTTTGTTTGTTTAAACTGATTACATTTCCAAATGTCTTAATTTTCCACTGCACAATCAACTGCACAGCATAGCTGTACAGAGAACATATACTGCTCCCCTCAAAAGCACGTCAAATGCTGTTTTATCAGAAACCACTTAACCATTGACAATTATTATTGCTACTAGTTAATGACTTGTGACCTTTGAAAATTTGTGATTTCTGTAAAATATGGAGGATGACAAATGCATTTCAGTGGGCCGTCATCAAAATCTGTTTAATTATCTACTTACAATAGAATTCTGTTACATGGTATACTTTAGTCAAAACTAGGTTTGGTTTCATTATTTTTAAAAATATTCTAATTGATTTTCTTGAGTACAGATGGAATATAAATAAAAAGTAGAACCCTGAATACCATTCAGATAATTCACCCTGAACTATGTAATAAAAAAAGTTGAATACTGTAAAACTAGCAAGTCATAAAGCAAAAAGGCAGAAGAAAAATGAAGTAAAAAATTAATAGATGAGAAAATATATGTACAATAAAATCAAATAATATAGTAGTGGCAAATGTTATCTATTTTTCTACAACCTCAAATTGCTGCAACATGGTTTTACACTTTGGTAAATCCTGGGGTTTTTTTTGCCATCGATTAAAAATTATCATTAACTTGTCAATTCATTTAAAATATATAAATAGAATTAACACAACAAATATTCCCAAAATGTTTAAGCCTTGAAGCTATGCTCATTTCATACATTCTTCTCCACAAACTCATAGGGTATTTTCACCCTTCTCCTAATATCCTCTTTTATTTGAGCTGTACAATATGTACGTAACAGGATTTTCTCAAGATCAAAGCAATAAAGAAGTCAGGGTTTTGTTAGCTGTAGCTATCTTATCACCAGTGTACAGGATATTATATTGATTCCAATATAGTACTATATATCCACAACATTTACCACATTATCGTACCATTTCTACGCTTCTTACTAAAGATATTTTTATCCATTTATCTTCTTTGTCTTCTGGGTAAAGATAATTTATAATCATTAAAAAGGCCCAAGGTTAGTTTGGTTACAAGCTTGTATTCCACATGGATTATTAATAAAGCCATTCTAGTTTGAAAATCTCACTTTAAAAATATTTTGAAATATAAAACCTGCAGAATAAGAACAGAATATGATCTGCTAGGTAAACAAGTTAATCAGGAGTTTGTTAGATTTTTCTCCAATAAGTACATATATTTCCATTGCCAGGATAGAGAAACTTTTTTTTCCTGCCATAAGTGAAAACCCTAATTTGAACATGCTTAGAGGACGATGAATGATAGTGTTGCTGATCCAATGTACAGCTAAAGATTCTTCCTAATTGCTAAATACTCTTGATACTAGATTCATTGTAGATGTCATTCAAGTGATAGCGATCCTCTAATTTTAACAATGCTAGAAAGAACTTTCTTTGGTCGATAAAAAGTGAATTTCCATTATTGTATAGTAGTATTGCCATGCATATACTATCACAATAGCTTCTATTTGCAATGAGTCTTACGGTTATTGTTCACAGTGAGGCAAGTCTCTCTGGAATTGACCATGTGGAGGAGATGGAACTGCTATTGGAAAATTACTACAGGCAGGCAGAAGATCTTATGAATGAAACCCGGGAACTTAAAATACTGATTGATGATTCTGAAAGTATCATCTTTATCAACTTAGACAGGTTAGCTGTGTGGAACATATTGTTAAAATTTAACATACACTTTTTAAAACTCATTTGACATTTACAGTAAAAAATAGTTTTGTTTATAAAGCTTTTTCTCAGCTGAAATGAATAAATTTATTTTCTATTCCTATAAATTATTTGGTTATTTTAATAAATTATATTGCTATGCTTTGTAGACATTCCATTATCAATGCTAACTTGACAAAGCCTGTTTTGCTTTTGATGAATTAATTTTTTGAAAGAAGCTAATGGTTCTAGAGATCGACTGGTAGTCTTCTGTCAATAATGAAATCAACTTAATCGTAAGCTATTATGATTACATAAGCAGTCCCTAACCTTTGTAACTGTTCCAGTGCAGAAAACCTAGTAAGCAAGTTAACCAACATATATGTTGGTTTGCTATTAGCATTGTGCCCATCTGCCATTTTTGTACATGTTCAAAAAAGTGTCCACAAAGTTAAGCTTGTCTTCATACATATCTTAAACAAGTTGCACAGCCACTCCATTCATTCAGTGACTGTTTAAAGTTATGATGGCACTAAAGGAATGGTAATTATGGCCAAAGTTCTCAAAGTTACACCTGTGATCACATGAGCAAAATTTGGGTGCTTGACAGCCCACTTACATTTATAACTGCAGCGGGTGCCACCCACTTACCTCTCTTCTCATTTTGGATCTCTGCCCTGCACTCTGGCCACCCCTCCCCTCCCCCCAGCTGAATTTCTCCATCTTTCTCTTGCCACAGAGGTGTGCCTGCTATGCCAGCTGCTGACCTTTTATAGGCCTCTGTGAGGTCTCAGGGAGCAGCTTCTTTGGCCAGGCTCACCTCTTCAGCAGTGGGAAGAAGATCAGCTGGAGACAACGGGACAGCAGAATGCAAGGTGGCCAAACAGGCAAGATAGGGGGAATAGGGGAATAATATCCTTTTGGGATAGTGTTTTTCAAACTTGGCAATTTTAAGATTTGTGGACTGAGGACTTCTGGGAGTTGAAGTCCACACATTCTTAAAAGTGTCAAGCTTGAAAAACTGTTCTAGAGCAACAGTAGCATTAAATTGATGGTACCATAGGCTGGGCTAAACTATGTAAGTGGTAGTGGCTAGTGGTTTATTTAAAAAAAAAACTGGTTGTAAACTGGGTTGCTACTCCTAGAAGCAAGTATGAAAGAGCATCTTCTCTAAAGTTGTTTAAATCTCTGAAGCAAATGTTAACGGTCACATTTAATCCTTCAATTTAACAGAGTTATATTTTACCTTTTTAGCCACCGCAATGTTATGATGAGGTTAAACCTGCAGCTGACCATGGGTACTTTTTCAATCTCGCTTTTTGGATTGATAGGAGTAGCATTTGGTATGAATTTGGAGTCATCGTTTGAAGAGGTGAGAAACAATACTGAAAACAACATTTCTAGATATTTTTGTAAAATATTCCGGTAAAGCCACAAAGGCTGCTTTTAATTGCATTGTTGTATTAATTGGCTATTAGAACTTGACAATAGAATATTTGTTGTTTAATGAATATCATGAGAGCATTGTTTCAGACTATTTATGCTCAAGCTATTTATGTGTTATATTTTTCTTTATGGGATGAATAGCAGCCTTACTTGTTTTATGTGAGGTTACATCAAAAGGCTGGCATTTCAACTTGGTGAAATTTGTACTAGTGATGAGAATCATATCTGAACGAAAGCTGTCTTCTTTAGCCAGTCCTCTTTAAAGGACAGAAAAAGCTTCTGCAAGTAAATGAGGAAAAAAGAGAAAGCTTAAAGCCCTTGTCTTTGTTTAATGAACCCCAGTGGAAAGAAAAGGATCCATTGTGTATGCCAGGGATCTGTTCACTTTCCATGTCATTCCTACAGGACTGATGTATTAAGTGATACTCCTGGGTAAATAAATCTAATATTGTCAGTTAAGAGTCATTTTAAAAAATGCAGTAAGATTTAAAAACTAATGAAGGGTCTGAGGTGAGAATCATTCATTCTGTGCTCTTACCATATTAGAACCATGGAATGTTTTGGCTGGTGACAGGAATTATGTTCCTAGGCAGTGGCTTAATTTGGCGGCGCCTGCTTACATTTCTTGGGCGGCATCTAGAACCGTCAATGCTTCCACCAGTAAGTATGTTTTCACTATTACTACATTAAGCTGCTTCATTCCTCCCCAACATTTTAGCTTAAATCTCATATGCAGGTATATTGGGAATAAAACCATCAACAAAACTCAGTTTGAATCATGAGTAGCGTATAATATTTTTCTAATATTTGATCAGATTCTTGTCTTCCTATAACTTCAGGGTGTTATTCCTTGTTTTGCATTCTGAGATTATAGAGGACAACTGTGATTTGATTTTTTGTGTTGGCCTCGGAAGAGAACCATTCTTCTGTGTCTGTTGTATGGAAGAGGCTTAGTTTGCCATGTATCTTGCTGGAGTATTAGATTTTTAAGTACATGAGATCCAGTGTTCTGTAGTGGCTAAGATATTGGACTAGCACCAAGGAGACCCAGATTCAAATCCACCCTTAGCCATAAAAGCCCACTGGGTGATTCTGGCCCAGTCACTCTCTCACAGCTTCACCTACCTCACAGGGTTGTTATGGGGGGAGAAATGAGAGAAAGGAATACTGTATATTATCTTCCTGAATAAAAGGTGGGGTATCAATGAAACAAACAGGACAATGAATTATTGCGTATTTCTAGTTCTCTCCTCTGTATTTAGTCCACGTGATGTTAATCTACAAGCTTTATTCAGATCCTTATTTCTATTGTTTAGCTTTTTTGTTCTTGAAAACGCTTGCAAGGATATTAAGGATTGAAAAATTATTTTGTATATGAGTATTCGTTACAGTATGGCTTTGCTGCTGTGTCTGCCTTAAATTGTGTCTTCCTGCTGTGATCACAGCACCATTTACCCTCAGACAATGCATCCTGATTTCAGGCAGAATGAACCTCTGCTTTCTGGCAGGCTTTTGAAGGGAGGCTCCAATTTTAAAAAGTCAAATGTAGTCCTTTAAGAACTTACTCTGCTTAACAGTGGTTGTACATAACTTAGCAGAGATGCACATGATTGATAAACCTCCATTTGAATCTGAGAGCATATTTTAGGTATACGTAGCTGTTGACTAAGGAACAAGCCAGACTTCCCCTTTGTACCTTAATTAGATATGACTTCACACTCTCCAAGGATACTATACTATATTTAGTGTTTGATATATTTTAAGCAAATAAATAGCGATATGCTGCCAATGTTCATAAACAGAAGTACGGTATAGATCAGGGGTGTCCACCTTGGCAACTTTTAAGACCTCTGGACTTCAGCATAGCTGGCTGGGGAATTCTGGGCGTTGAAGTCCACAAGCAACCTTCCTTTTGCTTACTTAAGCACAACACTACCTTCCCCACCAGTTTTCACAATCCTCATTCTGTTATCTTTTCCTTCTTTAGATGCCGACTTTATTGAAAAAAACGCAGTCAGCCAATGGAAAAGTAGAGTTTAAGAATGTTTTCAAAACAGAATCCTTTGAGTCAAGCAGAATGACATGACAATGACATGAATACGCCAGGATAACGTGAATTTGAGACTACCATCCTGGATTTCATTTTTTTTTTAAATGTAGCAGCCTTTACCATTTGACTGTGTTATATCCCAAAAATACGAAGTTAAAAATCTTCAGTAATGGAGAGAAGACTTCAGAGTTTTGAATACTACAGTAGAAAATTTAAATCATGTAAATGTTTAAAAAACAACCTTTTTTTTCCTTTAACTAATGCCTTCTGTGGGAATTCTGATAAAATTTAACCTTTTGCTAATATAAGAAAACCATGTCTACCGCAATAATAGTTTTACATGTATTCGTTCACAGGCATAGTTCATAGAAGGCTAAATTGTTGTCTAAATTATTTCTAAAGGGTAAGATATATTTATGTAAAAATAGTGTTATCTCTGATAACAAATTCTTTTTTTGAAAATAATATACCAGAATGTTAATTTTATGTTCTATTGTTTAGATTTAGTATTTTGTAAAGATACTGTTTTATTGCTAACTCTTCAGTTATTGGATTCCGAAAGGTAAAAACCTTATTTTACTCACTTTTATATTTCTGTCATAGCTACCAAAAATAGAGTTACTAGTACTGTTTTAGGAGAAAGCTCCCCCTTTTTAAGGAGGCTTCGTTTGAGTAGTTTGTGAAGCCTCCTTAAAAAACAGCTTTCCAGATTGTTGAGGCACTCCACGCTCCTCTTAACAACCTGCACATTCATTTAATGATTGCATTGGTGAGAGCAGGAATAGGGTTCGTTAAGTGAGACACTCAATGGCTGTCATGGCATGTCACCGTAATGGGCAGGTTCCATTATGGTTGTAAGTCAAGAGTTATCTGTACTTTTATCTCAATGCAGCATCAGTCTCATGACAGCTATTGTAATATGAAGTCAGAGCTATGAGTTTATTCAGAATGGTTCCAAAATGCTACTCAGTCAGAAAAAGAGTACTTACTTGCTCTGCATCAAAGGCAAATTAATAAATCAGCCGTTGTCTAGATCATTTAACTTAAGATGGTATGTTAATTATTATCCTAAATAGTATCAAGAAAATCTGATACACATTAGGCAAAATTGGGAATGAATTGGTTTGGAGGATAAGCTGCAATAGTATTAGCTTGGGTTCTTCACTTATTGCAGTATCCAATCTGGGTTGGTCACCAGGACTAGAGGTTTCATCTCCGAGCTTTTGAACTTGTGCTGGACCCTATCCTCGGGGAACTTTTCTCTCACCAGAATGCGTGAATAGGGTCCAGCACAAGTCCAAAAGCTCAGAAGACTAAACCTCTAGTCCTGGTGACCAACCCAGATTGGATCCTGCAACATTATCCTGGGACGTGTATATTTGTCTTGACTTATTGTCCATATTGACTAACAACAACTCCTCTGAATTTTGAGTAGTTTTCTTCTATTGCCATCTGTTACTTGATCCTTTTAACTAGAAGTCTTAGGGATCAAGCCTAGGCCTTTCTGTACATGAGCTATAGAAATTATTTAACAACGTAGTTGGAATATTGAGCCAGCTTCTGAAATTTACTGAATTTATCAAATACTGGTTCTCTAATGTTAGAAAGGATCGTGCTTAGAGGATGTACAAACTCTTATTACTGGACAATTAATTTGGACTGGAAATATGCTATGTTCTGAAGGAAAAACAATTTAATACCTTGCATTCTCTCCAGGTTGTCATGTCAATATGATTAGCCATGAATCATGGCTAGGGGCCAGTCTTCAACAACTGAGCAAGATAGCAAACTTAAGTTTGATGCAATGGAGGTCAAATGAGTTATCAGTAATAAAAACTATTCTTTAAATAGCTGTTAGCCTGAGACAGTTTCTCTTAAAGGTCACAAAGTTCTGGAGCCTCAACTCATTTATTTATAGAAGTATTGTTACACTACTTAATAATGTATAAAGTTATAATAATAGAGATAAAGAGAAAATCTGTTTTATTGATGCTGTTAACTCAACATTTAGGATTCTTCTTGGCTTTGTTCTCCAATATACTAATTCTAAGTCTGTTGGAATAAATTTTTTAAAAATAAGACTATATCTGTTGTCATGCAACTGTTAAAATAGCTAATGACCAAAAGCTGCAAAAGATTTAGAAAAACTTCCCCTCGTTATTCCATTTAACATGAACATCTTTAAAAATACACTTAATTTTAAGAGGCATGATTAACTTCTTAAAAAGGTTTAGTATTGTTCACATACTAAGTCAGGAGCAGATTTGCTATGCTGCTCTGCTTTCAGGAATTACTGGTACACAAAACTCAGGATGACTTCATTGAAGAGGTTCTTTGAAACACAAAATGATAATCAGAAGGTGTAAAGAAAAAGCCTTCCACTAAGTCTGGCTTTAGTTGAACTTCTTTCAGCAGCTACAACAACTTCACTCTGTCAAGGCAGAAAGCAGGTATTAATACTCTGCATCCTAGGGGGAAAACTATATCCTGAAATTTTTGTGACAAGGTTATTTTGTTGACTGGAAAATGACAGCCAGAATTTTCAGCTGGCATGGCCTTCTAGGAATTGGGGAAATTATACTTTCCGCACATCTGGAGGGCACTAAATTAGTTTAAGAACCAGTTTGGTCTAGTGATTAAGGCAATGGACTAGAGTTCTAGTCCTGCCTTAGGCACAAAGCCAGCTGAGTGATTTTGGGCCAGTCACTCTCTCTCAGACCTAGGAAACAGGCAATGGGAAATCATTTCTGAACAAGCCTGCCAAGAAAACTGCAGGGATTTGTCCAGGCAATCATCCAAGAATCAGACACCATTGAACAGAAGACAAAAAAGTCAGATTAGAAAGCTTCCATTAAATGCTAAATGATCAGGGAAAAAAGATGTAGCAAGCATGGAGTTTTTTCTACAAATGATTTTGGTTTTCTGTGGGTTGAAACAGTCAATTCAGTATATTTTCTTTACAATACTAGTAATAAACAGCAAATGATTTACAATCTGGCCTTGTTTTCCATTGTGAGAAAAACCAGTACTACTTGTTTTAATTACCTTTTCTCCAGTTTTTATTGTAAGAAGAGCACTCCCAAATCTTGATTTTTCCTGCAATGAGAATATATAGCCACCAATGTCATACTCTGTAATTAAGGTGTTCAATGCTGCTCCTAACGAGTTCCTACAATGAGGAACAGCAGTATTGGAATACAATATCTATTGAGCAAAGAGCTTCTAGTGACCAAATGAATGAAGATACATGTTATAGCACTGAGGTTGGCGTCACATAACATTTAAGCAATATCAAATGTTGTTAAACTAATTTGTAATTTGTTCTCTGGCAAGGATCTTTCTCTTGACAACCTGCTAGGTAAATGGAAAGACATGATTTATTTGGCTGTTAGCTGTGCCTTAGCTTCAATTCCCCAAAAGCCACTGTCCTTGATCAAAATAAGATGAAAATGGTGATTCTAAACATTTTTGCTTAGCCAAACATCTGATTGAAATCAATGATTCAATAACAGGAACAAGCTCTAAACTTACCAAACATTGCAGTTGTTAAAAGTTATCCTACTTTAATTACTATAGCTTATTCTAATCATGACTGCTTAAATACCATTGATTAGTAAATCTATGTTAAATCTGGCCCTAAAGTTACATATCCATCCTGTTTGAAACACTTTTTCTACTTGTGATAATTTAATGCTTGGGTCTGGTTGAGTGAAAATGGGAGGATTATTTTCCTGGTTCTAACGGATTATTAGTACGATGTTAGAAACAGCAAGACATTTATTATAACTTGAAGCTCAAGTAATTGGGTGTTTTAATATTTTAATCAATTGACAGTTTAATAGTTAAAGATTCCTTAGTGTTCAGGTTAAATTAAAGCAATAATCAAGTCAAAACATTTTATTATCATACCTCTGGAGAGATGATAACATACTGTGCCTGGGAAAGGAAAAAAGAGAAAAGAATGAAAGGCTACCATTATTTTTACTGGTACAATAATCAATTACAAATATTTCTAAAGGGTTTCTGAGTTGATGAATATGCCTGATTTCTACTATGGAAACTCATTTCAGTGCAGAAACTGATTCTATATAATGGTACTATGCTGAGCAGGAGCAGTATACAATCATAACATTTTTCGTACACATGCATATGTTTTAATCAATTTGTGTCCTTGTGTGTAAAAAAGATAAATATTTAGGTGTTTTCCTTTTTTTAATTCGTATAGTCAGGTATTTTTTCCATCTTTTTTGAAGCCTTATTTTTGTTAGGTTTTGTTTTGTTTCTTTTTAGGTAACTTACTATAGCTTTTATTCTTCAGCTTCACAACATATATATAATAGATTAGGTATGTTTCTGAAATAATACAGTTTTATTATAAAGCAGTAATATGGTTGTGCTATTATATTGCTGCTTAGTTTTATGTAATATCAGAGTTAACTTTTAAAAGGAATTTTAAATGTAGTGTTTTACATTTAAATAAACATATAATTTAAAACTAGTTTTCTTAAAACTAGCTTAAGTGTAGTTACCCAGTCTTCAGGACAAGGGGAAGTCCATGATTTGCAGTGGTCTGTCACATGACCCGAAGTGGTCTGGTTTCCACTGTATATATAAATATATCCAACTTGTTCTCCAAACAATCCACCCATATTTTTTTCATTTCGAAGAGGCGATGACACAATAATTTCATCTGCCAATATGCACAGCAAAAGATTCACACTATAAATATTACCAAAATTACACAGGTAATCCTCAACCTGCAACCACAATTGGGACCCGAATCTCAATCGTTGAGCAAAGCAGTCATTAAGCATGATGCCCACATGACTTCTTGTGGGGGTGTCCTGGAGCAACCCACTGCATGAACATATTGAGTAGGGAGAAGCAATTGGAGACAGCCAGCCTCTTAGATAACTCGGGCTCTGTGCCATGAAAGGCTTTATAGGTAACAACCAAAACCTTGAGTTGCATCCAGAATCCAACTGGCAGCTATTGCAGCTCACAAAATTGGAAGCAACCAAAGGGGTCCAGTGGTTTCTTCAGGCATACCACCCACCTTTTTCATTGCCAGAGGTACCATTCACTCCCTCAAAAGAGGATGACATACTACATGGACCCTTCCCATAGTCACCTTCTGGGTTGCTTTGATAGCCTAGAAAGAGCTAGAATTTAGCCAACAGCTGGCCAAGCTGGCAGATTGGAGGACTTTATTCACTTCTTAGAGTGTTACAGAATTGAATTCAGTCCAGATAACCTCAGAAAGAGTGCACTGGGCAACTCACTTGGATCTGGCCAGAGACCAACTCCAAATGAATAATCTGAGTCACTTTTTTCACCAAATAGCATGAATACTCACTGCAGTTCTGCAGATGGATGGATCTCTCTACCCAGAGCTACTGGTTAGCTATCAGCAGAAACAATAAGGGCAGAAAACTAGAAATGCTTCACTGCTCTTATCACCAAATATGGATAAAATATTCATGTTCAGTCAGATTCACTCTTTAGACTTTCTGCAGAAACAGAAGCGTCACTTCTGGCGCTTCATCTCTGGGCTCATCAGAAAACTAAGGTATACCCTAGGATCAGTGCACACAGAGGTCTCAAAGGAGCAATCCAGTCCAGCCTCAATCATCCACCTATTCCAGGATGCAACCAAGCTCTCAGTTGTGATCTTAGGATGCAAGTTTGGAAACGGATTTGTCTTTGAATTTACTGTTTTAGTTCTCCTGCAGTGACACAGGAGGACAATCCTCAAATTGCTGCTGGAAGAGTTTACTTCCCCGGGAGAAAAAGAGGATGGTGGAATGCTGAATTCACCCTCAGTAGAATTTACTATGCAATTTTGTTTTTGATGTTTCACAATAAAAAATTGTAACTATACCAAGTCCATCGTTGTTCAGATCCCGTAAGTGCACCTCTTCTCCAAAGCGTGAAAATCTCCTATCTCCATTGAATGTGCTAAGTAAAGAAGGCTTGCCATTTTCCATCAAGTCATATATCAAAACACTTCCTGCTTGGTGTAGTGTAGAGGATATAAATGAAATCCTGAAGACACTGTCTGAAGAAAACCAATCAAGGTGACAGAATTATGGTTGCTATAAAAAATGTCAAGAAAGCATTGTTGAGTTAAGAATCCACATTTAAATGCAGGAAACACTGGCTCTACTGAATCTATTTGAAGTAATGATCAAGTAGTTTATTAACAAAGACCTGCTTTTAGAATAACCATGTACAGAGCTCCCAGTCTTAATGAAAACTATATTGTAATTTCAGCCAGGAGATATTCTTTCAGCTAGAGGTTGCATTAAATGGTTGCATATTTCCAAGCCACAAAATTCAAAAAGTTGAAATGAACAGAATATTGGAGAACAGAGATGCAAGTTATGAGTTAGCTGGATTATTGCTCTAATATTAAGCATGGCTCAGTTTAGATCTTCACCTATAGTAAAATAGGACACGTAGTAAAATGCAAAAGCACTAGTTAGAGGGAAGGAATGAAATCAGCAATAAAAGAGTATAAGTCTAACACAGTGGGAAAACCCTATATTGAGTATATTGCTGCACATGGTCCCATTCATTTTCTGCAATAAGCATTGGGAAGTATTTCAGAGTGTTTTGATCTTTGATTTGGAATCCTTTACAGATTAAAATTGAGATATTTTCATTTTCCAATAGTAATGCCATTGTGGTCAACATTTTCATTTACAGCGAAACTTGAAATGGCTAGACTGAGGAATTGAAAAACATCCCAGAACTATTTAATAATATTTCCAACAGATTTGCATGGATGCAGTCATGAGGAGTTGATTCAGCTAGAAGGCATCTTCATGTTCCATCAGAAGTAGACAACCCATATTCCCCAACTTTTTTTTATTTTTCTGGAGGTACCTGAAATCACATGTCTGAACATCAAGATCTACTTCCTTATATAAAAGACCTAAACAATCCAAAATAGACCCCTAAGAAATCTAATACAATTATTTGTGCAATATTATGTAAAGTTGTATAGGGCTAAGGACTCAAATGAACCAACGTGTCTGGGAACCAACAATGACAAAATATTACAGCCTCAATTTCTCAACATAAAAGCAACATACATCACAACAGGTCTGCATCATTGTATATCAACAATGCATGTATATTAATTTGAATGGATTTTAATGAACTTTCTATATAAATAAATTTAGATTCTGTATCATGATTCTTTGCCTACTGGAATTTCTTTATCCTCTGTCATAATGCATTACTGAAATAAAAATGCTGCCAAGTCTTGTTCCAAGTTCAGAGTTGCATACCTTGTGTCGGTGCACCAACTATCAGAACTTGCTTGGAGATTCCTTCTATGGAAAGGAAACCGGTTGCCAAAGCTGAACCAAATTTCCCATTTTCCTGCATGGTTATAATATGAGCACATATACATATATATAGTTAGTCTCGTGAAATCAAATTTTTTATCATTCTTGTTTTTTATATTATTTCAAAGGGCACCACAAAGACTTACATCATCCCCACTTAAAGTGAACCAGCTTTGGGTATTTGGTAGGATATAGCCATATACCATTCCAACAGCTTGCCTGTTGTTTTCAGAGAAATAGCACCCTAGGCTAGAATACAAAATGTTTATAGTTAAAAAAAACAATAGACCAATTAGGATAAACACTGAACAATACTAAAAAAATAATAATTGCAAGAGATACTGTAGAATCATCATCAATATCAGTTTCATTTCAGAATCTAAATTTTTGGACTATTCTGCTATTCATCTCAACTTGTCAGGTTAATATGACTAGTGATCCCCAAATATATAGACTACAATTCCCATTATCTTCCAGATTATTGCTCATTTTCTTTGCTTGAGGTGCCACTTTTAAATATCTACTTCTTCCAAAGGCAGATAGATTTATAAATGGATTTATAACTCTATGGAGAGGTTTTGTCCAGAATACCAATTGCACCCTTTTCTGGACTGGGAGCTCATTATAGTTACTCATGTCTTAGTATCTCACACATGGAGTGCTGGAACATGGTCTACATGGCTCTACCTTTGAAAACCACTTGGAAGCTGTAGCTGATCTAGAATGCAGCAGTGAAGACATTTATGAATGTATCTCACTGTTCCCACATAACACCTCCATTGTTTGAATTACCTCTACAGTGTTTATAGTGTAAACTTCCAGGTGCAATTGAAAGTGTTGGTTGTGACTTATAAAATCTTTCATGGTGTGAAGTCTAGCCATCAAGAACTACCTCTATCCCGTTGACAGAGTGGATATACTGCAGTTTCAGTATATCTGTTGTAGTCCGAAGGCAGAAGCACTCCAAGAATTGCATTGACAATATTGATATTGCATTGACAATATCTTTAAAACAGTGTCATCAACCTAAAACAGAGACCTAATAGACATTCTTTGTCTGTTGCAGTGCCTGCCTCTGTAGTAATATTTTCTCTTGCCTAGAGATTTGAAGAGCTCCAATCCTTCTGTCCTTTAAACAAGCTTTAAAGATCTGATTTGTTTCAAGTGTTTTCAATCTTTGAGTGTTTTTCAACCTTAGCATCTTTCAGATGTGTGGACCTCCAACTCCAGAATTCCCCAGCCAGCTCCCCAGTATATTGAAATACACACATCTGAAAGCTGCCAACTTTGATAAACACTGTTTTCTGTTAAGAGAGGATGCACCTTGTGAGAGGGTTGTATTAATGTGTTGGTTACCTTTGCCCCCAAGTGACTGCCTTCTTTTATCTGTTTTATTGTATGGTTTTTAACTTGTATTCCTCACAAAGACAGGTTATAAATTTGACAGACAAATAAATCAAACTCACTTTCAAATAAATAAAATACTTAGGCTTGGGCTCTACTTGTAACAAGGAAATGACTCATGGCCTTGATCCCGAATGCGTTGCAAATACTTTTAAAATGATAAACATTTTATTTTAGGAGACAAATAGTTACTGAACAGCTTTAACCAAAAAAATATTTTGAACCAGATGAATGGATTGTTGTTGTTAGTTGCAAAGTCGTGTCCGACCCATCGCGACCCCATGGACAACATTCCTCCAGGACTTCCTGTCCTCTACCATCTTCTGGAATCCATTTAAGCTCACGCCTACTGCTTCAGTGACTCCATCCAGCCACCTCATTCTCTGTCGTCCCCTTCTTCTATTGCCCTCAATCTTTCCCAGCATCAGGCTCTTCTCCAGTGAGTCCTTCCTTCTCATTAGGTGGCCAAAGTACTTGAGTTTCAACTTCAGGATCTGGCCTTCTAAAGAGCAGTCAGGGTTGATCTCCTCTAGGACTGACCGGTTTGATCGCCTTGCAGTCCAGGGGACTCGCAGGAGTCTTTTCCAGCACCATAGTTCAAAGGCCTCAATTCTTTTGCGCTCAGCCTTTCTTATGGTCCAACTTTCACAGCCATACTGGGAAAACCATGGCCTTGACTATACGTACTTTTGTTGGCAGGGTGATGTCTCTGCTATGAATGGATTATATATCCAGTATTTAGAACTGTGGGCAGCTGATTATATAGCAACAGCAATAGCACTTAGACTTATATACCACTTCATAGTGCTTTACAGCACTCTTTAAGCAGTTTATAGGGTCAGCATATTGTCCCCCAAATCTGTGTCCTTATTTTACTGACTTCAGAAGGACGGAAAGCTGAGTCAACCTTGAGCCAGTCAGGATCGAACTGCCAGCAGTGAGTAGAATCAGCCTGCAATACTGCATACTAACCACTGCACCACCACAGCTCTTAATATATACCTGTTAATGCAGGACTATATGCGCTCTACAATACAATCAGTTGTAAAACCTAGTTAGGATAGACCCAGCTGTAGGCTTTATGTGGCTAGTCTTGCTTTAAATCAAAGGTGGATCATTTTTCTCTTCCAAGGGCTCTACGTAGCCTTTGAATGGGGAAACACCAGGGAAATATTCCTAAAAGTCATGGGCAGAGCCAGGGTAAAATTGACACTGGTTTTATTTTATATATGTTTATATTTAATTGAAATATGATTATTTTCCGATCATGCATTTAATAATGTTCCCCTTCTGACACATTAAGTTATAATTTGAGGTCATCTTTTGAAATTTCTATAAGGCATATAACCCTTGGATTATATCTCTGATTCAGCTGCAGAAAACAAGGTCATACTTGAAAAATGTCTGTTATTAGAGCATTAGTGTGTTTGTATGTAACAGATCAACATTTAGAGAAAATGTAGATCTGCTGCATATATTTGTAGTGAGAAAGTACAGAAGATAGGTTGTGAAGATAGCCTAGAACAGACATGTCAAACTCGCGACGTCACATGACGTCGCGCGATGTATCAGAGCTTTTTCCCCATTGCCGGCAATGGGATGGGCGCGGTTTCCTTGTGGATGCGTCCGGCCCGCGGGCCAGCAGTTTGACACCCCTGGCCTCGAAGACAATCACATACATAGGTACTTAAAAATAAATGCATACACCTTGTACAATTTCTCCCAAAAGGACTTCCAATAAGCAGCAAGATTTTATTTGGGAGCTGGACACTGCTGAGTGATGAGCCAAACCAGGCATAATCTGTTTCTCCTTTTACCATCCAGTCAGCATCTGATGCAAAGAGCAGGCCTGAGAAATAAGGAGAAAACTAGTGCTGATCCGAAGGTTCTGTTTTTGAAACAGATTACATACAAGAAGCATTGCTATGTTCAATCTTTCTGTGTAATACGAACCATTACTTTAAATACATGTAGATAAATACAGATAGGAGAATTTCCCACCAGAATGAATACAGGTAGTCCTCAACTTACGATCACAATTGACCCCAAAACTTCTGTTGCTAACAAAACATTTGTTCAGTGAGTTTTGCCCCATTTTACCACCTTTCTTGTCACCGTTGTTAAGTGGATCACTGCAGTTGTTAAGTTAGTGACACGGTTGTTAAGTGAATCTGGCTTCCCCATTGATTTTGCTTGTCAGAAGGTCACAAAAGTTAATTGCATGAACCCGGAACTCTGCAACTGTCATAAATATTAATCAGTTGCCAAGCATCTGAACTTTGATCATGTGACCATGAGGATGCTACCATGGTCCTATGAAAAACAGTGATAAGTCACTTTTTTTCAGGGTCATTGTAACTTCGAACGGTCATTAAACAGCTGTAGGTTGAGGACTACCTGTATCCTGAAATTTGAGATAGGAGGAGGTGATTGTGGATGGAGGATCTACAAACCCCCTTGTAAATATCAGGCAGGTTCAACCCAGCACATCTCTGTGTTGCTTATATAAACAAATGTCCCATTTCTCTCTCTCTCTCTCTCTCTCTCTCTCTCTCTCTCTCTCTCTCTCTCTCTCTCTCTCTCTCTCTCTCTCTCTCTCTCTCTCTCTCTTTCTGTGTGTGTGTGTGCATGCAACTATTTTGAAGTGCTCCTATAATGGGCTGGGTACAGTGGCTTAAGATTTGGATGTAAATAATGCTCGGTTTGGGGAGGGACTTAAGATTTTAAAGAATCTCAATATCTTTTTCTGAGCCAGAGTTTCTCAACCTTTCAGCTTTAGAATGTGTGGACTTCCAGAATTTCTGGGAGTTGAAGCCCACACATCTTAATGTTGCCAAGGCTGAGAAATACTATTTTAAGCCATGAAGACAACTGCTTCAGGAAGGAATCCAGTACACTCTGTATGAAAAACTATGGGATGGTATATGAATCTCTTGCATTAATTCAACCTGGATGAGGGTAAATTAATACAAAATTAATTAACCAAGTTATACATTTCATATGTAAACTAACATTAAACATGTTGCCTAGGAATAATTTCTGTGAGTGCTACTTAAAAACTTTAAAAAAAGGATCTAGATATATTATTCTGACAATGTTTCAGCAAGAATTTAAAAGTACCAATATAGGATACTTTAGGAAACAAAAACATTTTCCAAACAAGCTTACTTTGCCCATTTCTGTAAGAGGAAGAATAAAAAGAAGCCACAAATCCTCTTTGTATTCCACCAGCAGGTGCATATGGGGAACCAAGCACAAGGTCATTATTTCCATTCCTGTCAACATCAGCTGTCAGCAGGGACCAGCCTAGATTACAATATATTTCCTGCAAAAGTAACAGAATAACAGAGTTGGAAGGGCCCCTTGGAGATCTTCTAGTAGTCCAACCCCCTCCTCAAGCAGGAGACCCTAATATATCTTTTCAGACAACTGGTTGCCCAATCTCTTCTTAAAAACCTCCGGTGATGAAGCACCCACAACTTCTATTGTCAATAATTTGGTTCCCACATAAAAGAATATACAACTCAATTGCTGAAATACAGCTTCTTCAGTAAAAATTATTTATAGAATAGGTAATATTACTGAATATTGAAGCGCAACTACCAGACACGTTAGAGCGATAGTTTACCTTTAATTATCAAAAGAATCCCCAAAGCTCCGCCCTGTATTAGCACTATCCATTCCGGAATGGTTGAATATATGTTTAAAATGTTTCCATTAAAGAAGAGTGTGCCCTACACACGTACTTTGATTGTGTTTGAAGGAAGGACACATAAGAATGGTGCTTTCATCCCGAGTAAAAATTGTACTGAATATCCGGGAAATTAATTTTCAAGATGCTTGTGACTGAGCAAAAAAAAATAAATGGATTAAATTTGAATTCCATGCTTTGCCTTTTCATCAGCAAACTTACTTGACAAATTATTGTAATATTTGGAAGGCTGTGGAAACCTCCTTCTCTGTTGCCAAGAAATATGTATACAGAACCCTAAATAAGAAAATATAACATTGTAATAGATTCTTTTATTCTTTATTCTTTTCATCTTCACATTAAACTACATTTCTCATAATTAGGTGAGTTAAAATATGATACAATGTTAAAATGCAGCAAACCACATAAAAGGATTGGACTACAAAAACCACTCAAACCTTTGGTAATCCAGATTAACCTAATCAATTCATCTGTAAGATATAGGTCAATATAAAATACAGGTAACCCTCATTCAGTAAACACAATTGGGACCAGCAATTTGATTGTTAAGTGAAGCGGTCACTAAGAGAAATCGCAACTACGTACAATTTTATTTCAGCTTTCCTTTGCTTACAGTCCCACAAAAGTTACAAATTTATTTATTATTTACTCATTACATTTATTTGCTGCCCATCTCACCACAAAGAGATTCTGGGCAGCTATGCTATTCAAATGCAAAGATTGGTCACAAAGTTTCTTTTTCTTCACCACTGTAATTGTGAATGGTCACTAAACAAGGCAGCTGCTAAGTGAGGACTATATCTAGATGAATTCTAAGATGGTCAATAAATTGTTCCCATTATTTTTTTTATTTCAGACAATCAAAATATAAGCCTACATTAAATGCAGCCTAATTAGCAAGGTTACTATTATTATTTTTATAACCCACCTTTATTTATACAAAAGCAGCCTACAAAATGCTCCCTCCTCCCATTTCCTCACAATAAAACTTTGAGGGGTGGGTTGGATTGAAAGAAAGCAACTGATTCAAGGTCACCCAACTGGCTTTCATGCCTAAGGGAAGCTTGGAACTCACAGTCTCCTGCTTTCTAGGCCAACTGCACCAGACTAACTATACTTTATGTTAGCATTTTACAGTTGCCTACCGTGTAACTAAGCTCCCAGGATCCTACTGATGGGGCTCCTATTGCAAGATCCAATATTCCATCCACATTGAAGTCCAAAATTGCTATGGCAGAACCAAATCTTCCTGAAGGCTAGATAGAAGACAGGCATATTAATTGCATAGACATACAGGCATTTATATGCACGCACACGCTCAAATACATTTCATGAAGCCAAAGCTATTTTAAATAGGAGACATACAGTATTTAGATAATATACATATTGAACATTGTTATTTTTTCAATAGTAATACGTTATGACAAATTATTCTTTAACTCATTAAGTAGGAAGCATTTAAGAGCTAAAATGGATTTGGTTGATGCTGCGCTAAACTCTGTTAAATTTTGTTTCTTTAAATATAAGTTCTTTTATTCCTAACTACAAATTTAATTTAAATCACCAGTGAACTCTATTCACAGTTACCAAGAGAACAACATCTTGTTTGTTTGCCATCTATATAGAATTTATTTAAACTGTCAATCCTTATGACTATGTTCCTAGCACTTCTATACATTTAGTTACATTTTATTTCTATGAAATGGTTTATACATTATAAATGCTGCCTGAATAAGCCATGTAAAGGACAAAAACACTGACCAAATGTAGTATCAGTTGTGAACCTAACTTAGGTCTCCCAATTATTTGATTTCGGTAGCAATTAATGTACAGTCTTCCTCAATCTTGTGCCCTATAAATGATTTGGAGCATACAGAGGTCACAGTGGCTGGAAATTCTGGTTGTTATAGTTTCTACACATCTAGAAGGAAAGGCTTACAATAGTCTAGTTTCAGTTAGTTACAAAAGAAGCCTCATTAATGCAATTACAGTAGGGAAAATAATAACAGAACTAGTGATCCAAAAATAAAAACAAAACATATTTAATTATCCATGTTTGACTTGTTTTGTTACCTTAGTGCCTTCTAGTATTTCATCTGCTTCTTGATCAAGGTCCAGGTTGGAATGAGGCAAACCTGATTCATTGCCATAAACAATATAGACACGTCCCAACTGAATGTGTCCAAGCTGGCTGTAACCTGGTGCCCCAACCACCAGGTCATCGTATCCATCCTGATTTAGGTCAGCTGAAGTCATAGCCCTGCATATGAGAGAAGATGGTGCCAATGTCCATTTGTATGACATTTCCTGTGCAAATTAAAAAAAAAAAAAATTGGATAGTTTCTAGTGACAGATGTAATTCCATAGAAATCCTGAAGAAAAATCAGGGGACCCAACTTAGCACCCAGAAATGCCAACAGACTTGCAGACACCATTCTTGGTAGTTGCCTATTACACTGCCAGATCTATCTCATTTTCAATTTTGCTTTTTTTTTAATGTTACTTTTACGGGGGGGAAATGGAACAAAAACTCATCAAGGAAGCCCTCAGAACTTGTAGCTACCCTAACTGAGCCTTCATCAAATCCACAAAAAGATCCAGTAGGAGCACCTTCACAACAGATAGAAAAGAAGAGAACAACAAATGGAGCAACATTGTCATTCTATACACTGCAGGAATATCGGAAAAGCTCAGGAAGATTTTCAACAAACACAACATAAATGCACATTTTAAACCCAGGAATACATTAAGACATAAGTTTGCCCACCCTGAGGACCAAACACCCAGAGACAAATAGAGCAATGTGGTATGTCCAGTGCAATGCAGTGAGAAATGTGTAAGCCTCTACCACTGGGGAAACTAAACAACCATTTCAAAAATGCATGGCACAACACAGGAGAACAAACTCATTAGGACAAGATTCATCTGCATCTGAAAGACAAGGGTCATTCTTCTGAAGACAGCAAAATTCACATTCTGGATAGAGAAGACCACTGGTTTGAAAGAGGAGTCAAAGATGCTACCTGTATTAAAACTGAACAGCCTCCCTCAACACAGGAGGAAGGGTATGACACCACTTATCTCTTATTTACAACACAGTCCTTTCAGCAGTCCCAAGAAGGTTCCATACCCATTGGGTATCTGAGGGATACAGATAAACCCCCAAATGGCCTCAATGACTCTCAGTATGGTAATAGCCAGCCAACTGCAAATAATATAAATCCTTCCATTCCCCACCCAGTTAGCAAGAACTGAAGAAGCTTCTTGGATGAGAAGCAAAAGGGAAAAGGAAAAAGGCAACAAAGTCCAGTGGTCTTTTGAGAAAGAAAAAAAAAGATTGAAAATCTCCATAGATATTCATTCACTGACATTCTGGCAAGGTTATTTCTAAACCAGTGAAGCAATTATCTATTATAAAGATAGCAGAAACAAATGTATAAATCAGTACTCACGATCCAAGTTTTGCATATGGAGTTTTCAGAAAATATGAAGCACTGGGCTTGATGATGTATTTAGATGAGTGTTGCTGTGGGACTGCCAGCACTTTCATCGAACTCTTTGTTGTGTCACTATTTTGGAACTGAAGATAATTCTGGGAAATAAGATGTGACCAATAAGCAGCGTAACCATTTACTGGATGCTGGAGTAGCAATTTATATTAGATGTAAATGTCTATTTCTCGTTTTGCAGAGAAGAAACCTGGCATGACATTGGCACAGCTAATGATGTATTAGTGTTTGTTTCACTATATAAAAGATGGCACCGGTTTCTTGAATTGTTTGCTAACTAGAGATGTTTTCCAGGAAGAAATTCTTTTTAAAAAATCTGCTGTCCATTTTGTCAATTAAATACCAGCACAGTGCTCATTCGTGTTGTAGATATTGCTACAATACTTAGTCTGATATACAATGAGGGTAAGAAAAATTTAAAAAAAGAGAGAAGAAATGAAGTGGGTCTTTTTGGTGCCAATTTTCCCAGCACCAGAAAGACTTGCTTCCCTACATCCCTACACCCACACATGGCTAAACTATTCACTGACTTTTCACTTAGCTTGTCTGAGCAGCAATGGGAGACTATCACATTTGTATTGGAGCAACAAATTACAGGCAGAGTCTGCCTTCACAGTGGGTCCGGACAGGCTGAGGAACATGTACATTCCTGTCCTCAAGAAACACCAAGTAGTCCATCCTTGAGTAAAACACTGCTTAGAGTATACTCCTATTCATGGAAGAAAACGAGGCTCTAATCTACTAATTCTTAGACCTCCTCAGGTTCTCAGTTTCATTTTGTAGCCAATAGAGTTGCTGAGAAAAGCCTGGGGAACAACTCAAAAACTGGTGAGGATTACACAAAGCTACCAATTTTCTCAGCAAGGACAAACTGCTTCACTTTCTGCATGGCCCCTTTCTCTTTTCCCCATCATCAACTTTCATTTCTCTCCCTCTTCTGAATCCATCCAGCAAATCTTGCCCAACTACACTCAAAGCTGCAATTTTAGAGGCAGAACGAATTCTACATTTACAAAGGAATAAAACTTACATCAAAGTTAAAGTCCAGGCCATTCTGCATGTATGCCAATGCCACACGTATATGCAAACGTGGAAGGGTTTGATTATTCTGCTGCAACCACCACTGTGCCTTTTTTGACCTCCCTTGTACATACCACTGAGCTAGGGTATTATTTAAAGCAGGGCTTTTCAACCAGTGGTATGGGTACCACCTGTGGTACATTGGCACCTGGCAGGTGGTACGCAACCATCCTAGAAAAGTGGTAGCGGGGGAGGGGAATGAGCTGAACCGGTGGCAGCACCGCACAAGCCTGAGCGAGAGATGGCTGGAACTGCAAGGCTGTCAGGGCTCAGCGGAAGCGCCAGGATCAGTGCCAGGCTCCAGCTGGAGCTCAGCGCTGATCCTGGCGCTTCTGCTGAGCCCAGAAGAAGCGCCAATTAGCTGGAATGTTGCAGCATCTCCGGGGTCTTGTGATTTACATTCAGATGCTTGGCAACTGATTCATATTTATGACGGTCACAGTGCCCCACGGTCATGTGAAGTGACCAAAACCTGCTGCAACCACCCAGCAGACGGGGGGAATAAAAACCAAACACCTGCCCACCCCACCCCCGCTGCCAATCCTCAACAGAAATGCTCACAACAATGAAAACCTTGGACAGGAGGAAGAGCGTCGCTGGGTGGGCAGGCAGGTGTCTTGCTCGGCTGTGGCTTGGGGGGCACTTTTTTCAGTGCCATTGTAACTTCAAACAGTCACTAAGCGAACTGTTGTAAGTCAAGGACTACCTGTACTTTATCACTTTTTTTCCTTTTGGGGGGGTCATCAAGTGTTTGACACCTTGCTAGGCGACTGGTGGTACTCGGATGTTGCCATATCCTAAAAGTGGTACAATGGGTGAAAAGGTTGAAAAGCCCTGATTTAAAGAACCATATTTAAAGAATTAAACAAACAAAAGATGTCCAATCCTGCAGATCTCCAGCAAATAATGTCTAGATTGCAATCATGTATTTGGTTCTTGCCATTAATGTTTAGACCCAAAAGAAATTACCATTGTCCAATGGGGAACTTTTAAATAAATTCCTCTTTCTGTATAACTGATATTCTTTTCAACTGATTTGGCCACTTCAGAACTTATCTTCCTGTGGTACTGAGTTCTGGATTCTTTAAACCTATTGAAATAAGATACAATAAGTAGAAAGTTTCTGTATAGGAAGATAAAAACGAGATAAGTATGGGGCTGGCTAAATTCACATTGCAGACAGCAAAAATATATGAATGAATAAAAAATTCAAATATTTTAGTTACAAAATAACAAAAGGTTTTCCTGTTTTTCGGAACTGAGACTGTGATTGCTCTTAAATAATTCTGAATCAAGTTTGTATTTAATTTAAATACTCATTCCCTTGTTGTCTCTGCAGTTCTTCACACCGGGGACATTAGTATTTTAATGTTTTTTAAAATGACAATTCTTGATTATAAAGTTTATACCAGCCCTTTATTTAAACCACTTGGAGTGAATGGGCAGCTATATATATATATTTTTAATAAAAGAAAAATAAAAGAAAAAGAAATTGAAGCTGATGACTTTGCATAAGTTGTCTTTTGTAGCCAAAATTGCCGACTGTGGAATCACTGGCATCAATATTAGCTTAATGCAAATTTTAATGAAATGCTGTATTTATATTATGTTTATTAACATACTACTGACATTTTGTGTATTACTAATATTACGAATATTTGTAAATCACCTAGAGACCATTTTGGATTGAGGTGGTGGATAAATTGCATAAATAAAATAATATCTCAGCAACATCTATTTTCTGCTGTGCATTTCCAAGATTGCCTTAAATACATCTTGTTTAAAGGCAGAAAAATACAATAATTTGAAATGAAACCATGAAACCAGGATTGGCATAAATGTATCACATATCCCTAAAGAACAACTGCATTGCAATAGTGATGTTTTGAAAGTAGTTCCAAAAATGAACAAAGAAGTGTTATTGGGTTTTGCATAGCTATGGGTACTTCTCTTTGTTGCCAAGTCATGGCCAGAAAATAAAGCTATGTGGTCTTAATTTCCCACATTAAAAAATAATATAAATCTTGGAGTTAATTAGTTAGTCTAGTTAAATTAGACTAATTAATATACTCACACAGAAAAGTTTCTCTGTTCATCTTCACACCGTATAAACAAAGGATTCTCAGGAATAAAGCAGCCACTGAAGAAAACATTAATAGATTAATTGTATTTAATACGTTTCATTTTTTAGCATGCCTACAACTTCCCCTACAGATAGTCCTCATTTAGTGACTATTTCATTTAGTGACCATTCAGTTACAACAGTGATGACGAAGTAACTTTACAACCAATCCATGCATTTATGACCTTCACAGATCTGTAAAGCAAGGGAAAGCTGAAGTAAGATCTGTATTTTTAGCTTATTAATAATACTTTACAAGTTAAAATTAAAGATAAATCCTAACAAGCAACAATGAAATACACATTCTATACTGTCCACATTCTGAATCACAGTTTGGTTGAATCAAGCTTTTGAAGAAAAATGTATTTTTCCAGGTAGAATTTCTTTTTTTGAAACAATATGGTTTTTTTTCAGGATGATCATTTGGAATTATTAACAAATACCTCACCTAGTCCCATAGTTTAACATCCAACTGGTTAACTGTAAAATATTATTCGATGAAAATGCCATATCATCCACTCCGCCAAGGAAATAGTCATAGAACCTGTCCACTAAAAATGGGGATTTATTGGCATATATAGGATAAAGCTGTGAAGAATAAGATGCAATTTAATTATTAAGTTGGCTATTTCAACATTCACATCCAACAAATTTCTTTTTTAGAAAAATATACTTACGTTGGCAACAGCGATGATCTCGCCATAGCTATGGAAGCAATTATTTATAATTTACTATCATTATAGAATTTTTCAATGCAGAAAAAAATGCTTCTTGAAGACCAAGTTTTGTATATTGCCTTTAACAATACCAATGGATATTTTGAAACTCATAAAAATTATATATTATTTAAATGACTGCTAGTAATGTTTTTTATTAGGAACATAATGAGCCAATTCCTATTAAAGTGTTCTGAATGAAGTACAGGTCATTATGAGATAAATTACGAGTGTCATACTCTTATTTTTTCCTGCCTGCTTTCTTCTCCCCCTTTTCCTTCCTTCGTTCTGATTAGCCACAATTTAGCGTTATACCTATATACCGAAAAAACTATCGTAAATATTCATTATAGTTTATTGAAGCTAGTGCATTATAAATGTTTACTAGGGAAGCAATGATTGCTGACAGACCTAGAAATGTTGAAATACTTCCTCATCTCTCTGACACTTGACTTCAAACTCATACTGTGGACTCTCTCTTAAAATGAAGATATTTATATAAACATAGTCCATCCACCCTATTTAACAGGGTCAATATACAGTCAGCAACTTTAAAGGCATTTTCTGTACAGTGGCTATCACATACAATATATATTGTATGTATATTGTTTGCTTTCGACTACGACCAATAATCATAGTTGCCTGGTTATGACATTATTTTAAAGATTAAATAACCAGCAAAAATACTGAAACAATAAAAGCAATAAAACACCTTAATAAGTAGCCCAGGAAAGAGATAATGAAAAGATACAATAGCCATTATCCTATGACAATGTATGTTCTTAAAATGAAACAAAAAAATCAAACTATAAGCTGAAAAGATTAGGGTTTCCATGTCTATTGAGACAGATCAGTGAATTTCTCTGGGGAAGACACTCCCCCTTTGTTCTAGCCACTTTTCTTTATATGTATATATTTTATTTCACTACCAATAATCCCCAACTTACGACCCTTCATTTAATGACAGTTTGAAAATATAATGATGCTGAAAAAAAATAACCAACGACAGTCCTCAAAGTTATGACTGTTGGTCCACTCTCAAGGTCACATGATCACAATTTGGGTGCTTGTCAACCAGCTCACATTTACAATGGTTGCAGTGTCCCAGATTCATGTGATCGTGATTTGCAACTAGCTGGCTTCCAACAAGCAAAGTTTATGGGGGATGTTGGATTTGATTGACTGCATGATTGACTTAATAACTGCATGATTCGCTTAACAACTGCAGTAAAAATGGTCATAAAGTAGAGACTGGTCATGTGATGACTCACTTAATGACCACATAGTTTAGCAAACAAAATTCGAGTCCCAATTGTGGTCGTAAATCAAAGACTCCTGTACATCTTTCATAGCTTATTTAAGCTCTTAGATGTATTTTATCAGATAAAATTACCAAACTATTTATCATCCTACTAGTCCATCTACCTTAATGAAGACCCGCTCTCAAAATATAAAAATAACCCCATGGTAAGATTTCCCATTTTTTATACCTGATCTTCTCCAACTTTCACCATATACCACTGTTTCTTCAACCCCTGCTTGACAACCCATCAGTAATTAACAAACTCTCCTCATTTGTTTTAAAATGTATTAACTTTTACTCTGACTTACAGATCAAGGAGTTGCAGATATGTGCAGTCAACAATTGTATTTTGAGTTATCACCTCCTTTCCATAATAATCCTCATAGATTGACAGTAAATCTTTAACAGGTACATACCTAAAAGTATTAATATCAGAACTTTGATTGAAGCCAACAAAAATGCACTGGTAAAAATGGTATTATAAATTATCTAAACACATTCTTTCCCTCCTTTTCTAGATTCCTTGATAAATATTGGTAATATTATATAAATCAAACACTAATCAAACAATATGTCAGTAATATGTAACTGGTAAAATGATGTAGCTTAGATATACTGTAGAACGGTGTTTCTCAACTGTGGCCATGTGAAGAGGTGTGGACTTCAACTCCCAGTATTCTCCAGCCAGCAAACTGGTTGGAGAATTCTGGGAGTTGAAGTCTGCACCTCTTCAAGTGGCCAAGGTTGAGAAACACTGCTGTAGAGCACAGGTTTTGTATTCCAAAAATCTCAGACTAAATTCTTGACTTCTCCAGGACTAGGAATTTAAGCTCAAGGAGGAAATGTTGAATAGAAATCTAACAAACAAATATGAATGAAAAAGAACTAATACAGGCAATACTCTGCTCTATAATGCAATACTCAGGGTTAAACTAGATACTTAAAGTGCACATCACTATGCCCAATTTATTGGCTTTATTTTCTTGGATGTAAATACAGTATGGTCTGATCTTAAACTGTTCAAATTCTTCCCCTGCTTTCCATTTTTTTAAAATAGAAACATTCAACAACCTATGATTATGGCTTCAAAGGTTAGTAAAAGTAAAACTGAATTGAAATAAGCAATTGGCAAACGGTGTAAGAATTCTCAGAAATGCAAGTTTCATATGTTCTTTGTGTACCCGACAATGATTAATAGCCTAGTTGCCACAATCTGTACCAATTGCATCTTTGTAAAGGTAATCCTATACATTGAAGTAATCAGGGCAGAATGTAATTGAAGTAAGGACACCATTACCAGAAATGAGAGTTATATTAAGTGAACCCTCTTACTTAGATGGTAGTATGATCCATCTATCATTATAGATTGTAGGCCTCTACCAAACTAAACAAGTTACCCTTGATCTCCTTCATCCAGTACAACATTAGAGTCTAATTCACAATGGTTCTTGAGGACCTGACTAGCTGAGAAGAAAAAATAATAGATTTCAGTAACTGTTTCTCATCCTCCCTCTGCAATTTGCAACACTATACGAGTGTGTATATCAATGTCCATATGCATCAAACATCAACGATCGCATTTGTGGCTCTTACCAGCTTGCTTTCAAATAATCAAAATCAAGTTCATATTGGCTTAACACATCTCCCCCTAAAATTAGAATGAAAGGAGTGTATGTCATCAATTTATTTAACAACAAAAGGTGTAGCTTCATGTTGAAGTTTTATGATGAATATAATCCCTTATATCATTGATGGCGAGCCTTTTAGAGACCGAGTGCCCAAAAACCGCCCCCGCCCCACCCCCCACCTGCCCACAGGGCCACCCACCGCCTCCACGGCCCGACGCAGATTGCCCAGGCAGCCCAGCAGCACCATGGCAGCCACGCCCTCCGCCCGCGCCCCGCAGCATCATCTGCGCACGACGGGGCGCGAGTGCAGTGTCTTGTCCCCGCTGCCTGGCTGCCATGTCCTTGGCTGTTCGGGGGCGATTCTCCTCCGGGGGGGCTGCTGGTGAGGAGAGGGCCACGGGGGGAGGCGGGACTGGGGCAATGGTGCGCGTGCCCACAGAGAGGGCTCTGAGTGCCGCCTCTGGCATGCGTGCCATAGGTTCGCCACCACTGCCTTATATCCTGTGATTTAACCTAACACAATCTTCACAGGACAACTATTCATGTCTGGATGAAGCCCAAACAGATATGACATATTGTGAGCACCGCAGTAATATTGGATAGGTCGCATGGGCTTTTCCTATAAGATTGGTAGCCCTTCTATATGGGTTGGGGTTTTTTCCCCTCTCTCTTACACATTGCAACACATGTTTTATAGCCATAATGGGACAATATCAAAGCAATTGGAATGCCAGTGATAGCCTTTGAAATGTCAGCCCTTGGGCAACAAGGATCAAATGGCTCGTGAAACTCAAAGAAACTTCAGAAAAACCTTGTGATACATCATGGGACTCTACAATTTTAGAAAATCACACTGGTTATAAGCAGACTTGTGGATAATATAAAGTTCCACCTATAATATAATATAATGTAATAGAAATCCATAATTTATAGTCCCATTAAAATATATCTAATGTGAATATATCACAAATAGAAAACAGCAGCTGATATTTATTAAATATCAGTTGTTCTAGAGCAGGGGTAGGCAAACTTGGCTCTTTTATGACTCGTGGACTTCAATTCCCAGAATTCCTGAGCCAGCCATGCTGGCTCAGGAATTCTGGGAGTTGAAGTTCACGAGTCATAAAAGAGCCAAGCTTGCCTACCCTTGTTCTAGAGACAGGGGAAACCAAAATGGAGAATGCCTATGATATATATGTACTGTAACAACGACACTCACATACACATATACTTTTCAAATAAAATTAGAGAATGCCATCTCCAGCGTCTCATAACCTTGAGACATTCAAAGGAAACCTGGGGAGAGTTTTCTAGGATTTATAAGAACATAAATTACCAAAATCGCCAGTAGAATGAGCTTGTGAATATGAGCCATGAAAATCAATCTAAATTAAAAAAAAGGAACAATATTATTTATAATTCGTGATCTCTTTAACAACTAAAGAAATGTTAAGTGCTTTTAAAAATGTCTTCTTTTTTTAAACTAATCCGGATTGTAGAGATAAAACACTCCATAGTGGCTTTTTCCCTGCCTGTGTATATAGGAATTCCCTACCAGTAGTCTGTTGTCAATTGATTGCAAAAATCCCTTATGTTTCTTGTTACTTGTCTATCTTCAGAACTGCCCAAGTGCTTTAATTCAGCCCCAGCATATAAACAGCTCTGCAGTGAGCAGCCTTCCTCCATAAAAGGCTAAAAAAGAAATCCAATAGGCAAACATTTTTTGCTATAAACTATATAAATCCTTCAAAGGGGCAACATGTGGATATTCAAAGATATGACTGAAACATTATTCATTAAAAATATATAGTTTTTAGTTGTGGTTCATAAAAGCACTGCAGACTGCAAGGATCTGATTTATTTTTTCAATATTCTATTGACATTGGTGAGGATGAAGCAAAATAATAAATGCAACTGTAAAACAAGCACATGGAAAAACCCTACGCCAGAAACAGGACACTACTTACAGCTGCCATGGCCCGTAGAAATCCTTGTTCAATCCCCAAGCTGTGCCAGCTTACATCTGCCACCATGTGCGAGGCAATCCCAAAGAGAAAAGCCACCAGCTTCTCTGTAGCCTAAGTACCATTTAAAAAAAAAAAAAAAGTAACTCCATAATAACATTATTAAAAGCAAGTGGACAAAAGACAGACAATATGTGACACCTCTAAGCCAATCTATTTGGCGATGAAAATTGATTGCAAACATGAATTAGGTAACTTTAGTTTTAATAGATGAAATGGTCAAACTTCATATAAAGGATGGGTTCCAAAGAATAATGTGAACGACAGAAGGGAAAAGGTAGAAACCACAGACCTATTTGATTTAAAAGGCATCTACCACCAAATTAGAGATGAATAAATCACTGTGGAGTGGGTACTAACAGTGCCTGGGTATGCTTAGGAGGGCACTTACTGTTCGAGCCTGCATTATCAATGTTTCCTGGTAAAATACATGGAAAAATCCCATTGGGGAAAATTCCACTTAGGGTTAGGGTTAGGTCACTGTCTACTCGGAGAGCAAAATGGATATCGCCAACAAAGTCGGAGTGCTTGAGTATGCTTAGGAGGGCATTTACTTTTCGAGCCTGCCTAATGTAAGTTTCCTGGTAAAATACATGGAAAAATCCCATTGGGGAAAATTCCACTTAGGGTTAGGGTTAGGTCCCCATGAACTCGGAGAGCAAAATGGATATTGCCAACATACTCGGAGTGCTTGGTTATGGTTAGGAGGGTATTTACTTTTTGAGCCTATACAATCAATGTTTCCTAATAAAATAGATGGAAAAATCCCATTGGGGAAAATTCCACTTAGGGTTAGGTCACCTTCAATTCGGGGAGGAAAATGGATATCGCCAACAAACCCGGAGTGTTTGGGTATGCTTAGGAGGGCACTTACTTTTTGAGCCTGCCTAATGTAGGTTTCCTGGTAAAATACATGGAAAAATCCCATTGGGGAAAATTCCACTTAGGGTTAGGGTTAGTTTTGCTCTTGAATTTGCATTTGTAAAAAGTTATAAATAGAAACAATTAAAATGTTTTATCCTTATGAGCCTCTTTTATATTCCCCCCCTCCTTTTTCAGGTTTGTCTTTTATTTTTTCCAGAAAAATATGATCACCGTAATTACGGTATATCTGACTAGTTGAGAATCAGCAGCAGAAGAATAAAGGATAATTCCAAAAGACTATTTGTTTATCTTATCTGCATGATCCTCGGGTAGCTTTTATTGACTGCTATATATTCAACTACATTTTTTTTTAGTAAAGTAGTACGTATTTCCACCAGAAGTTAGATAGAATGAGAGCAGAATCTAAAGCAGGGGTCTTCAAACTTGGCCCTTTTATGACTTGCGTTGCTGGCTGAGGAATTCTGGGAGTTGAAGTCCACAAGTCATAAAAGCGCCAAGTTTGAAGACCCCTGATCTAAAGCTCTCTTTTTAGCTAATTAAAACAGCTTCCTAATCGATCACCAAAAGAATTGTCAGTTTTTTTCCTTATCTTCTATCTTTGGGTGAAAAGGTGAGAGAGAAACACAGTTTTTGAAAAGAGTATTCAGGGCTTCACAGGGAACAACAGATGGAAAATGTATTACCTCTTCCCATGGCTGTGGATAGTTCTTTCTGATGTAATGGATACTTGTGTTGAGGAAAGGTGACCAGTGAGTATCTTCAGAAACATAATGGAACAATCCTGACAATTCAGAGGACACGGCTTACTTTTTTCAAAAACCATAACAACTTATATTTAATCTACATTAGGCATGTCAAACTGCCGGCCCGCGGGCCGGATGCGTCACGCCGAAACCGCGCCCACCCCATTGCCGGCAATGGGGAAAAAGTCGCGATACGTCGCACGATGTCACATGACGTCGCAAGTTTGACATGCCTGATTACATGTTGCATTTTAGTCATACAGAATGTAACGTTGAGTAATATTTTAATGGCAAAATATTATTTTAAGGTATGCAGCAAAACACTTAATAAAACCCCAATAATGTGAATAATAAAAACGTCCAGGATCCCATGCCAAGATCAAAAATATTCCCAGAAGAATGCAGTGGGAAGCAAATTCTGCACTGCATTGGTATATCCATAAAATCGCCAGACGTCAAGCTTGATTTAAAATAGAATTTATCTGTTCACTGTGCCCTGATTTTAATATGATACGCACAGTGGTGGGATTCAGCCGATTTACACCACTTCGGCAGAACCGGTAGCTAATTTTTTGTTGCCCAGGCCCAGAATGGACTTCCGGAAGTGGCATCCACACAGAGAACCGGTTGTTCACATATTTGAATCCCACCATTGGATACGCACTATTGTTAGATCCAAACATGGGCTATTTAAAATATGATTTACCTTTATAAGCCAAGATCATAAAGTAAAACCACAATTAGTCAAGAAGAGGAACGCCTCAGTAGAGCGTAAAGAAGACAGGTTCTCATTGTACACTTATTGATGTATTTTCCAATTTCATGAATAAATGGACTGGTCTACTTTTGCAATAATGTGATCATATTAAAAAATAATATTTGACCTAGGGTCTCCTACCATTTTGGCAGAGGCCAGAATAAAAAGCATCAGGATACAGACTTCCTGCTTGATATGCATCTTGGTGAGCTAGTATTAGCTGCACAATAGAACAAAGAAACAAACATGTAAGTATTAAAAGGATATTATTATAATGCTGAAAATTTTATGTTTATTTAGCAAAATCAAAATCATTCCCCTGAAAGATTACAGAAGGCATGACAGAGATAAGTCACTCCACATGATTTATCTTTAGCATCAAATTATTAAAAAGTTGTTCTTTATAGGGACCTTCCTTGACTAAAACTCATTAACAGTAATTTCTGCAGTAAAGTAACTTATCTTGAATCCAAATGTCCACCTTTTTCAATATGATGCCCTTCAACATGATTACAGAAAATTCTGAGAGTTGTCCTCGCCATACCCTTACTATCCCTCCTCATATCATTCAACAACAATACACTCTATAGATATCTATCCTACATTTCCAAGCATAAAATCAGAAGCTTATTGGAATCTATCAACTTTTAGGAAACGATTATGCTGGTCAGTGAAAGAGCTTCCTACACATGTAGTTAATAGCCTACATATGTAGTTAAGTAGCTGAAAAAGTAAAACACTGTACACATTAGTATTTAAATTATTATTATTTATTTTTCCTCCCACCCAACAAAGTGACTACAGTTAAAAACGCAGTTAAAACCTATCCCATATTTATGTATGGTGTTTTCCTGGTTGATATAAACCAACAGGGCTGGCATGCTTCAGTTCTTTCAATTAAGTGGTGTCAACCTTTGGGACCCAGGCTGCACACTTTCTCCATTACAGTATCTATCCTCTGAAATAAAGTTCATCCTGAAATCTGAGTGGCTCTAACTCTGATAACATTCTAGACAGACTTGAAGATCTGGCTCTTCTTCCAGGCCTTGGATTAGGGTGGCTAGAGTCCCTTTTGAGTTCCATCTTGGCTACCTTCAGCATCTTGTTCTTCATCTCCTTTTCTTATTGGTGTTTCCTAGTTGTTTTTGAATTCTATTCTATTTTCGTTGTTATACAGGTAGTCCTCGACTTACAACCATTTGTTTAGTGACCATTCAAAGTTACAACGGCACTTAAAAAGTGACTTATGACTGCTTTTCACACTTACGACCATTGTAGCTTCCCCATGGTTACATGAGAAAATTTGGATGCTTGGCAACTGACTCATATTTAAGAAGGTTGCAGTGTCCTGAGGTCATGTGATCAACTGATTCATGTTACAATAATAAACCCTCTACCTTACGATAGTCAACTTGTCCATCTTGCTGGCTGAAAAATTCCAGCGCTCTATGAGCTGAAAAAAAAGAAAAAAGATCACAATACATTTAGCAATGTACATTTGTAATGGGATAGAGAAACTGTAAGGAGGAATCAGCTACAGCTTTTCAACGAATAAATATCCACATTTTATATACTGACACATGCTTTACAAAATGCTGGGTCTTTCCCCACAGTTCAATTAAAATGTTATCCCCTCTGTCCTTCAGCCAATAAAAATTATACTGACATAAAATGTTCTATCCCCATTACAGATCCCTTACCGGCTTCTCTGCCCTCTGCTCTGGCTTGTTGCCAGATGGTTATATCTTGATTTCATGTGTGCCAGGCAGGTTAATCAAAACATTTACTATTGTCTCTGATTTTGCTGCTTTTTCCTGAATTACATCAACCAGCAGGATTCTATCTGCCAATCATGAATATAGTCAGTTGTCAAAAATCCTCAATGTGGGTAAGCCAGGGCAGTGGTCTCTCTAAAAGAGAAAAGGCTCTCCTGTTTTATTAGGCAACCAGGATGATCATCTGTTTGATAGGCTTGTTTTGACACTTGGTTTTGGTGAGGCCAAGCAGGCACCTCTCAATTCAGGGATCGACTGCTTTCAAGCAGGCCTGTTTCGACAGCGAGTTTAGTTCTAAACTCAGTCTTCAAATAAAACTTCACAGCATCTGATCAAAATATCTGCATAAGGAAAAGCTCCACCTCTCATAGACATATTAGCTGACCAATGACCTTGTTTTGACAATGGATATCCAAAGAGTTGTATAAAAAAAAAAGCCAACCAAGCAGTTGATCATTACAGCAACCTAGGAAAGCAGAACGGCTTCTGCTTTTCCAATGTTCTTCCAAAGGATTCTAAACATGTAGTCAAAACAAGCAACTAAACCACAGACTATAGTATATGTTTAGATTTTCAGATCTTGATACTTTGTGATTTTCTCCAATTCTTTGTCCTCTATTCTATTATTATTACTACTACTGTTTATCTACTACTACTAATAGCTTACCTATTTCAATGTGTGTTGACAGGCCACATGGTATAATTCTTTCCCAAAAATTGCAAAGTACAGCCAGAATCAACCAACTCCTGAAAGCTTCCATGCCACTGATAATCTGTAGTATAAACCACAATTTTGAAGGTGTGTTCAATAGGAAGATTGCAACCTTTGAAACATGAAAGTAGACTACATTTCTAAATCAAATATGACAATGGCACTGAGGTCTCATGCTTGAAATTCAATTCCCCATTTCTATAAACTAGCTAATAGATTATTTTATTTTACAGACAAGAATTAGACCAAAAGAAACCTAAAATCCCTTATTCATTGGTAATGAGTCAAATCATGCCTAAAATGGAGGTGAACTGTTATTGAAATGAACACTTAAAAAAATCTCTCTTCTAATTCTTGATTATTTAGCCAATCAAGAGTTATCTCCAGCTGGATAGCTCCTCTGCTTCAACTAAAAGTCATTGCTTAATGGAGTTTCTGTCATATAAAATAAAGAAGAAACCAAAGACAAATATAACAGGTTACAAGTACAAGATCTTATCTGCCTTAAAACTAGGAGTTGTGTGTTTACATAATAAAATGAACATCTGGAAGCCTCTCTTGCCAAATATGTTTATAAAAAAAATCAATATCCATCTTTTTGAAAAAAAGCGAAGTTGAAATGACTGTATCTGCCTTCCATTTTTCCACTAATGCAATGATGCAGTGCTTATTTTACTCACTATGAGATAAACTGCCCATGAACCAAGAGATCTGCATGATAGCAGCTTATATATATCCTGATTCATGGGTTAATAAAGGAATAAAAACTAAGTGCTGTTAATGAAATTCTGAAATAAATGCAGTAATTCATATTAAACAGCAATCGTTTCTCATTTCAAAATGCTAGAAAAGTCTGGAAAATACTGAAGGAGGGAATCCAAGCCAAGAAGTCCCTCACTCCACCCCACCTCCCCATCCCCAGGCTTTTCTCTGCCAAGTGTGGGGTGGAATTTGGACCAACAGTTTTATATAATTTTTATCAGCAGCTGCCTCTGCCCACTTATTTTGCCTATTTAAAATATGTCTACAACTTTCATCATGTAATACCAGAACCGTTGGTAACATAGTGCATAAGCACAATAATTTGTTTAAAAAACAAATAACGGTACAAGAAGTATTCAGTAAGCATGATTTAAAGGAACAATAAACTTTTCAGCGACAAGTACAATGATAAAGCCAGAATGAGATATTATATAAATTGAAATGCCTGGATACAGATTCATTTTAACTGGAGGCTGAAAAGATTATAAAGTAGGCGTTACTTGCTGAATCTTTTGAGGAAGAAAATGTTCCAAAACTGAGGTTCTCCCAAAGTGAAGTTATTTTCTTTAAAATCGCACTTCCTGCATGGGAGGAATTTGGAACAATGCCATTTTGGAAGTTCTTAAATCAAGGCTTGGCACGACAAGTTGGTTCCAAAGTTGTTCCAAAGAGCTAGAAATGAAAGAAATAGCACCTTAAACCGAGTGAAAAAATAAAATAAGGCAACAGTGCAGTTCTTCTGATTGGAATTCTTTTAATATTTGAATGAATTGTATTGTACTGTCAACATTCTACACAGAATTTCTAAGTCATCTTTGTGGCAATGATGAGAGCATGGATGACCATAGTAAGATCATTTTTGTTGCGAAATAACCATGGCTAATATTATCCTTGCCACTAAGACCATTTGAAACTTTGGTTTATTGGCCCTTATCCAGACCATTACCAAATCTAGATACCACTTCAGTAGTCTGTGCTGACCCAGAGAAATAGCTTTAAATACCGAGACCAAAAGATTGGTACAATAATTCCAAATTCTTGAAATGCCCTCATTCAGTACCTTTGTATAAATGTTAAAGAGCATAAGAGATATAACGGACTCTGTTATATTGTTTCTTCCTCCCTGACCACTTAAACTAATGTGGAGAATGGCAGAACAACTGCTTCACCCATTCATCACTCCTCTTTGTGGATTCATATACCAATGTACCTAAGGTTAAGCCATCTATTGCCCAATACACTGAATCATAAACTGGATTTGCACACCAATGTCTTTTGGATGGGGAGGACTCAGCAGAGAGAAGTTAAGTCCAGTCCCCTCCTCATTGCATAGTCATGATCCAACTCCATGATCCAATGTGGCAAATGAGTGGTCAGAAAGAAATGCTGGATCCAATTCTCCAATGACAACAGAAAATGGCAACTTATAATGATGAATCATCTTTTAAACATCTTGAGATTTAATTTCTGGAATTTAAGAGGGCATTCTCAATCAAATGAAAGAGTTTTCAAAGTGCTAATTTATTAAGAGGTTTAACAGCAAAATAAAATGCTATTTGTTGTTATTTTTTAAATCACATTATGTATACTAATCAGCTCATTGATGCATAAGGACAGCTATATTATTACAGATCTATGTTTGAATGGCCAAGTTAATAATCTTTCCCATCTGTATTTCTGCATGTTTGTTTTCCCTGGACTAAATTGCTCATAATTTATGCTCCCACCATATAGGTTTACAATCAGGATAGCAGTATAACAGAGTTGGAAAGGACCTTGGAGGTCTTCTAATCCAACCCCCTGCTCAAGCAGGAGACCCTACTATTCCAGACAAGTGGCTGTCCATTTAAAAAGCTTCTGGTGATGGAGCACCCACTTCTGAAGGCAAGTCATTCCACTGATTAATTGTTCTTATTGTTAGCAAATTTCTTTTACAGATTGCTTCTCTCCTTGATTAGTTTTCAAGCATTGCTTCTTGTCTTGCATTCCGATGCTTTGGAAAATATATTGACCCCTCTTTGTGGTAGCCTGTCAAATATTGAAACACTGCTGTCATGTCACCCCTAGTCCTTCTTTTCACTAGACTAGACATACCCAATTCCTGTAACCATTCTTCATTAATTTTAGCCTCCAGCCCCCTAATCATCTTTGTTACCCTTTTCTGCACTCTTTCCAGAGTCTCAACATCTTTTTTATAATATGGTAACCAAAACTGGATACTGTATTTTAAGTGTGGTTTTATTAAGGCTTTATAAAGTTATTCTAATACTTCACGTGATCTTGATTCTATCCCTCTGTTAATTCAATCTAGGATTGAATTCGCTTTTTTGGCTCCTGCCCTACTGTTGGCTCACATTTAAGTGATTGTCCTTTTCTCTAAAAGCACATGGCAGAAAAATATATGAGCTGTTAACATGCCATAAAAGTACTTTTTAAAGATGTTTGCATTTGTGCCCCATCCTTTTGCATCCTTTCTCTAACAGCTGAGAATAGCGTATGGGAGGTTTGTTTTGTTTGTATTTCACACTTCTTAACTGCACATCTCCCTCAGAGATTCCCCTTAATATTAATAGTCTTGTACTGAGAACCAATGACAGGTCCAAAGTCACTGGATCAGTATTGCTCTTCTGAAGTGGAGACTTCTCTCAGCAGAGATTTTGGAGACTCACTTCCACCAGAAAAAATCCCGATGACCATCAGAAGTGGTTCCTCCTAAATTGCCTGTACAGGTGGGTGGGTGTTGATTAAATTACAGCGGCATGGCCGCTTAGCATAATTAAATCCCATATAAAACAGTAGGATGACTGTAACTGCCAGCCCCAGAGGGAGATTTCATGACAATCAGACCACTGGGTGACTTTAAAGTTTAAGCCATCCTGAGCACCACCATGTAAATGGCATTATCTCTATCAATGTGTATATACCCCATTGAGTTGAGAGGCTCTTATTCCCAGGAGAGCCTACTCCTGGGTTTTTGTGGCTCCTCCAGCCTGAATCAGAATCAAAATAGAGCTGGAAGGGACCTTGGAGGTCTTCTAGTCCAGCCCCCTGCTCAAGCAGGAGACCCTATACCGTTTCAGACAAGTGACTGTCCAGTCTCTTCTTAAAAAGCTCCAATGATAAAGCACCCACAACTTCTGAAGGCAAGCTGTTCCACTGGTTAACTGTCCTCACTGTTGGAAGTTTCTCCTTAATTCCAGGTTGCTTCTCCCCTTGATTAGTTTCCATCCATTGTTTCTCGTCTTGCCTTCTGGTGCTTTGGAAAATAAGTTGACCCCTTCCTCTTTGTGGCAGCCTAGCCGACCCCTTTGCGGCCACCGCTTGCTAAGCAGCGGAGGAGCTCAAAGGGTCGCGGCGCTCCTCAGGGACGCTCACCAGCCCTTTGCGCTCGCCCGCCCCGCGCTCCGCCTTCCGTGGCGGGGAAGGACTATGGCGGCGAGGATTGCGTGGCCGCATTTCCGGGGGTTACTGGCCCACCGCTCCTGCCGCCATCCCCGGTTCCTGCCGCAGGCCAGGCCGACTATGGCGAGCCCGTCGCCTAGCCGGCTGAGAAGTACCGGCCCAGGCTTCGCCACTGGGGCCGCTTCCCTGGCCCGCTCTGGAAGCTTCGTGGGAGGCCGCTGGCTCCAGGCGGCAGCCACTTTCCCCGTGCGGGACCCGGCCACCGGCACGGAACTCCTCCAGGTAGCGGATTGCGGCGTGGCGGAGGCGGAGGCCGCGGTGAAGGCCGCCTACGAAGCCGGCGCAGCTTGGAGCGCAGCTTCTGCCAAGGTGAGCGAAGGGAAGGCGGCCGGCGGCGTCCCGGCTAACGAGAGGCTGTCGGGGGATGGAGGGGGTGTGCGATAAGCAAATTGGGAAGGCAGGGGATGCGGGGTGCGATAAGCAAATTGGGAAGGCAGGGGATGCGGGGTGCGGAAAGAAATGCTTCCCAGGAAGCAAGCGATCCGAGAGCCCGGGGATAGTTTCAGTCAGTCGGGTTTCTGCACATGTGCAGAGTGCTGGCTTCTAATTAGCCGCGCGCTACCTACTCTTCCCGAATAGCTCTTTGCAGGTTGATTCAAATTCAGCATAAAGTGTTCACTTCCTAATAATGTGTTTTATCTGCAGCCTCTATAGCAAACCACAGGTTCGCCAAAGTAATGGTGCAGTCATCAATTCGTCATTACTGTACACCAATGCTGCTGTTATGCTTTATGTCAGAACATCTGATGGAAACATCCTGATGTATATGCTGATGTCAAAGTGTGTGTTTCATTTCTCCCCATCAGCCCTGCAGACACCCATGTATTCAGTCTTAATAATATCTGGTATCTGGAGTTAAAAAAAATTGTTTTCCAAATTGTGCTAGTTGTATTCAGAAAATAACAGAATAACAAAGTTGGAAGGGACCTTGGAGATCTTCTAGTCCAACCCGCCTGCTCAAACAGTAAACCCTATAGCAGACAATGGCTGTCGAGTCTCTTCTTAAAAGCCTCCACTGATGGAGCACCCATAACTTTAGATAAACTGGTGTGGTCCTGTGATTGGATTATGGATTTAAAAAATCAGATATGCAGTACTCACCAGTAGATTAAAATCCAGTTTGCAGAGTCAGTGAAAGAAATTGCTGTAATGGCAGTTTCTTGGCTTACTTGTTAACTAAATTGGGACATGTACTTTGTACAAGATAAAAGGAACACATGTAATATTTATATGTTTCCAGTATGTAAATAGTGTGATGATAGCCTGCAGAGGCCCATTAGAAGAATACAAGATATTTCCCTAGTTTTCAGCTTTAATGAATTCTTATTTCTAAATCATGTATTCATATGTTTATATAGTTTCAAATTGTGTTTTATCCAGTCTCTAAATAAAAAGCCATTTACTCTCCAGGAGTACCTGCAGGATCAAAGTCTTTCATCAGCAATGTTGGACCGTTGTTCCACAAACTTGCTCGTTTCATATATATATCACCACATTTAGTACAAAAGGGACGGGGTTTGCAGTGTGAACACTTTCATGATTTGAACTTCCTGTAGACATTTTTTGCATTTTTTTTACATTCTGGAGCCTAAAAAAGAGTAAATTCTTTACTAAGTCAGACTTCTGCATAGACATGTATAGCATTTTCCTCTGAATATCTTGGAATACTCTTGGATGCTTTTAAAATGTTAATTATTTTGTCTGTTTGTTTTTTTTACACAAAGTATCTTTCCACCTCTTGTTTCAGACCTCACTTGGCCTGTGTTTGTACAGTATAGTGTTATGTTCCGAAGTGAAGATGCAATTCAAGGAATTCGGAGGCATTTTTACCTAGAAAACTCTTTATTTATGCAACATTGCTTCAGTACGAATAAAGTGAAGCCAAAAACTAAACCCTCCTACTTCTTCCCACAGTGTCTAAGCATATTCTCCTCCCTCATGTAACAAGTCATTAATCACATTCCCCAATTAGTTTAAAGTGTGAGCTTTCCCTCCCGCCATATCTTTATCTTCTCACATTTCATCCTTTGAAGACGCTCTGCTGAAATATTGTTATGGCTAAATAGTTCTCAGCACATTCTTTCACTCCCTTCCCCCCATACTATCTAATAGTGGTTCTTAAAGTAATACACAGGTTAAATAGTGAATGTCTGCATCCATATATATTGTCAAGCATAACATTCGATGTTAGCAGCCTTGACATATAGTAGATCTACTGTACTATAAACTAGTCAATGACTTTTTAATTACAAATTGCTTATGATGCAAACTCAGCCCATTCAGTGAGTCATAAAAATGCAGACTTTAAATTAACTGAGTAAACTATGCTTAAATTAACTACAAGTGGGATAGTATAAAACAGCTACTGAAGATGCTTGACTATGGGACTGATGTATTAAAATCTGCTTTTAGTTTTAGGAATAATATTAGACTGAACTTTGATCTACTTGATAGATTTGGAATGATCATAATTGAATAAAATAAGACTATAAGTTACAATTATATTTAGACAAATTTGCTTTTGCTTTCAAATTTTACAAAGATCCTTCTACAGTACAATTTTATTTTTTATTCAGGATAGAGCGGTTTTGCTTCGTAAATGGTATGATTTGATGATAGAGAATAAAGATGAGCTTGCAAGGATCATTACAGCAGAAAATGTAAGTATACAAAGAAGAAAAATCTTCCACTGAGGCTGCAGGCATGAAACTTAGCTTGCTGAGTACAGTTTTGCTTAGAAGAAAGATCAAAGCAATCAATAGATGGAATTCAAATGTTCTTCCTTGCTTGTGTTTGCACTATATTCTAAATTATATATCCTGGTTCATAAAATATAGCAGCTATATTCACACAATACATTAAGCCAAAACAAACCACATTATAGCATAGCACATAGACAATGTACTAAGATAGTGGCAGTGCTTGCCAAACACATTGAATCTTATTTAGTCTTGTCTGATTCCTGCCCATGTTACTGTTCTGTACCATCAAAATGGTATTAAGGGCAGTGTTAAAAGTGAAGCCTATGGCTTCTAAGCAGCTAATCTTCTAATATTATGGAATGTTTTGAATCAAATTTTGCTAGCTGAGTGATTCAATACCGAGGGCTTGAGAAATAAATGGATGCTACAACAGAAATAGGGGGCCAAGTTAACATTTCTTTTATATTTATTTCTTAGGTTAAATTTATTTGCTGCCTATCTTGCCATGGGGCCATTCTAGGCAGTTTACAATAATAAGGAAGAAAAAGAAAAGGAGTGTAAACAGTACAGAAGTAAAATAATAGAACATAAAATAAAAAGATGGAGGAATGGAGAGCAGAAAGCGGGGGGGGGGAGTGAAGTCTGCCATCAATCCAGCAGCCACCTCCAGTATATATTGTTTTAATAGGTGGAGGAGAAAATAGGAACGGCAGTGTAGCCTGAATAACATATGCAAAAAACCTCCTGGGCCTTGCAGCTAGGAAACCCTAAATGGGGCAACTGGGAGGTAATGGAAATAGCTGTTACTTATATTATCTGTTTGCTGAGTGAGCTGACAATGGCATGTTAGGAGCCAACAGGGCTGAAACTGCTCTCTGGATTAGCACTTCCTAAAGTGTGGTCTGGGGCCTGGCACAATCCTTGTAAAATATAAAATAACAGTCCTTGGAAAATGTACAAATAATCCCACCAGTTTTCCAGCTGTGATTTTTCCAGCAATTTGGTAAAAGGAGAGCTCTAACTATTGGCAATCAGATGACCTAAGCCTTAAAAAAAAGTAGCAAATAAAATAACAGAACAGAAAAAAAGGGTCAAAACTACAAATACATGAAACCACAAATAAAAAGGGCCACCTGTACAGTTTTTTAGGTTAACTAAGATTTAAAAAATAATTTCAGTTTGAATAGGGATAAGGGCTTGAAGAATGTTATAGGATATGCAACTGATAAAAACGTTCAAAACTTGTGTAGACTATTAGAAATGGGAATAAGTAGCTAAAACTTCTTGGACCAGAAATCTATTGATGGCTACTTGAAGTTTAGTTTCATAAGTGCAGGTAGCAATAATCACTTACCTTTGTGGGTAATCTGTCACACAGAACTATCTAATGAGGTAACCATCATGAAATCATCAAAACTGGAAATCACTTGGGAATGCAGCCATCAGAATTTGCAAGTAAACCCTCAGATTTTTCCTGTGTAAGAAAAAGAAGTGACTCCTACTAAAAGAAAGGAATGGAAAATGCATTTCTATATATCCTTCTAGTAATTACTTTGTGTCACCTTCATATAATGTTTCCAAATTAATAGCTGAGATAGATTATCTATATAGTGTTGGTGAAATGTTAATGCCTCCTGCATGGAACTTTATTACATTGTGGGTTTAACAAGTGAGTTTGCTGCTTTTATCCAAAAATTCAGTAAAACATAGAATTAAAGATCTGGTTAAAAAATGTGGTGAAAATGTGGTCATTTTGCTGCCATCTGGTGATCATCCAGATTTTTACAACACAGAAATGGCATGCCTTGCTTAATCCTTCCCCTGCTAGAGGGTTATTCCTTGCAAACCATCTCATCAAGGGGTGTTTTTTTCCTCCTTTCTATTCAGGCAAATAAACAGTTATTTCAGCCAGAAGGAAACGGCCTAAGAGACAAGATGCTTACAGAGAAGAATTGGGCTAGGGTCTAATAGAAGAGAATATATGTAGCTCAGGCTAAACAGTGGAGTCCTTTGTGCTTGGTGGTTTACTTACCGACATTTAATTACCTGGCTAGTCATTAGTGAAACATCTACAAGCAAAAACAGCCAAGTTCAAAGAATACAAAGACTCCATGGGCTAGGATCTTTCATTGCATACTGTATAGCTATAATGTGATTTGATTGCTTCGGGTCTTGTGTGATAAATATAGTATAAATCCAGTCATCCCAAATAATAAATCATAGTTTTCAGGTTAGTGTATTGTATCAATGCAGCCATTTGAAGTTCATTGATTGAATTTTCACTGAGCAAATTGTTGCTTGCTCAATGTGTGAACTTGCCTTTGGAACCCATGGTACAAAGATCAAGGATTCTAATTTGTGTATCTTGGCAAATGGTATATTTTATGCCGTGTGATTTTTTTTATATACTCTTTTTTTCTCATTTCTATCATATATTTTAGATTTAAAGCCTTTTTTGTTCAACTTTTTAATCTTGGCATTTTGTTTATATTTTGCATGTTTACAAATTAAAGATTAAATGCAAAAATTGAAATAAATCTGACAAAAGTGTAGAATCACAGGTCTTGAGATAAAGTTTCCTTAAGTAAGGTGAAATTGGGTACAGATGTGCTTGTTTATTAGTTTTGAGGTTAGAAAAGTTAATAAGGTAATAGTGAAGCAAAAGAATGTCCATTTTGCATTCACTATTATTTATTTATTTCAAAATAAAAAAGCTACTTCATATAAGCCTTCATACTTGCTCCAGATACTCGCATCAATCAATATCTTGTTATTTATAATGGACAGGCAACTACTCCAATATACAGAAAAAAAGGGGAGGGGGAGAACCCTCTATTTAAAACATGTACCAGATTGATCATATGGAGGGCAACAATAAAAATAAACATTTTTAAATGAAGGCACAATGGAATGAAAAGCATTAATAATTATTTTTTTAAGAAGAGATGTTTGACTGTGTTCATTTATTTGTTCTGAATGTATCACAGGGAAAACCACTGAAGGAAGCCGAAGGGGAAATCTTGTATTCAGCTTCTTTCTTGGAATGGTTTGCTGAAGAAGCCCGCCGTATTTATGGTGATATTATTCCATCTTCAGCAAAAAACAGGAGAGTCCTTGTTTTGAAGCAGCCTGTGGGAGTTGCAGCCATCATTACACCTGTGAGTTGGCTGCTTTGTTGAAATCAAATTGGGGATCCACTTAAAGAGAGGAAGAGATTCCAGAAACAAGGTGCTTTCACAGAAAAGACTCTAGTTTGGATACTTTGTAAACAAACATTGAGTGGCAGAGAGAATGTAGACTGACCATTAAAACTTAGAATCTCTGGCAACTCTCAGATTATCTCATTCCAGCTGTTCAGGGTTTAAATAACAGGATGTGCAATCGGGAGATATGAATCAATGAATTCAAGTAAAACCTAATTCAGCTTGCACTGATTTCTATTCAATTCAGAACTTTGTATTTCTCATATAAATCTAAATATGGATAGCCCTCGACTTACAAGCATTCATTTAATAATAATAATAATAATAATAATAATAATAAAGTTGGAAGGGACCTTGGAGGTCATCGAGTCCAACCCCCTGCTCAGGCAGGAAACCCTATACCATTTCAGACAAATGGCTGTCCAGTCTCTTCTTAAAAACTTCCAGTGTTGGAGCATTCACCGCTTCTGGAGGCAGGTTGTTCCACTGGTTAATTGTTCTAACTGTCAGGAAGTTTCTCCTCAGTTCCAGGTTGCTTCTTTCCTTGACTAGTTTCCATCCATTACTTCTTGTCCTGCCCTCAGGCGCCTTGGAGAATAGCTTGACTCCCTCTTCTTTGTGGCAACCCCTGAGATATTGGAATACTGCTATCATGTCACCCCTAGTCCTTCTTTTCATTAAACTAGACATACCCAATTCCAGCAACGTTCTTGATATGCTTTAGCCTCCAGTCCCCTAATCATCTTTGTTGCCTTCTCTGCACTCTTTCTAGAGTCTCAACATCTTTTTTACATCGTGGTGACCAAAACTGGATGCAGTATTCCAAGTGTGGCCTTACCAAGGCATTGTAAAGTGGTATTAATACTTCACGTGATCTTGATTCTATCCCTCTGTTAATGCAGCCCAGCACTGTGTTGGCTTTTTTGGCAGCTGCAGCACACTGCTGGCTCATATTTAAGTGATTGTCCACTAGGACTCCGAGATCCCTCTCACAGTTACTACTATTGAGCAAGTACCCCTATACTATACCTGTACATTTGGTTTTTCTTGCCTAAATGTAGAACCTTACTTTTTCACCATTGAATTTCATTTTGTTAGATAGCGCCCAATGTTCAAGTCTGTCCAGGTCCTCCTGTATCTTAAGCCTGTCTTCTGGAGTGTTGGCTGCCAGCTTGGTGTCATCCGCAAATTTGATGAGTTCCCCATCTATCCCCTCGTCCAAATCGTTGATGAAGATGTTGAAGAGCACTGGGCCCAGAACAGAGCCCTGGGGCACCCCACTGCACACTTCCCTCCATGTAGATGCGGTTCCATTGAGGACCACACGCTGAGTACGGCCGGTCAGCCAGCTACGAATCCATCTGGTGGTGATGCTGTCTAACCCACATTTTTCTATCTTATCAAGTAGTAGGTTGTGATCTACTTTATCAAATGCCTTACTGAAGTCCAAGTAAATTATATCCACAGCATTCCTCTGATCACTAATTTTGTCACTTGGTCAAAAGATGCAATAAGGTTTGTCTGGCATGATCTGTTTTTGACAAACCCATGTTGGCTTTTAGTAAGTTTGTTTGCCTCTAGGTGTTCGCTGATTCGTTGTTGATTATCTTTTCCAGAATCTTCCCAGGTATTGAGGTCAGGCTGATAGGTCTGTAATTTCCTGGGTCCATTTTTTCCCCTTTTTGAAGATGGGAACTACATCAGCTCTTTTCCAGTCCTCCGGTAATTCCCCAGTGCTCCAGGATCTTTGAAAAATATAGTTCAATGGTTCTGAGATCACATCTGCCAGTTCCTTGAGAACCCTGGGGTGTAATCCATCTGGTCCTGGTGATTTGAACTCGTCTAGGCTGGACAGGTGCTCACTTACCGTTTCTTGCCTATCTTAACTTGCATTTCTATTCTGTTTTTATGGCACTATTTTTGGTAGGTTGGTCTGTTTTTTCCCTTTGTGTAAAGACAGATGCAAAAAATGAGTTAAATAGTTCTGCTTTCTCCCTGTTGCTTGTCACCTTTTGCCACTTTCACCCACTAGTGGACCAATCATTTCCTTCACTTTTTTCTTGTTTTTTACATGTTGAAAGAAGCTTTTTTTGTTATTTTTGACTTTGGTCGCAAGCCTTAGTTCATTATGAGCCTTAGCTTTCCTCACTTCATCTTTGCAGCTCGGGCTATTTGCTGATATTCTGTCTTAGTTATGTGCCCCTCTTTCCACTTTCTATACTTGTCCCTTTTATCTTTCAATTTATCAGAGAGTTCTTTATGCAGCCATGCTGGTTTCTTTTGAGAGCTGTAATTTTTCCTCTTTGTTGGTATTGTGCTAGACTGGGCTTTTATTATCTCACTTTTCAAAATTTCCCAAGCTTCTTGAGTTGTTTTCCCCTTGAGGATTCTCATCCATGGAATCCTTCCCAAACCTCTCTAAGTTTATTGAAATTAGCTCTCTTAAAGTCCAAGACTCTAGTTTGACTGTGTTCTATTGCTTGTGCTTCCATAATGTTGAATTCCAATATTGCATGATCACTTCCTCCCAAGGTTCCTGTGGCTTCAACACCTTCTATCATTTCATCCCTGTTAGTGAGAATTAGATCCAAAATGGCTAATCCCCTAGTTCCCTTCTCTACTTTTTGGGAGACAAAGTTGTCTGCTAGGTTTGCAAGGAATCTGTTTGATCTTCCACTTGGTGCAGAGTTTGTCTCCCAGTTGATGTCAGGGTAGTTAAAGTTTAGTGAGTGTTCAAAGTTGCAGCAGGCCTGAAAAAAGCGACTTAACAGTTTTTATACTTTGCAGCATCCCCATGGTCATGTGATCAAAACTTAAAGAGTGTTTAGGATCAGATTCTTTTTGGCCTCCTTTAAACGCACGTAACATGCCAGCCCCAGAAATCTCTGACTTTTTCAAACAGGTCTATTTGGAGATATATTGGAATCTGCTTTCACACGTCATTAGTTACAGTAAAAAGCGGGAGCTACTATGCAGGGCAAGATAGCCAATGATTTCCAGAATATTGTTACTTCCAATAGTAGAAGGAGGATTAAGTTTATTATCTTTTTCTTGGTATTTTGGCTTGGAATTTTAGGACTTGCCAGTTTTATTTCAGGGTGTCCCCAATTCTGTTGATGTTGAACTTGTGTGTATCTTTTTGCTATAGTGGAATTTTCCAAGCGCTATGATTACCCGGAAAGTAGGTGCTGCTTTGGCAGCTGGCTGTACAGTAGTAGTGAAGCCAGCTGAAGACACACCTTTATCTGCCTTAGCACTTGCCGAGGTAAGATTTTTGTACTGATGTTTATTTATTTATGAACATTTTATATGGCTGCCCAACTCGATCTCAGTCACTCTAGGTTGCTTATAAAGATAAAAGCCCAATACAAATACAATAAAAAAAGCAATAATATGATATGCCAGATAATTTTTTTACCATAAAATTCTTAAATAAGAACTGTTGGATGCTGCTGTGACAATATTTTAATACAGGATACATGACTCTCCCACCAATTATTTCTCACTGCAGCTTGCAGATCAGGCTGGAATTCCTGCCGGAGTATATAATGTTGTTCCATGTTCCAGACAACAGGCAGCAGCTGTTGGAGAGGTGCTTTGTACTCATCCCTTGGTAGCCAAAATCTCATTTACTGGCTCAACAGCTACAGGAAAGGTATGCATATTCATGTGTTTAAAGTTTTATACTCTAGGTCAGGAGTCCTCAAACTTGGCCACTTTAAGACTTGTGGACTTCAACTCCCAGAATTCCCCCGCCAGTCATGCTGGCTGGGGAACTCTGGGAGTTGGTCCACAAGTCTTAAAAGTGGCCAAGTTTGAGGACCCCTGCTCTAGGTTTTTAAATCTTCACAAAGTTGTAACTGAAGTATTTTTGGAACACTGTTAACAATTTTTAAATAAATGTTAACAATTTCCATAGTTCAGCTGTCTTGGGAAGGTTTGTAGAATCTGTTCATTCTTCAAGCATTGCCATCCTTTCTACATGCCCTGGCCCACCTGTTCCCAGCTTGCTGATCTCCAGGTGCAATGGACCTCTTGCAACATCCTTGACTATAATGTAGCATAGATATTCACAGGTAGCCATGATGAAGCCCGAATGACAAAGCATACATTGCGACATCACAGCACATACTCTTCATAGTTGAGTCTCAAGTCTGCCCACAAGAACATAAAAAGTGGACATTTTATTGCAAGGTCACAATGCCCATTTCCTTCGCCTGCCCCCTCTTGCAGACTTCAAAGCCATGGGTAATGTTGGCTAGAGATTTGGCGTTCCACGGATATGAAAAATATCAAATCATGGAAATCTGCTCTAGGCCATCAAGCTTTTTTCACATATGAAAGAATTACTCATTTGGGAGGAAAAGCACTAAGGGAATAATTTTAAATTTTGGTATATTAATATCAAGACTTTTATGACACTTGAAGTCTTGTCTCAGGAAAAATGTAATTTATGCAAATGTTATTAGTCATATCGAGTCTAATTAAGATTTCCTACTGAAGTAGGAAATTTATTCTTGTCTTGTTTTTCTTCCTTTCAACCCAACAGAAAGTTGGAAAAATATGTAAATGAAAGTATGTATATTTAAATAGACTAAATGTATCCTTTAATGTCACAAGGGCAGGACGCTGTCCATTAACAGGATAACTTTCCTAAAACTAAAAGACTAAGATGCAATTTGATTGGAGGAGAGAGTGGAGAAACCAGGAAAAAAAATGTATTAAGTTCAAAAATTCTTCAGATCCAATGGAGGCTGCAGGGTAATCTTGCTAGAAAAAGTTCCCACAATGCAGTTAGGCAGCAGCTTGGAATTCTGAGCCCCTCCTTCTAGATCACATAATCTAGATCAGTATTTGTCAACCTCAGAAACTTTAAACTGTGTGGACTGCTGAATGGAGAATTCTGGGAGTTGACATTTACGTATCTTAAAAGTTGCTGAGTTGAGAAACAATTTAGAGTATAGCATATGCCCCCTGCCCTTTGTTTCCCAGCATACACATGGATGCGCTGACACAGCATGAGCAGAAAGCAAAAATACACACATGCACAGACAAGAAGAAAATATAAATGCCTCCTAAAACCACTGCTAGAGAACAGGGTGGAGAAAGCTGGCTCAGGAATTCTGGGAGTTGAAGTCCGCGAGTCATAAAAGAGCCAAGGTTGCCTACCCCTGGTAACGGATACCTTTTGGAGCAACTAATTTGTGGCTTTGAGTATTTGCCTTAAAATTTTTCGGAATGCATGCATTTAAACTCATTTCTTGAAATTCGACCTTTAAGAAGCATAATCCCTGTTGATTGACTTAAACTGGGGGTTTCAAAAATGTTTAATCTGGATTAAAAGTTACTATTAGAAACAAGTGGAACTTCCTTGATCAAGAGGCAAAGCTTTAGTGGTAGAACATTAGTGAACTCTTTTTTTGGTCTCTCATAGAACCCACTGAGCTTTTGCAGAACCCTAAGGTTCCATGTAGCTGTTTGAAAAAATCTTGATTCAGACCACTCTCCCCATCCTGAGTAGTTTCTCAGACTACACCCTCTAAAATTTTCACTGGTTCAGGATCCTGCGAGCTACAAACTCAGCATGTCTTTCTAATCAAATAGGATTGGGGCAGATTAAGGGATCCAAGTGCACACAAGCACAGCATATGAACTATAAATGAAAAGGAACACTGGTCTATCCAAGGTTTAAATGGATATTTATTTAAGAAACTGGTAATTTAAGAAACTGGTAGTTTAACATTGGCTTTAGGAAAATATTCTTCTTAGAGTAATTAGCTTTTCATGTCTGCTGTTATACTTACAGGTATTGCTACGCCATGCTGCTGACACAGTGAAGCGTGTTTCCATGGAGCTCGGAGGACATGCTCCTTTCATAGTCTTTGACAGTGCTGACGTAGACAAAGCAGTTGCTGGAGCTTTAGTTTCTAAATACAGAAATTCAGGGCAGGTGAGCTTGTCTTATTTTGTTTAATCTTATGAATTTTTTCGCTAAGCATGGAGCTACATAAAACCTTGTTAAGTTTTGATTGCTTCTTACATTTGAGGAAAATAGGATCAGTAATATTTATTATTATTTAAATTTATATGCAATTCACTTAATGGCAACGAGTAAAACTTTTTCACTAGGATCTTAACGGCACAAGTATAATAGACCTGTATACCTTTGAAGAGTATTCGGAAGCTACAATTAGTGCAGAATATGCCAGCGCAGGCATTTCCTAGGGTGGCCCACCGTTCCACGAGCTGCATTGGCTGCTGGTATGCTTCCAAGTGCAATTCAAGGTGTTGGTAATCACCTTTAAAGCCCTTCATGGCATGGGTCCAGGCTGCTTGAGCGACCATCTCGTCCCACTGAGATTGGTCTGCTCCACCCTTGCCGGCAGAGGAGGCATGCAGCAGACCCTGTCAGCCAGAGCATTCCAGCCGGCAGAGTCCAGGAGAAGAGTGTTCTCTGCCATCACTCCTGTCCTTCGGAATATCTTGGCCCCTGGACTAATGTTGGCTCCAACCCTCCTGATCTTCCATAAGAGCCTAAAGATCTGGGTCTGCCAGTTAGCTTGGGGCTCCAATGGGAGAGTATCACAGTGGAGGTGACTATTGGATTAGGAAGGACACCACCTCTCCCCCATGTGTTTTGTGTGCCCCACTCCTCATTTTTTAATTATTAGTATCTAATATTGTTTTTAGTTATTGTTTTATTATTTTAATGTGTACTAGTTTTAATGTTTGTAAGCACCCAGGATTGTCTCCGATGAGATGGGTGGGGATATAAATAAAATATAAATTAAGTAAATAATATGGTTTGTTAGGTTTTTATTTTGCATTTCATGTGAACCCAGCTATTGCAGTTGTACTCAGCTTTGTTATATGGGCCTTTGCTTAAATTACTACTTAAATTTAACTCCTATAAGAATATTGTCATATCTTCTCCAGTGTGATGAAGAAGATGTGGAGGAATGGGCAGTATATGCCCAGCTGTTTGTGAGGGGATCTTATATTTTACCAATGAAATAACTTTTAAAAACTGAAAAATCCTTTTTGCTTTTTTGTTTGTTGAAAATAATACATTTTGTTGCATCAAATTTTGATAATGTTCCTATCATCTGCATCTTCTTTGGAAGTTACAGCTTAGAATTGTTAGGGCAAAAATTATTGAGAGCTTGGGAATTTGACTTTATGAGAAAAATTGACTCAGACTATTAAGAAATTGGAAGATCTTAATCACCTAGATGTGGGACTGCCATTTTTGCAATTTTGACATATTTGGCAGAATCCCGGTTGGGAAAGGCTGATCTGTACTGCTATTGAAGCTAAAATATAAGAATGATATGCTGAAATAGCATCTTTTGAATAAGCAGATGAAAGAATTACATAGAAACTTTATGAAAACATGTAAATTGCTATCTGTAGGCTTCTAATTCCCAAGTCGCTTATGCTAACAACCCATAATAATTAAATGGCTTCCATATTTTGGATGAAAGATGAACAAAATAAGGGATACACTAAGGCTGAATGGGGAAGAGGTGTATAATTCTAATTTCTAGATATTTCAGCTGTTGTTCACAGAGACCCCATCCTGCTTACCTTCCAGACCTGTGTATGCGCAAACCGCTTCTTGGTGCAGAAAGGAATCCATGATGAATTTGTCAAGAAGTTTGCCCAAGCCATTCAGAGGGAACTATGTATTGGCCATGGATTTGATGAAGGGACTACCCAAGGGCCATTAATTAATGAAAGAGCAGTAGAAAAAGTAAGAATTATTAATAAAAGAAAAATGGTTAAAATGCAAAGTCATGTTTATTATTTGCTGTTGTACAATAACATTTACTACAACATTTTACTTTGGATTAAGAGTTTGTCCTAAGTTTGATGTGTTCTTAGGTTGAAAGTCACATTGATGACGCAGTGTCCCAAGGAGCATCCATAATTACTGGAGGAAAAAGGCACAGTTATGGGAAAAATTTCTTTGAGCCAACTCTGCTTTGCAATGTGTCAACAAATATGTTATGTACACAAGAGGAGACTTTTGGGCCTTTGGCTCCAGTTATCAAGTAAGTCATTAAGCATTTCAAACAGATAACTATGTAATCATCTCAGATCATTAAATTGCTGTCAGAAATCTTCCTCTATGAATAACAATATGTTATTAGACTTGTATTCTGCGTGACTCTCAAAAAGTCTGGGCAGCTAACAAGAATAAAAGATTTTGCAATAAAATCAGTGAAACAGTGCACATATTATTTTGCCACAAAACATACTGGAAGGGAAGCTGGGTTGTTATTAGCCCATTTTGTGTGTGTATGGGTCTGTGTATTTCTGAGATAGATATTTTTTCAATCACTTGTTGGCATACTGTTCTTTTCCCTGTCTCACACACATTCCGCCCCCTGCAATCCTTCTGTTATTCTATTATCCTTCCCAATCATTCTGGAATTAAAGATTCTAGAGAAAACATAATGATTTTGTTAGTTCTGTGATGGTTCAGTTATGGTTACATTTTTTTAGAATCATCACAGCCAGGAAAGGTTGGAAAAGTTTGCCTGTGAAGTAAGGTTTTGCTGCTCATTCCATTTTTCAAATTTTGTGACCAGATGAAAGGGAAGGAAAAGCATCTTGCATCAATGAATGTTGCTGGGATAATTTTCTGAAGATGTTCATGTGTTATGCATGGTACATATATAACTTCTGTTGCTATTTCTTCTCTCTTTCATAGAGGAACTCTGCATATAAATGTACCACATCAGAGCTGTCATTTGTTTAAGTATCTTTGAATATGAGACGAAGGTATCTCTGTGTACTTCCTTGGGTAGGCCTAGATATTTTCCCCTGGCCAGAGATCTTTCAAGATTTTCAGATCTTTTCCAAAATAAACAAGTTCATCTAAATGTATGCTTTTCCAAATTATCTTATAGGGAATTGTGGAAGTTTCTATTACGCAAGGGTATAAGAATATCACAATGTGCTTCTTTACTTTAGGACAAATTATTTTTTCACCCCAATGATGTCATATTTCCACTTTTGCAGATTTGATACAGAGGAGGAAGCACTCGCCATTGCAAATTCAGCCAATGTGGGTTTAGCAGGTATGTGCTTTTAAATAGTTAGTAGGATAGAAAAAAATGATATGCTGAAGGAAGTCAAGATGATACATACTCATACATACTTTGACTAGCATCTCTTGAGGTTGTAGCTAACTGAATTCCCAAACATGAGAAAAATACAGACTACTACTAGAGCTGGTGTGAAATAAAGGTAGTCCTTGACTTACTACCCGGCAGTGCAGTGGCTCAGTGGTTAAGATGCTGGGCTTGTCGGCTGGAAAGCCAGCGGCTCAGGTTCAAAACCTGAGCACCACATGACAGGGTGGGCTCCCACCCTAGCTCCTACCAACCTCGCAGTTCGAAAGCATGCAAATGCAAGTAGATAAATAGGTACCACTTCGGTGGGAAGGTAACAGCACTCTGTGATGTCATGCTGGCCACATGACCATGGAAACGTCTTCAGACAGCGCTGGCTCTATGGCCTTGAAATGGTGATGAGCACCACCCCTTATAGTCGTCAAGGACTAGCAGAGTAAAATCCACAGAGAGTTGTTAACCTTCTCCTTTGACTTACTACCATAATTGAGCCTAGAATTACAGTCATAAGTGATGCCAGGTCATCACACGACTGCACCTGATTTTCCAAACTTTTCTGCAACGAATGCAACAGTCATGAAGCAAACCCACTGTCAAGCGGGGGGGAGGGGTTTCTGGCAAAAAAAGTCATAAATTGCAGTCATGTGACCCTGGAACACGTCAAACAGCCATAAATGCAGGCCGGTTGCCAAGCACCCAAAATCTGAAGGGGGCCATCAGAACAGACCGACCAAATCTGAGTCGTAAGTACCTTTTGGAAGGGGGGGGGGTCCATTGTAGCTTTGAATGGTCACCAAGTGAATTGGTCCTAACCTATAATTCCGTCACATTGCAAATAATTGGACTTTTCTTTTTCTTGTGAAAAAAAAAAGAGGAAGGACAGCAATGGTACTTTAGTCTTTCTATTTTTCAGCAGGAGTTTGGAACATATTAGAGTCTTCCTGGTTGTCACTAGGATTTATTTGGCCTTTTTGTACGTGTTTTTAGTAAAGCTTTCAAATGCATTGGGCATTATAGCTACTTTCTGTTCCTTTACTCACACTTGCAGGCTATTTCTATTCTCAAGACCCAGGCCAGATTTGGAGAGTCGCTGAGAAGCTGGAAGTTGGAATGGTCGGTGTTAACGAAGGGATTATATCTTCCGTGGAGTGTCCATTTGGTGGGGTCAAACAATCAGGGCTAGGAAGAGAAGGTTCTAAATACGGTATTGATGAGTACTTAGAAATAAAATATGTTTGCTTGGGAGGGTTACAATAGCCGTTGTTAGCACAGTAGCCAAACTAGAACTATAGTTTTGGCCTTTCGTTGGCTTTCTTTAGCAAGCTAACTTGGATTTTTTTTTTCTCTTTTCCTAAAATAACTGTGATCAGGTTTACGTGTAGCGATGTCTGTACTTGAAATTATGTCAATACATATAAAACAGTTCTTCATAATTACATTGTGATCGCAAATGTTGGTATTATCTATCTTGGTCCTAATGTGGAAACAAATCTTATTTGCTGTTGACTTTTGGAAGAATTTGGAAGACTTTATTAATATTTTTGGAACAAATAGGGCAGCATCGCTACTAATTTTTTCTCACATGTGGAGGGCTATAAAAATGACGGAATCTTAAATATTTGTGCCAAATTTTGAATTTTATTCTTTTTCTAATACTTTGTTTTTTAATTAATTGGGTAAAAATCCAGTTTTCATACCGGTAGTTGTTCTTCAGCTATCGTCTGAAATATAAGTTTCCTGGTGGATATATATTCATTTCTAATATCCTATTCATCAATAGGACTAGGCTTATTTAAGAAGAGATTTGCAATTTGCAGCCTGTGGTTAAGCACAGATTGATGGGCAGTAATCATTCCTGCCAAACTATAATGTACACAGTCTTCAGAGACTCTTGATTTGGCAGAAAAATGGAATCCTTATAGATTTTATGAGACAGTGTAACAAAGCCAAATTATAACAATAAATATTAATATACATAATAGATTCATTCAAACCTGCTTGGGACCAGTAGCTACATAAATAGTTAGATTTCATTGATACATGTTCATAAGCTCATTTTTAAAAATAAAAATAAAAATTGATCCATGGGGCTGCTATAGGAAGCTTGTCAGTGCTCTATGGATGAATCGTTTTGGTTCCTGCAGAATTAACTTGAATGGTTTATTATTCTCTTTTGTAATAAATACTGATTATTTTTTTAAATGAGATGGGAAAATTTGGATGGCACTGACATAGTGCTGCATTAAACTGAATGTGCACTTTATATGTCCAAATTGCATTGAAATGTTGTATTACTTTTTTGTTCCATGTTTTTTGGGGGAGGCAATTAAGGTCTCCTTGGGCCTTAAACCCCTCTGCTATATAACATCTGCTTCTGAGAGTCAATCCTTGGTTTCAGAAGCGCTCTGCATAGTCTCCTGAACAGCATGAAATTCGATTATACAGAGTACTTGTTTTAAATCAGCTTTCATTGCTGTGCATTGTTTTTTTCTTAACAACTAGAACTAGAAAAATTCAGGTTCTGGCAGTTCCCAAAAGTACTATTTGTAACATTCTTACTCTTCACTTAAGAAAAAGTAGAAGCCAAATATGCTTGATACATACGTTAGCAAATGGAATATTTCATAAATAAAATATTGTGCCATTTAAGGGTATGGAAGACATTTCAAACTGTTTTGATTATAGCACAAATGAATACTGTAATGATCTATTATATATTTTAATTTCAAGGAAAATACTATACAGTATATGTTTACATTCATATAAGGGAACACCTGAATTAAGTTTTTTTTTATTACATAATCAACTTTTTCTTACATTGTTTGTTTACCAGATGTGAAGGTTAACAACCAATTGCTAATGTAATAAAAGTTGGACATTTACATTTATTGTCAAATTTGATTTGCAATACTATTTCTTCTTCTTTGTCATGTTCTCATAGACTACAGAGAAAAAAATGGGAGGGGGGGAAATGACACCCTTTATTAGAACAGATCTTGATGGTAAAGTAGTTTCCGTAAGCCTTCCACTTGAACAAAGTTTAGTAGATGTGAAAGCTCCTATAGCTGATCTAGATTTTGAGGAAATTGAGGTTACACATAACATCTGTGATCACTTAATCGTGTAAATAGCTTGATCTCCTTTTTTTTTTTTGCTTGAGATGTGTGTGGTTTTATTAGCCAATAGATGCATTTAAGATTCTTTTCCATTCATCATTTTTCATATCCAATAAAACATCTCATTTGTAATCTTGTTTATGTACAGAATGTACATGCATATACATCCACTATTGGCTTCATATAAAATCATCCTATTTATGTCCTGCAAAATAATTTCACACACATTTAAATTAGTTTAGATGACACGATACAATCCCTAAGAAATTATTCAACAGCTAATTCAACATTTTAAAAGTTTGAGCTTTTTTATGGTAACCACTAAGGAAAATACTAGATTATTATCCCAACTATATTTTACTGAGCCTCAGTGTAGGTCTGAGTAACAGCTCTCATCTAAGTTATCCTGGAAAGATCCTTGTATGAAGTGGTACTTATTTTTCTGAACAGCCAAAGCAATCTTTAATCCTAGATCTAGCTTTCTAGACGAGGATCCTGAAGATGGGAGACAGTCGAGAGGATTATGCCACCCATAGCTTGCCACGAGTTTTCCAATTGCTGCATCCAACAGGAAGAAAAACAAGCCTTGTGCTCACTCCCACACAGATTGGCAAAAAGCAAGGTTTTGCACGGAGTCAGTTTTTATTCCCTCCAAAACATATTCATATCTGAACATATATTCCTTCCATATATTCATCTTATATTGCACTATTACTGCTAATCAGTAGTTGTATGTCTTATGACTCATCCTGTCATAAATCTAAACACGATTTATGTTTAACAGCACGATATTCTCAAAGCAGAGTTTAGCAGATATATATAACTTGATTCCTATTCATCCCCACACTCATACACTCTCATTTATTTAGCAAATGAAAGTTAAGAGAACTGTTTTGTCTACATGTCAGGTTTAATAACTCTGGTAAGTTTTCATATTGATAGAAGTTCACTCTGTTCTAAGAAGACCAATATAAGGAGGTTTTCCTCTATGATCTTGTAACATAAAAGCCTTGGTTAAGATTTTAATAGTGAATTTTTAGAAGTCCATGAGACATCAGGTAAATGCCATCTCTGATAAACAGGCTTAAAAAAATGTGGCTTAAAAAAACTGCTTGAAAAACAGCAAAATATCGATGGTATTCCCCTCTCCTTTGCCATGTTGGAAATTTATGAGTCTGTCTGCCTCTTTGGTACTTTAGGAAAATAGAGAGCTGTTCAGTCTTCAGTGCCCTGAAGTAACCATTTTCCTAAGAAAGCAGTGCATCCATTTATCTATCCTTTGAGCTGTAGCTGAAGGAGATCCCATTTTTCATGTCACTATTCATCATGTTTCTGGAGTTTTCCCTTTCAACCTTCTCTCTGCTAAATATGGTATCCTGGTCGCTCTCAAACTCAGATTCTGAAACCATCAAACTGGAATTATGTTCAGTACTTCTGTGTTTGATACCTGTGTGGAAGGAAAGCATGAGGATTAGGCTGCACTGTGGTCCTCTTAGGAAATCCTTCTAACTACATGATGTTCAACTAGTCTTTCATGTTTTATTTTAATTGTAATTGGTTGGTTGAATTCATAGACTGACCCAAAATAAAACCATTGCATTAATGGCAAAATTAATTGGAACTACAGTCAAAAGGATTACCCCTAGGAACAGTTAAATTGAAACATCTTGTTCAAGGTTTCCCAACCTTGGCAACTTTAACATGTGTGGACTTCAATTCCCAGAGTTCCCCAGCCAGCATGGCTGGCTGAGGAATTCTGGGAATTGAAGTCCACGCATCTTAAAGTTGCCATGGTTGGGAAACCCTGATCTTGTAAACCCTGAATCAGTGTAAACAGATTCAAAGTGATTGAAATAAATTTATAAAATCTGTTTTTTTCCAGAGTGATTATCTGTGAACAATGCAAAAGAACTTTATAGTTTTATAATATTACTAATTTGTTATGGCATGAAGTTTTATTACCAGCTTGTTCCATCAGAGGCAAATCTCCCCTCAACTGTAAAATCACAATCCTTCTTTAGTTTAGAATGAAAGAAACAATAAAGGAATGTCATACCGTATTTGGGCCTGAGCTCCATTCTTTCCTGATCATCTATGTTGTCCAAAATTGTATATTTCATTTTCTTTCTTATTTTGGTCCTCTTTTGGCTATGAATTAAAGAGTATTAATTAGGTTCTGGGAAACCAACTTCCTAACGATGCATACCTTTGCTCCCGAGCCTCATTCATAAACTGCTATTCATGTCTTTTGGCAAGTGCAGCTGCCCTACAGGTGTGACCATACCCAGTATAATCCTGTGCCCATTTACAAATAACCAAGTCTATATGGATGTCTTGAGTGTGGTTAAAGGCACTTTGGATAGTCACAGCCCAAAAGGATTGGGTTCACCCTGTTCACAGACATAAAACTAGTTTAATTGGCTGCGGCTCTTTATGAAAGCAGGCAATGTATTTATAAAGCATGGTTGATAATAGTGTTTTACATTTAAAAGCTTAGATAAATCATACTATAGCTTCATGTAATATGTTATCCAGCTAGATAGCTTATTGCACATTTTGCCCATTCTACTGTGTTATGAGTAATCACAAATATAGAGGGAGAGCTTATTTTTAAATTGTCTCATCAGATTCTTCAAGATGTGTTGGAACTAACTGGCCAGGATGCCTAGGAATTCTGCGAGTATTAAACAGCACATCTGTTTAATAACTTCACTAACTTTCCAAATCCATGGAATTATTAAAGAGCAGATAGTCCTGTCCTTTTAAAACATCTTTATAATTAAATATGACTCTCTAATGTATGCTAGTGAGCATCACAAACCAAAGATGAGTAGCCTACAGCCTAAACTTGCAATTTGTAAGGGGGGGGGAGTGGCCCCAAAACGTGTCATAATTACATTCCTATAAACCAGTAGCAAATTATCAGACATAATTTCACACCAGTCTCAAATTGCTGTAAGCTTTGGATAGATTTAGTGCTACTTGAGCTACTACAAAAAAAAAAAAAACCTGAGAAAATCAGGGCCACCATTTGCATGACATTTTATCACACTGGCAGCTACTAATAATGTTTATTTTTTTTAAAAAAACAATGCTTTGATTTTCCTCGTCCCTGGTTTAAACTGAATAGAGGACTATTACCTTTTGCAACAGCAGATGCAAAGCCAAATTAACCCTATCACTAATGCAATTACGATGAAAGCGGATGCTGATACGTAGAGTATACTCCATTCTAGAAGACAAAATTGGAACATTTGAAGTTAGAATCAAAGGACCCATTTAGGTAGGGTCTACCTAATCTACAAGGAGAGGCAAGGCAGGGCATGTACAAAATGCATTTCAAATACATTATAGCTGCCCATCCACCAAAAAGAACTCCACATTATGTCACTATGATGCAAACCCCATGACTTACTTGCATCTAATGTTGGGATATAAATATGAAAAATGGGTTGGGAGGGTTGAGGTCATCTAATTCAAGGGCAGGAATCCTCATACTACCCTTGACAAATTGTTGGTTTAATAGACTTCATTACCACAGCACGAGTCTTCCTTCTACAGTGCATTATCAATATTAAAATGATATCTTAACAGACATAGGCTATTACTGGGAAACATATTATCCCAACTCACCACAATTGCTCTCCCCACCGCTTAGGTATCGCTGTATCAAATTTTCCATCCACATTTGATAGCAAATACAATGCTTTGTGATGGGGTCACAGCTTCCGTGTCCAGAACATTTTAAGAGGCAAGCTGGAAATCACAAGGCAACTGAAATTATTTACGTAGTTAAAATTAACATCGGGCTACTTTTAAGAGTGAAAACTACCCCTTGATATATGTTTTTTCCTGCCATGGACAAGGGCATTCAAATACATACCAGCTGTGTCAATACGAAGCACTTTAAAAAGTAGAAAATTTGGCTTTTCCTTCAAGAGTTGCAAACGCAGCACTTGGGCAACATCTGAAGCCTTTATGATTTTGTAGGGACGCCCATTCTGAACATAGAACACAACAGCAGTGCTGAAGGGAAGATGCATAGATTAAATAACGATAGATTTATTACAGCAATCAGATATCTTTCTTTAGAATTAATGTCACCTACCCGAGTTATGATTCTTTCTTCCTAGAATAACCCTATAATTGTAAGCATATAATTGGCTGTCAAGCACCGGGGCAATCAGGAGATCTAGGCTGTTCAAATGGGTATCAAGTTTTATTGCAAGCTTAAGCTCTCTACAAGAATCTGAACTACTAACGGCCAAAGGAAACGGCCATAAATAAGGGTCCAAGATGGGCTGGACTCAGATCTCTTGTGGGGGACTCATGACTGATGACATGTTTGACCCCTCCCTCTGACTCAGTCTAGTCATCTTCTACATTGGCTACTGGTAAAGCTAAGTTTCTGTCCCATGAAATAAAATATGGAAAACGAGACATTGCAAAGTATAAAGTTTCAGAACCACAGGATTTTATTTATATATAAAATTATATATCAAATTATTCATATATGAATAATTAATTAAGGATTAATGCCCAATCTTAATGTCTACTATGAATAAGTTCAATGGGACTAATATCCAAGTAGATGTGTACAAAATAATAATAATTACTCTCTCTCTCTCTCTCTCTCTCTCTCTCTCTCTGTGTAAATTTATTTTTTTCCTATCTCCTTGTACCTGATATCAGAATAAGCATGTATCTTCTGGATATTAATGTCTGTTTGTAAGACATCCAGGAGCGCCGCTAGCTGTTGTATGAGGGTATCTTTCTGTTGTTCAGTTAGTTGACCAACTTCAACTTGCAAGATCAATTCCACAAGCCCATTTTTCTTTGGGTCTGTAAATGAAAAAAAAAAAAAGCTTTTCCTGAGAGCCTGTCACATAATGCCTAACTACATGGCAGTAATATTTGGAGGTAACACCTAGCTAACCTTAGTTGGATACTTAAATGAGAAAATGCCAGGAAATTCCAAGGTTTCAAGCTAAGAAATTAAAAAAAAATAACTTGAAGATGGCAAATACTTCCATACTGTTGAAATGCCCATAAGTCAACAAAAGTTCAAAGCATCTGATTGGATGATGCTTCTGATCTGCTTTAAGCATGTGCTATGAACTGAAATGGAAAGTTTGGAAAGCTACCCTAAAACCTCTGCATCAAAAGAAAATCTGACCCAAGACCTGATCATCTGGATTGGGAAGATCTTCAACCATTTTCCCAAAGAAAAGGAATTTGGGAATAACGCAAGAAAATAGCTTAGGTGTCTATGGAGATTCTCAGTCTTCCAGGTTATAGTTATCCCAAAGGTGCTTCTCCCCTGAGGCAACGAGATTTTCTTCTTTTTCTTTGAAGAGTTTTGCTTCTCATCCAAGAAGCTTCTTCAGCTCTGAAGCTTCTTGGATTGGAACTGAAACGTCTTCAAAGAAAAACAAGAAAGTCCTGTTGCCTTGGGAAAAAACACCTTTGGGAAAAATAGCTTAGGCTATATAAATGTCTTAGAAAGCAGCTTACCAGGCCATACTTCTACAACAGCCGTGTCAATATCTGAATCTCCTTTGGCATCAGTGACTTTCAAGTGAAACAGGTAGTTCCCCTCTACAAGATTAGTTAGCTGTAAGACAGCCTCACAGTTGGAGCCAAGAATCACATCCTGCAAAAGCAAAGAAATTGGCACTCAAAAGACCACTTTCAAATATATTCTTCTCTGAAGCCAATTATTTGATGTCTCTGTTCCCAGAACCATCTCTCAAAATGTTGTTGCCTGATCAAACAGCAGTTGCCCTCACCCACATTCAGACTCACGCCAACCAAGATTCATTGTGCCCACAGTTAACTGAGTTACTAGGACATGCTAGGCATAAAGTCCCACAAGTCAGTCAGTCAGTCAGTCTGTCTGTCTGTCTGTCTGTCTGTCTGTCTGTCTGTCTGTCTGTCTGTCTGTCTGTCTGTCTATCTATCTTTCTGCAACTGGCAGTGACAGCCAGCCTAAATGTCATAAAATTGGTCTAGGACCTAGTGGTAGTCCTCGACTTACAACAGTTCATTTAGTGACCGTTTGAAGTTACAGTGACACTGAAATAGTGACTTAGGGCTGTTCTTCAGACTTACGACCATTGCAGCATCCCCACGGTAACGTGATCTAAATTCAGATGCTTGACAACTGACTCATATTTATGGCAGTTGCAGTGTCCTGAGATCATGTACAACTGCAGTGCTTTGTTTAACAACTGTGGCAAGAAAGATGATAAAATGGGGCAAAACTCACTTAACAACTGTCTTACTTAGCAACAGAAATTTTAGGCTCAACTGTGCTCGTAAGTCAAAGACTACCTGTACTGGCTAACAGGTACACCATGAAGTATGTACCCTCAAAACCATGAATCTTGTCTTTATTTCTGTTTTCAAAACAGAAGCATCTCCAGCTGATTTGCCTGAAGCTGTTCCATCCCAATCTAGTTAAGCTCTCAATTTGATGGCTCGTGTTAGCGTCTATAAGCAGTAATCAGATAGCCTGATAAAAATAAACTCAGAAAAATATTCCATTTGGTCCAATTAGATACTTTAAATACTTACTCCAGCTGCTGGACTCTGGCCATCCCGGATCCAAAGATAAGACACAATTCCTTGGTCATCGACAGAGTGGGACCCATCCAAAGCAATAGAGTTATTGGGGAGAACAAGGATATGTTTGCCCCCTGCAAGGGCCTTTGGCGGAGAGTTGCTGCCTAAATACAACAAAGGGAAAGATTTGTTCCAACAAGAAAAGAGGATGATAATGCAGACATAGCCCAAAGGTAAAGCTTGTATTAAGAAGATTCTAAGAATGCCAGATAATTGAATTCAAATGCTGAAGTGATGGATCAAAACAGCCCCAACCATTTAGCAAGCCCCAAATTGCTTATCCGTGGTTAGACAATTGGATCAGGACTGGGAAGATTAAAATGGAAGCCCTAAGGAATAGAAACATATAGTCAGGAAATGTCTTAAAAAACGTGGGACAGAAAACCTTACCCTCCTGAACAATCACAGAAAGTGTGGCGGTGCTGCTCAGCCCTTCATCATCTTCGACTGTCAGTCTGAAATGATAGGTTCCAATCTGTAGATCTGAGACAGTTGCCACTGCGCTATCAGCATTCTCCATATGCAAAGAACTTGGCCCACTGTGGCAAAACAAAGTAACCCATAATGCTGGATCCAATTTCAGTTCAAAATTTAAAAGCATTACTGCAGGCAAGGAAATCAACCCTGACTGTTCTTTGGAAGCCGAAGCTGAAATACTTTGGCCACATAATGAGAAGAGAGGACTCATTGGAAAAGACCCTGAGGTTGGGAAAGATTGAAGACAAAAGGAGAAAAGAGGACGGCAGAGGAAGAGATGGTTGGATAGTGTCACTGACGCAATGAACAAGAGTGCGACGTCGCCTGGAGGCGGGGAGGGGGCGGTCGCCGTTGCTAGGCGTTGTGAGGAGCCGGTTGCTAAGGGTCCGGTCGTCTTGAAGGAAGTTGCTGAGTGGACACAGCGGCTGTGGGAATGGTGACAGGAGAGTGCAGGAAGTAGTTGGGCTGACCAGGGGGGGCGGGAGTTAGACACCCCCCTTATAAAGCAGGGGGACGGAAGTCCTGGCTGGCAGCAAACGGGGGCAGAAAAGGAAAAGGTCCTACTGGCCATGATTACTGTAATATATTAATTACTAATTGGAACAGTACATAGGGCAACCATTTGTCTGAAATGGTAATAGGATCTCCTGCTTGAGCAGGGGGTTGGACTAGATCAGGGGTAGGCAACCTTGGCTCTTTTATGACTTGTGGACTTCAACTCCCAGAATTCCTGAGCCAGCCATGCTGGCTCAGGAATTCTGGGAGTTGAAGTCCACGAGTCATAAAAGAGCCAAGGTTGCCTACCCCTGTCCTAGGAGAAAGCAAATTCATCCCAACTGAATTAAGAAAAATACCACTGCTCTATTTTTTTAGATTTTGTTTATCCTGCTCATATTACTTTATAAATAACTCAAGGTGATAAGTATGCATACAGAAATATGCCTTCCTCTTCCTATTTTCCCCAAACAATAACCTTGTAAAGTGAGTTGGACTGAGAGAGAATGATTGGACTGAAATCACCCAGGTGACTTTCTTGCCCAAGGCAGGATTAGAACTCAGAGTCTCCTGGTTTCTAGTCTAGTACCTTAATCACTACACTGGTGATCCTTGACTTACAACCACAACTGAGCCCAAAATTTCTTTTGATAAGCAAGACAGTTGTGAAGTGAGTTTTGCCCTATTTTACGACCTTTCTTGCCACAGTTGTTAAGTGGATCTCTGCAGTTGGTAAGTTAGTAATATGGTTGTTAAGTGAATCTGGTTTCCCCATTGACTTTGCTTGTCAGAAGGTAGCAAAAGGGGATCAGATGAACCTGGGACACTGCAACCATCATAAATACATGTCAGTTGGCAAGCGTCCAAATTTTAATCACATAATCGTGGGGATGCTGCAATGGTTGTCATTACACAAATGGTTGTAAGTCAAGGATTACCTGTACATCTATTACATCACCTTCCCTGACTTTGTCAATGTAACCAAGTTAATGGACAAGTATTAATATAAAGTGTAACATGTTTGGCACCTACTTCACCATGAACTGCTCTGGAAACGTTATTTTTTCCAAGAGGTCACAATTCTGTAGGCAACAGCATTGATAATGTTTCAAACTAGAAATAGGTGATTAAGAACGATTAAGATTTCCTATTCAAATCCTACAACCAGCAGGATTTAAATACAGGCATCTATAACGTGGGTCAAAAAAGTTAAGGTGGTGGCTATAATTACATAGGCAAAGCTGCCATCCTGACTATTATGAAACCTTCCCCCAACACTCTGTGTCACCCCACATGAAATATTCGTTTACTTTAGCTTTCCACTCTCCTTGCCTTCCTTAAACTTTTTCAGTCCAGTGTCACCCATGCCTTGGGGTGCCTCTTCCCTCCGTGCAAAATACCTGATATTCTCCCAGTGATAGTAAACAATCCCTAAGTCATCAGTGCTCATGCTCCCATCGAGATTAGTGCTCCGGATAGGAAAGGTCAACATTTTATCAGGGCCAGTCACGGCTGCTGGAGGCTTGTTTTGCCCTGTAACAAAGTCAAAAACAGTACAATCCAAATGTTCTTTCTATATATGTATTAATGAGATCTATTTCCTCCTCTTTAAGGAATTACCGGAACTTTAACATCAGTAAAGAGAACAGAAAGGGTTAGGTTTGGGGTTAGAGTTAGGGGTAAGGGTTAGGTTAGGATTAGGCTTAAGGTTTGGGGCTAGGGTTAAGATTAGGATTGGGATTAGGGTTGGGGTTAGGTCAAGGCTAGGACTGAAGTTGGGATTACGAGTTGGGGTTAGGATTAGGGAGGATGGTTAGATTCTTTTATATTCTTTCCTTATTGCCTTCTTCTACAAAATTCTTTTACTTCTACAAAAATTCCAATGGAAAAAAAGACTCCAGAAAATTGATCCCTCGTAATTTAACCTTAACCCTTGACGGGAATCATTCTTGCTGACAGATTCAGCCCATAGGCCAGGGGTAGGCAACTTTGGCTCTTTTATGACTCATAGACTTCAACTCCCAGAATTCTGGGAGTTGAAGTCCATGAGTCATAAAAGAGCCAAGGTTGCCTACCCCTGCCATAGGCTTTCCTATATTTATAGAACTAAAGGTAGAAAGCATACAGGTTAGATGTAGGTGTATTTAAACACTAACAAGTATTTCTAGAGTAGGTCTCCACGGTACATAGCCTGCCAACTAACCTGGTGCAACCTACCACACAACGGTGCCTCTATGGTATCTCTCTGGTCTTGGCCAGGACCAGAGAAGATGAACCAAACGTCTTCATGGAAATTAATAAGGAGCTCAAGTATACAACCTACCCTTGCCTAGTGCCAGAGGATCTTTCCTGTGAAATTCCACTGTGATAAATCATGCCGCTGCCATTGTGCAATGACAAAGCTAAAAGAGAAATAGCTACCCAATCAGATCCCTTCTCAACTGCAGCCATCAAAATACCTGCATAACAGCAGTACTTAGGCTGCTTTGCAAGCAGGTTATGCAGCTAAAACTCAAGAACTTGAACACACAAGTTAAAATATCTTATCCTGGACCTCTAGACATGCCATCTGCTGAAATCAGTTCCTGCATTGGTTCCTGAGAAGATACAGTATATAGAGTACAAATCTATTTGGGGATGTTGAAGAGGAAATGTATCAAGGTCATCTTCCTTCCCCAAGCTGTCTCTGCCTTCAGAGGCATTAACTGAGGAGAGGATCTTTAAAATTAGGGTGACCACTTCTGGGAATACTTACAATTCCTTTCTTTTAATTTCTACTTCTGTTGCTTTATTATTTGTGTGCCTGTGGGAACATTCAAATGAGAACAATATATTGAAGGATAACCATCTTTCCCCAACGTATGCTATGCCGCAATTCCCAGCATCCCTAACCAGCATAGCCATGAAGGTTTGTAAGTCCAATCTATCTGGGCAGCCTGAGATTGGTGAAGGTTGAAGTGCGTGTTTCTTTAAAAAAAAAAATGGTACACATAGATTGCTCAATAAGCAATTCTGATTTCATGTCTATTTTTATATTTATAGCTCATTTCTTAACCAAAGTGCTTATAGACAATGTAAACATTCCAACATAAAAGAAGAGATTGGCAGGAAAGATGCAAGCAAATCGAAGAAGCTGAATATTAAGAAGTCAAATAAACGAAGAAAGTAAAGAATCACCTCCTCACCTTGAAAATGATTTCTACCCCCTTCAATTATGGAAGAAGATAGTAGAAGCGACAACAGTGATCTCTCCCCCAACTCCATTCATGATTCTCTTACCCTATGCTGCTTTATGGCTGAAATAAAGACTTGATCTAATTCTCCTACACTGCTGGGTTTTTTATCCAGAGCAGTGGAGGGATCAGCCCTTCTAATTCAAGAGTCCTGTGCCTGACTCCATCCTTCCAAGCCATATTTTTTCAGGGTTTTTCCCGCAAGGCAGTTATATTGCTCCCATATAGGAGACCTGCTATATGCATTCAATTCCCATGGTCCAATTTCTATTCAGTGCAGGTACCTACGTATAATGGACACTGCAAAGCAGGCCACTGTTCTCTCCTACTTTGAACATCAAAGTCAGATGCATCAGCTCACGAGCCCAGATGTTCTACTATGTCAGGCAGCTATATGATGCCCTACCAGGCCAGACTGTTACTGTGACTTCAGTTGTTGACTTCTGATTTGCCAAATCCGTTACTGTCAGCTGGAACTTATATTCTCCCTCTTGCATTGAAGACAGTTGAAGATATGGACTCCTTACACCCTAGAAAATCACACAGAGAACACAAATCAGAGGTGAGGAAAAAAAGTGCAATATGATGCTGTGTGCTCTTCCATGTGAAATATTTGCTGTTGATCTCCATGTAACTACTGATACAGTGTGTACACGTTGCATTAACCATCATGCGGCTTGTTTAATTCTGGCCTAGAATAGTGTAAGAATACAGTCATCGTGTTTTGTAAAGTAGGATTTATGATTTGGAAGGTTGAGTGAATACAGCACATTATGCTTTGTCCAATCAATTATGGCTTAGTATGCATGAAACCCAACACACTCTTATAGCTTATAACACAGTTACCTTTCAAATAAATTAAAATGGGCATCAAAACTAAAAGCACAACATGTTTCACATATAATAGTCAAATAAATTTTAGAGTGCTCTGTGCAATTTGCTGCTTAATACTTGACTGGCAATTTATGGTTAAGGCATGTCCATTAGCCTTACTCTATTAGAAGAGTTGTAACATTCTCTGCCATGTTAATACAACTTAACCTTTCGTGGCTGGTAATGCACTCGTAAGTCATGTAATGCCACTCAGGAACTACTGGTAATACCCAAAGCATACATATGCAGCCCTACCCAAAGGATTTGGAAATACAGGCAAGTTTAATTATATCCTTATTTCTTTTACAGACTTAGTTCATCTATATTCTATATGTATTCTATAGAATATAGAATATTCTATATTTCTTCTGTTATGGATCTCAAGGCAATATATGTGGGTTTTCCAGGGAAGCTCCTATCCAAACATTGTTCAGACCCAAACTTGCTTAGCTTCAGCAAGACTAATTATTCTATGCTTTTAGGTAATGCCCTGTTTTTAATTCACATTCTTACAAAACAAGCGGGGCCCTTCAAATATGCTGTTATTGTACATTTTTTGTTCTTGGTCATATATATATATATTTCTTATTTTTCAACCATAGCAACTGATCTGCAAGTTATTCTCTGAATACTTCAGATCAAGTTCTAAAAATCAGAAGGAATCTCCTTTGTAAAACTTAAAAATTAAAATGTATTTAGATAGTCAACATAGGACCAGGCACCAATGCAAGCATCTCAACCAATTTCAGTGCTTTTGGCCTGTTTTCAGAAGCACCACAAATTCCTTTTCAAAACCAGTTTCAGATATAACACAAACAGTATGGCATAAAGATGTCCTTCAGTTACCTGCATGGCTACCACTGTGCTTTTACTTTTGGGACTCAGGGACCACTCGTAGCTGACAATTTTTTGATCATCCTTACTCTGGTTTCCATTTAATGTGACTGAATTTTGAGGCAAACTAATTTCCTGATCTGGTCCAGCATTGGCAACAGGAGGAGAATCCAACAGTTTGTTGACTCTCAAGGAAGCTATCGTGGAGTTAACTGCTCCATCAGAATCAATGACAATTAGCCTGGATAACAAAAACAACAAAAATAATATATGGAGAATTCATATACTGAAAAGTGTGCCCTTATCCTAATCACATCTAGCTATGTATGCAAGCTATAATTCCATGCATATTTAACTGGGAGAAAATTCGATCAAATTCATGGTACTGCATCTGAACACATATTCATAGTTTTGACTGCTGGACATGATCTGGCCCTTTGACCAATTTCAGCTGAGCCTACTACATCTCCTCCTGATCTAATACATTTGAATCAAAATATATATTGATACAATATTATGTTCATAATCACAATTACAAGAATAAGAAATGATGCTTTTGTGTTTATTTTATGGTAAAATCTCAGACACATTTGAGAAAAGACAAATGCTAGTTCTCTCAACCTGCCTCTGAAGCTATAGAGTCAGAGATTCAAACTACACCAGAACTGAATAAAGCTAAGGAAGTAAACTCCAACCTTACTCATTTGGTTTATTCCAAAGAATTTCTTCTAGAGCAGTCTGAGAGAAGAATGAAAAATCATAAAAATTTCTCCACTAATGATCTTCTACTCAATCCTTTTGCTTTCCATGAATAGAAGGAACTCTTTCACTGATGGAAAGACCAATCTGGATCTAGCCCTAAATATAAACAATTTGAGTAATTTCTCTAAATGCAGAAGTAGGGATTCCTTGGCTTAGTTTGTATTTTGTTGTAAAAGCAATAATTAGAATCGCTCACCTGAAAGTATAATTGCCAGGAATAAGATTAGAAAGGTATAAAAGAGGTGTATCAGCTGATGCCTTCTTTTCCCGCAAGGGACCCTCAATTTCTTCCCAGTGGTAACTCACAATTTTAATATCATCTACACTTTCTGTGTTTGAGGAAAATATCAGAGCCATAGGTCAATAAGCAGAACTGCCAGTTTTCCACATCACTAACATGCCAGCAACTCACAGACTATGCCAACATCTATCTCATGACAGACTGTTTATAAAAAGGACAGCGTTCGGAAAATTACATTTAATAGTAAATTGGAAAAAGTTGTATTAGAATAAGGGTGTCAAACTGGCGGGCCATGGGCCGGATGCATCACATGCAGGCCACGCCCGTCCCGGCTTCGCAAAGGCAAAAAAATGTCACGATACGTCACTATATGTCACGTGATGCAATCAGGTTTGACACCCGTGTATTAGAAGAAGAGTGTCTTTGTGAAGAAATAACATGCATTATGGCAATTAGGGTAAACTGCAATCTTTATCAAACCATTTATCTATCTAAGTGTGGAAAAAATGTTTATAATTAACTAATAATGGAAAGGAATGGAATATTCCATGCCATAATGGCTCAGATTAAGACTGATTTCCACATCCCTATATTATAATGCAAAACAACAATGGTACTTACGATTTCCATCAATGAAAGTAGAAGTTGTAGGGTAAGAAATCTCCTGGACTTTGGGAGAGACAATAGCAATAGGAGGGTGATTTATTCGGATTGCTGGATAAAGATAAGAACCAGAATACCTCGTATAATTAAATAAATGCACTGCATGCATTTCAATCCCATGTTTGTTAAAAAATCAGAAACCACCTCCTGACCATTGAAAATATTAAATTCTTATCATGAGAAATAAGTAGATTTTGATCACTGCAAATTGCTATTTGAAAAAAACAAAGACCACACTAGGCCTTGTGTCCAAATGAAGGAAACTGTATCATGTTTGGAATTTGTGATGCTGGATTATCCTAATGGTAAACAGCAGCTCAATCAATCATTCTGCTTCAATTTCCTGCTTTGTTCCTTATGTGAACAAACTCTACAATAAACCTGCCCAACTTTAGGAGGCCAAGAACTATCAGTATCTTTCAACTAGTGTGCTAGAAATTGCATTTCAAAAAGAAAGCTTATGTCCTTAAAATGTTAATTTGTTCATTTAATTAAATCAATTTAAACACACCTGTATTTTTATTATGATTATTTAAGTTATTTTATCTTGCCTTTCTATTTGGAAAGCATTCAACTTAATATAGTTGTTCCCCACATATTTCCCTTCTTTTCTAAATTAAAAATAGTTCAGCAGCAACTTTTGGAAGGAACCCAGGAGGATTACATCCAACATTGGGCAGTGTGTGTGTGTGTGTGTGTGTGTGTGTGTGTATAGATACTTGTAAATCCAAGATTATTTTATATGTCCTATCTAGGATTGTTACAAATAGCCAAAAAATGATGAGGCAAAGGAATACATGCAGGGGGAAAAAATTATATTACAAAATTCAAACAAATTGACTATGCCTGGTGTTTAACTTAGGCTGCAAGAACAGGTAGACCTCAACTTTCAACCATTCATTTAGTGATATTCTAAGTTACAACAGCACTGGAAAAAGTGACTTATGATCATGTTACACATTTCCGACCATTGCAGCATCGCCATTGATCATGGGATCAAAATTCAGACGCTTGGCAACTGACATGTATTTATGACAGTTGCAGTGTCCCAGGGACAGGTGACCACCTTTTATGAATTTTTGACAAGCAAAGCCAATGGGGAAGCCACATTCACTTAATCACATTACTAACTTAACAACTGCAGTGATTCACTTAACAACTGTAGCAAGAAAGATAATAAAATTGGGCAAAACTCATTTAATAACTCTCTTGCTTAGCAATGGAAATTGTGGGCTCAATTGTGGCCGTAAGTTGAGGACTGTATTTAAATTCAGCTAGAAATAAATTTGGCAACTTGATTTTATTCTTCCTTCAGGTTCAAAATTAGGAAGTACTATAGAGCAGCAGTCCCCAAAACCATTATGACAGACATGTCAAACTCGTGACGTCACATGACGTCGTGCGACGTATCGGGACTGTTTTGCCATTGCTGGCAATGGGGTGGGCGTGGCTTCCTTATGACGCGTTCAGCCTGCGGGACGGCAGTTTGACACCCCTGCATTATGGCTTGGCGGCCTGGCAGGGGGGGTGAGAGGGGAACCGGCCCGTCAGTTGCGCAAGTCAAGCTGTGCACAGCACACACACACAGCTGCGCACAGCCACTGGTGCAGCCTGGTTCCAAACAAACTACAGCCCAATAATGGGCCACGGCCCGGGGGTTGGGGACCCCTGCTATAGAGTAAAAGAAGAAGGTTTAAAGCAGGCAAAATTTCTTTAAATGGTCACCCGGAGAATTGCCTTCCATCTTGTAATAACAAATTCCCAGGATGAATCCACAAGAAAACCTTCTTCTACCTTAAAAAGAAACAAGGAAAGGGACGAGGTGGGAACTTTTCACTGTTATTCCTTATTTGAAAACATTTGGGAATAATAAAGTATCAACAGTGAACTTAATTCAGATCCACCAAAGTAGAAATTAACTGAACTGTCTGGAAAGCAGTTTTACCTGGTTGGACAGAAACATTTAGAAATCCTTCTCCAAATGCATTTTCAGCAGAAACAGTCACTCTGAAGACATAGGCACCTTCTGGCAGCTGGTAGAGAAACAGTGTGTTGGTATGGGTGCATCTGAAGGGCATAGTTCAAATCACTCCAAGATGGGTGAGTCTACTCATATCAAATCCAGAATAAGCATATGCCTAGCACAGCTTTGCCTGCCCAATTGTTTTTCAGAAGTGTGGAGGCTGTCACATCTGAATTCCCAATCAGTACTGATGGAGAAGACTGTTTTAGACCTGGACTATTACCCAGAATGATCAGCAAATTATAGGCAGGTCTGTCAACAAAACTGCAATCTATTTACAAACCTACCGGTACCAATACCATGTCAAGATCTGGAAGCATGTTTGACATGACAGACTTTCACCTTCTCAATGTAAGTTCTGCTAAGACAATTGGCTTGTCATAGTCATAAACAGAAAACTAATTGAAATTGGCTTCCCAGTGAATATGGCCAATTGACCAGTCTGGGAAGCTCTTCCTGGCATGAAGCTTTTTCAATTTATAAACAAGGAATTAAATTCTGTCAGTTCATATGACTTTCCTGGGTTAGGGTGAGTCCCAGAATCACCCCGATAAGATCCTCCATACAGTAGTGATCTGCAAGGAGATTCTGGAGTGGCACTCCAAAGTAGCCAGGTGAGTCGTCCATAACCTGGGAGGTGGGGTTAAAACCATGTCATTGTTGAAAAAGCAATCGTTCTGGAATTTATTTTTCAAATGGGCAATAGGTTGTACCTTTCACTTTTTAAACACTTTATCTGATTATTACCATATTTCCCTGAAAATAAGACCCACCTGAAAATAAGGCCTGGCCTGAGTTTTTTGGGGTGGGCTTAATATAAGCCCTACTCCAAAAATAAGCCCAGGAGTGGGCGTGGCCAGCACAAGTGGCGGTGGATGCGTGGGGGCCGACAGTGTCCGACAACCGCCACAGCCTACCAGCCCCTTGGCACAGACCAGGTAAGTCCGTGCGCGGAGGCAGAGGCAGGGGGAAGTGTTTGGGCGCCTATGGAGTGCTTGGGAACGAAGCGATTCACTCGGTTCCCAAGCACCCCATAGCACTTTTCCCCCGAATGGACATCTGACGGACACTGGAAGCTCCATCTGCTTGCAAATGGGGCGCTTGGAGATGGAACTAATTGCTCCGTTTCATAGCACCCCAATCGCAAGCAGACGGAGCTTCCAGTCTCCGTCAGATCTCCATTCGGGGGGAAAGTGTTTGGGCGCTTATGGGGCACTTGGGGCAGCTCCACCCCCACCCCACCTGCCTCGCCTCGCCTTGGGGCGGCAGCACATCATAGCCGGCCACGTAGCCTGCTGCGAGCGGCCGCAGAAGTGGGTTGGCAGCCACGCAGCCTCCTGTGGGGCTGTTGGTGCCGCCGCTGTGAGGCGAGGCAGGTGTCGGGAAAAAAGACCTACTGCCTCTTTTGGAGGCAAAAAAACCCCAGGTCTTATTTTTGGGGAAACACAGTATCTTTCCTAGGTTAAAATAAGGTTCTTCTCAGTCACAACCTGTTATTCGTTTTTGAAGATCTGCCCCATTTAATCACAGTTAAAAAATTATGGTTTTATTTTGTCATTTTCATGAATTAATAAGTGTAAATAGAACTACATATGATTTCCCACAACAGGGAAAAAATGGATTTGATTAAGATAGCAATGTAAACTGTTTTTAACAAAGAGATTTTATTTGGTCTTGTTTTTATTGCTTCTGGTTTTTAGGTTTGAAGTTGAAAAAAAATGAAATTTAATTTATAATAAATTTAATAATTATAAGTAATGTAAAAAGTTGAGGTCATAAATGTGTTAGTATTTTATTGTGTTGAAAAGAGTCAAAATCAACACCTTTTTTCTCTTCTTGTTTTTAATCTTGCACTTCCCCCTTTTTTAATCTTTACTTTCATTGCATTTTATGCTATAATAAACCTTAATATAACTTCCATTAAAAAAGCAGAAAGCTAATTAAGAAAACTCTTGGTTTTTCCCAATTTAGCAATTACTATATTCTAATAGATCTGTGGCAATAAATGTTAAACTTAATAGCCCGATTCAGCAGGACTCTTCTTGTATTATTGGCTAATGTTCTGTACATTTAGAATCTGAAAAATAACAGGATGGATGCTCATCACCACATATTAATTTCTCTTCTAAAGTGAGACAAATGATTTTCAAATAGTTGAACATTCATACGTCATGATTCCATATGATTGGAAGCCATGGTTATATTGGTACCCACATCCATAGATCAGGAATCTTATATGAGCAGCTGCTTTATCAATTGAGATTCTTTTTCAAGTGGCAAATATGATTGTTTTTAGTAAAACAGCTATTCAGGGAGGATTACACATATCAGAAAATGTGAACACTTCCAGATATCCAGGACTTTATACAAGTTTGATTGGGCAAGAGCCTACTCACTTGAGAAAGTTTTAGAGTTGGCGTGTGCTTCTCTTTCATTTCACCGTTGTAGCTATCAGGGTAAGTGATCAAGCTCCATTCATAAATATAGTCTGTTTCTAAACAAAGAAGAAAATATAGCACAAAATTATGTCTGCTATTATGCAACAGAGAAATTGTGGCTGGTTCAGGAATTCTGGGTATTGAAGTCCACAAATCATAAAAGAGCCAAGGTTCCCTACCCTGCAGCCTAGTCACTTTCATAGGATAGAGCAGGGGTAGGCAACCTTGACTCTTTTATGACTCGTGGACTTCAACTCCCAGAATTCCTGAGCCGGCATGGCTCAGCATGGAAACCTCTCCCTTTCTCCTCAGCTTGGCTGGCTCAGGAATTCTAGGAGTTGAAGTCCACGAGTCATAAAAGAGCCAAGGTTGCCTACCCCTGGGATAGAGGAATTGTAACTCTCCCCTTGTCCTACAACTTTTACTATGCAAGACATTCTTGCCAGATCTGGTCTCTCAGCACTGATGATGTTACCTAGTTTAGAAATGAAGCGTCTGCAAGGAAACCACCAAGCTCATATATATTTTATATTTATTATTTTTTAAAGGACGCTAATCTTATATGCACATATTAGGTGGCCATATACAGTATATTTTCACTAAGTTAAACAAATGCATAATTTTTTAAATTAGATATGCTGTTTTATTGTCCCCTTATTATTTTTTTCCATTCCCTAATAACTATTTCTCTTTTTACTCTTTTATTGTAAAGGCTGGTCAAAGACCATAGTAAAGATATTTGATTTGATTTGATATTCAGTGTAAGTGATAGGATTTAATTTTGAGTCACATAGCTGTCTAGGTTATTCCAACATGCAGGTATTTTGTCCCAAAGATGCTTTTTCACGAGGCAACTGGACTTTCTTGAAAAAAAGAAAGTTTCCTGGATGATTGAGAATCTTCATAGACATGCAGGGATTTTCTTTTGAGACAGGAACAATGGCTGATTACTGTAGTTCTCACTTTGAATTTAACTGTTCATGTTTCTCTTCTGTTTAAATCAGGCTTGCAAAATGCTCACCAAAAGTTATTAGCCAAGAAACAATTCTAACAGCTCTATGTTAGGTTTTTGGTAAAGGCCAGGATCTTTCTATTTAATGGCCAAGTACACTTCCCAACAACCTATGCACATAATGAAATTTTAAAATTTTTAAAGGAAATAATTTAAGGGAGGGGCTGAAGATACTGTTTTGGAGGGCAATCTTCTGTTCCTGGTGTCTGGTGTAGGCTAATCATTTGTGGATGATAATAATTCCAATTTTTCTCAATTTCTGTGGACTTATTTCCATATGAGACAGAATTAAGTTGGAACTCTGTGGAGAATTTGGACGTATCACTTCAGAATACAAGCAGGTGATAAATGTTTTTAAAATATCCCCATCCACACCCCCCCCCAAAAAAAAACAGCAAGAAAATACACATCTCCCAGAAACAGAAACAAAATAAAACAGACTAGTAAAACAGGATAGATTACAACTCTTCTTCTTTATGTGCTAATTTTAATAAAAACCAAAAATATGGAGAAACATTAAATAAATAAACTACAAATACAGACTCAAACCAAAAGAAGAACATACAGTAGACTATCTCATTTGGCTGAACGTTTAAATCAACATTTCTGTCTGTTTGCTTGAAGCCAATCCTTTTGTTTTTAATTATTCGGAAATAATTAAATAATTTAGACTGCCTTTTCATTAAAATATATCAAGAGCCAACAAGAATAACGGAATGGCTGTCCATAGTAAAACTAAAGGTTAAAAATGATTACAACATAAATAAAAATATATCAGACATTAAAGTTTTGGGGGAATCTAGGGGGAAGATAGGTTTTAGCCTATTAAAAACATCTCAAGTGTCTCAATAGCAAGAGCTTCTCAGAGAAAGGAGTTACGCAATGATGGCTTCTCCATGGTAACCATCTGCTTCAACAGCAGCTGTATCTGGATAAGAACCTCCAGGAAAATGTTAGTTTTTGGCAATTTAACCAAGAGATATTCTTCCAACATCGCGGTCTTAAACCAGGAAGGCCTTCAACCATAATCTGAAGACTATCTCAACAAAGGAAGAGATTGGTATTATGAATATGCTCTCAAAATCTCAGTCATAATGAAGCCATGTTACCTGCTTTGGTGGCCGTTGTGGAAAATGTAACTTCATCTGCAGCACAAGGTGCAGTGCTATGAGCACTGGTGGGAAATGTTGTGGGTTGAGTTTGTATGAAATTATCTGGGTTTGATACTTCAGTTTGTGCCGGGATGGTGGAGAGAAATTCCAGAATTCCCGAAGGAGGAGGATTATGAGGAGGTGTTACCACCTACAAGACAAAGTGCAGGAATATAACATTATTGTATTTTTTTTTTCACATTCTGGTATACAATGTTGAAAAATAAGCATGTATTGGAAGCTCTAGATTCAAAATTCTAATTTAGCTAGAATCGACAATATTATCAGCAAAGTCTGGAAAAATACTACATTTTCCAAAAAAACAAGAATTGCACAAACACCCTTATATACACAGGTTTATCCCTTCTCTTTTCATTCTTCTTTTAATAATTAGCCAAAACTTGATACAAGCAGTAGTTCTAGTGATTTAGCAATAGCAATAGCACTTAGACTTATATACCGCTTCACAGTGCTTTACAGCCCTCTCAAAGCAGTTTACAGAGTCAGCATATTGCCCCCAACAATCTGGGTCCTTATTTTAATGACCTCGGAAAGATGGAAGGCTGCGTCAACCTTGAGCCAGTCAAGATCGAACTGCTGGCAGTCGGCAGAGTTAGCCTGCAATACTGCATTCTAACCGCTGCACCACCATGGCTCTCTAACAAAATTTCTTTTTGTTTTAATGCAGCCTCTTAGTAGAACAATCAAAACTGAATAATTACATTGGCTTAATTTAGGTAATGTACCTGAATGGCAGGTAGCTTCAGTCTACATGCTAGGAAGCGACTAGATCTTTTTCCTATTACATGTGCACACTTATTTCTTTGCTCATAAAAGGATGTTTAAAGAAATCTGCTTTGCCTTTTTTTTATGCCAGCTCAGAATTTCATCAAGAATGAAGAAATTTGCTACTCCCAAATTATTTGGGTGCGGAATTGGTGGTCCTCTGGATGCTGACTAGCATCAAATAATATTGCATGGAATTTGCAATACTCACTCAGCCCTGGTCATTAGGATACATGCGACATCCAAAAAGATAAAATGTGAAGACAGACACAAAGAAATACTTCTTCTCATGCAATGCTTTATAAAAGTATTAGTTTATGGAATTTGCTGCCACAAGATACAGTTCTGATCACTGGTTAATGTGGCAATTGAATTAATAAAGGTTACATCTGCCAAGCGCTATTTGTCACATCGTATGGCAGCCTTCCAAACTGGCTAGGGAATTCAGCATTAATTATTTGGTAGTATATTTTATATTCCAACTGCTATCAAGTTCTCTTGGCCTAAGATAACTAGAGACTGTCAGAGTAGGGAAGGCTGTTACAGTTCCAAGTTTAGCCTTTGCCTGTTTGTTCACCTTCCAACGCATCTTGTTGGTCAGTGTTAAAATTATTGATTTAGACATCCTTGTGATCTAATCCAATGGGAATATGTACACATTCACACTAATTGTGTATATCTTCCATCAAAGTATATACACATAAGGCTTAGGATGCACCAATGGTAACAGCAAATAATTAGGGATGTGTGATGAGTGTGTGTGTGATGTGTGTGTGTGTGTGTGTAAAAACACATACCTCCTCCTCCCAGCTGCTGTTCACTTCATTGGTAGATGGATGAAAATCAAAATCATTTGCAGATTTATCCAGCAAGCCCAAAGCATCTGTCATCTTTTCAGGATGTTCAATGATAGGAATACTTTCAGATGTATTGACATTCATAAGGCTTCCCAAATGAACTTCCTCATTTTGAGGTACCTCTTCCTGTTTGTCTCCATTACTGGGTCCTGAAGAATTGAAGCCATTTTCAGTGGTCACCACTGATCCCCAATCCGCATAGTTAACAGTCTCCTTCTCCTCAGGCTTGAGGCTGAGGTGAAAAGGATTTTGATCCATCTCAGCATATTCATTGGGATAGTCCTCAAGACTGTGGTCTTTGCTGAGGAATGAGAGCTCCTTTAGACTACCAATTTCTTCAGAGGGGTCACTTGCCAATGCCATGGAGCGGATCACATTGGATGGCACTTGCCCGTATCCTAGCAAAGTGGCTGGTCTCTGGGGAGCTCTGACCACAAAGGTCAGATAAGACGTCACCTTCTCCATTTTCTTGGGCTCACAATTTCCTTTATGTTGGCAACTGACCACATAGCAATGCCGCTCAAACATCCAGGCCAAGTCGCAATCTGAAAGATCACAACAGGCTGCCAGGCAATCTGACATGGACGCAGCACGTGGGACCCGCATAATTTTAGTTGTTTCTAAATTGGGAAGTATTGCGTCGGTGTATTTGGTTCCTTCCCTGCACTGCTGACAGGAACACCCTGAAAAATAGACTTTGGTATAAGAGAGAAGATAAGCATTTACCTCTAAGAAAACCCTAAGGTTTTTGGTGGGAGGGGGGAATTTACTATTATTAATTTACATTTTATATAGTATAATGTAACTCAATGAATGTCCATTTAAATTTTTCATGGATTTTTTTACAATTATTACTAGGCTATCACAGCATCGGATAGCTATTATTCATATAGTTCTATTTTTCAATGGTTCTGTCATTATTTCCTTCCTTTCTCTTTCATCTTTGGAAATATAAGAGTTCAGAAATATGGAGAGAGAAAAGCAATTCAAGAAGGCTATAAAATAAAACCAGAAAAACACTCAACTCTTGCTTATCAGATCACACTTACCTCTAATTAAAACCCAAAAACCCCATATCAAATTTCATGTATTTTTAAGTTGCTACAGAAGCCAAGAGTAGGACACTTCAGCTAAAGTGAATAACAAAGCAGCTTGCTGAGTCATCAAAAAAAAAAAAAGATAGTCTTGTTTGTTGAGCAGCTGGAGTTTTCTCCATGCGAAGCCTGCATGTTACTTCTAAGCGGTGAGTGTTCAATTCAGGGGTGCTTCTGTGACAAATATCTAATCAAGGATCTGCAGTATCTCTGTTATTATTATTAATAATATCCACTGTGGTTTACAAATGTCTAGGCTACATGGATGAAGAAAGTGGGGAATCAGAATGGGAAGATGCACAGAGATGATTAAGCACTTCCTCTCCTAACAGCTTTGCCAGCTTCTATGCTCAGTGGATAATTTTGACTAAATACATCCTTACTTTTCTCCTATGATTTTGGAAGGAATTGACCTTAACAACAGGAATAGTGGGAGGGAGGGCTTACCTATTAGAGCCACCAAGAGTAAACAGAAGATTCTCAGACCTGGCAGAAGAGACATCCTTTCATAAGGAGGAAGTACCAAATCCTGTTCAGATGGTAGCATGGAAATTATACAATCTTATTGTAAACTTTATCTTACACAGCCTGATTTCAAGAGGGGGAATCTGCAGGGCTGGCAAAATAAGGAGTAAAAGAAAGCCATGGATATTAGTTGAAAAGTTAAAAAAACAAGAAGACAAAAGTATATTTATTACCGTCTGGTTATAGAAGTACTTTCTGTAGTTGCAGAAAGTAAAAAGAAAACGAGAAATGAGATTATAATTTGGGCCTGTCTTCCTATAAAACTATAGAAGAGTTATATGAGGACTATTTGGAAATAAACCTCCGTTTGAGCATATGCGAGAAATAGGTGGGGATAGTGACGCCCGTCCAATGACGTCGTGCGCAGTAGTTCAGTAGGCAGTGAGGAGTGGAAGGAGAAGGTTGTGTTGCAGTTGACTCGTCCACTAGATGAATTGAAAATGAACCCTGCCATAGAAAATCCTGCCAAATGTGAAGATGCCAAAGGAGTACTGCTAGTGAAGTTCATGGAGCGTGGTTCGACCATCAATTCAGAAGTCTACTGTGAAATGTTACGAAAACTCAGACGAGCCATCCATAACAAGCGTCGGGGCATGCTGACCCTAACCCGCACACCACTAGACGCACCCAAGAACTTTTGAAGCAGTTCCATTGGGATGTTTTTGATCACACACCCCCATAGCCCAGATTTGGCGCCGAGTGACTACTACTAAGGAATTTCAAATCTTGTAAGACGTTATGACAAGTGCCTCAATTTGAATGGCGATAATGTCGAAAAGTAATGTAACGTTGTAGTTTTCTAATGTGTATAATAAAAAGTTCTATATCTGTGTCTGTCATTGATAACCAAATGGAGGTTTATTTCTGAATTGCCCTCATACATTAGGCACTCCTGTAACAACCTTTCACAAGCAATAATATACTATTAATACTAATAAAAGGATTATAAATATCCCTTGACTCTAGCTCTTTTACAAGCATCTGCACCCAACATATTTGGTATGGTTTATCCATCATTTGCCAAAAATAATTTTAATGTTAATTAGGTAAATAATCTTCCCAGGCATTCTCCAAACACTGTGATATATTAAACGAGTTGTAGTGCTTGAAAATTCCCCCTCTTTTAACAGAAATTTCCTCTGATGCCCAAGCAGAGAAGCAACAATTTATTTTTTTTTAAAAGGCAACTTTTAAAACTTTGAAGACATTAACCCATTTGCAGCTATCCCTGAGCCCTTCTCTCCCTTGTCCCTTTCCTTTCAGCAGCTCATTCTAGATCACTTGCTTTTCCTGAAATCCATGCAGTGGCGGCAGCTGAGAAATGTGAGTGAGATTCCCTCTGATTCTGTGCATCATATCATTGGAGACATAGATCTAAATACAAAACTAGGCTGCAGGCTATCTGCCCACGATTAACCATTTTTCTATAAATTAGGGCTGGCAAATTGGGATCAAAACATAGGGGTTTTTTTTTGCAATCTAGATGTTAGTTTCCTCAATCACCATTTTTCCATTTTTAAATGTCTTGAATGTCAGAGCTTAATATCTTTAAATCGGGGGTTGTGATCTACCATAGAGTACTTAATATTTTCATAGCAGCTTACAGTAAAAACTACCAACTCTGGATCAAATAAAATTAATGCTACTTCTGTCCCAAATGTTATCAAACTGATAGAAGAGAATATTTGTAGCTCAGGGTGGGATCCTTGATGCTTTGTGGAAAACAACAAGCAGCTTGGTTGTTTTCTTGCAGACATTTCATTACCAAGCCAGGTAACATCATCAGTGCTAGAAGGGAATGGGATTTGTTCTTATATTATATACTAGTGGCTTGCTCTGTCAGTATTGGTGGGATGTTCTTGGTGGTTCCTTGATTAGGCTATTGTTTACTGTTAGCTTCCTTGTTTGAGTTGATAGTTCCTTGATTGGTGTATTGTTTACTTCTTGATTGTTGGTCTATTGTTATCAAACTACGTACTTATCAAACTATGAAATATTTTTATTCGCCTGCTATATGAATAAAAAACAGATTACTGTTTTCCCCAAAGAGCAGAGCACGTTAACGAAAGAGAAACAGTTCTATTTCTTTGCTAGCTCACTCAACATCTGTACTCGAAGGTCTAATATTCTTCATAAGCAATGCCTCATCTAAACGATGAAATCAATGCCTTATCTAAAAAGAACAGTTAAGATTGACAACAGCATTTGAAACAATCACTCTCCTGCAATATTCCTACTTCTAGTCTAAAACAGAGTTTAACCAATTAAAAGGCTAATGCTGGAAAAATGTGCACAATGAGAAATGAACATTACAGAACTAAAAATGTGTTCTTTACAAAAAATGGAATATATATATTCATGTCTACAGTTAGGAAGAGAGAGTCAGTCGGGTGTAATGATTTAAGGCCTCAGGCTAGAAAGTGGGAGAGTGTGAGCTCAAGTCTTGCCTTAGGCACGGGTGATCTTGGGCCAATCACTTTCAACCTGAGGAAGGAGGCAATGGCAAACCACTTCCAAAAAACCTTGCAAATAAAATTACAGGAACTAATCTAGGCAATACGAAAGAGTCAGCACTGACTTGAAGGGGGGGGAGTTAGGAAGTGCAAGTTCTGCGCTGCTGCTATATTCTCACTTATGGTAATTCTCTCAATTAAACAACTGCCATAAGAATTAGGTCTGAGATAATCATCACCCAGACAAGGCTCCAGATGGTTAGCTCTAAAACAAAGACAAAACATGAGCATACAATATATGCCTCTGGTTAAAAGCTGAAGGAAATAAGACCACAACTGGGAAGTATGGCTTCAGCAGACCAAGGAACAGATATATAATATGATTAGTTTGAAAAAAAGATTAGCAACCCTAGCAGAGAAGAGTTATCATTGCATGTTAGTTTGGATGAAAAAAAAAATCATCTGAAAAGTCTCATGAGGTCACCAGCACTTACAGGGACCTCACCTGTGAGAAATTTCTGAGACCACTGCAACACAAGTTTACCACTATTTAAAAGGGCTTTAAAAAAAATGACTATTTTCTCTTGGGGATCTCTTGAAGCAGCCTAGAGCAGGGGTGGGGAACCTTGGCTCTTTTATGACTTGTGGACTTCAACTCCCAGAATTCCTGGGAGTTGAAGTCCACAAGTCATAAAAGAGCCAAGGTTCCCCACTCCTGGCCTAGAGGGTACCTTGGCACCGGCGATGGAGAGTTGCTATTCTTAGACCTAGAGAGTTGGACACCATCCCATTCAAAATGTGTAGTGTACAAAACTCATTACTGGGGAACTATAGTACCAAAATTGCTCATTGGCTCTCCGCTGACAAAGACAACTAACAAGGATTTTGATACTTAACACTGGGTTGTATGAATCAGCTTAGTCCCCGTATTTCCTCAAGCAAAGTATACAACCCAAACTACAAAAAGATTAACCATGCAATCAGTTAAGCAGCTCATCATGCATTGGCTGAAATAATACTATCTCTGCAGCTCAGTCACTTCCTTATTCAGGCTAAGCCCCATTGAGCTCAAGTAGACATGTACAAGGTTGTGTCATTAGTGTCATGATTAGACATAAATGCATAGTGTATACCAAAGGTAACTTAACAGATTTTAAAATAGTAGAAATGAAACATCTGATCCATAGCCCTAAACAATACAAATGGAACTCTTGCCAAGTGAACCCACCCTTTTTATTACTGTGGGAATGGAAAACCTCCATTGAGATAAATGGGGAAAACCTTCCAAGTAGAGAAACTCCAGGTTCCCCTGCAATAACTCTATTACAGAGTTACAGTCCTGATTAGCTTTTAACACATACTTTGCCTACAAATAGAGTAACAGTTTGAATGAAACATGATGTGAGGTTAAGGAACTGAAATCAAAATATTCTAGAATATGCAGCAAAGATTGCAACTATCTCTCCTTAAGCAAGTTATACCAGTGTATTTTTTTCTCCTCATTGCACAGTAGTTATATAAAATGCAGCACAAAATATTTTTAAGAAATGATCTTACAAAAATGGTCTGAAGTCTGTCAGCAGCCTTTGACATCAGAATCACTTTGAAATTGAAAATACATGTTAGCTCATATGGATTTTACTAGTCTATCTCAAAACCTGGATGCAAAAAGAGGAGGGACATTATTAAATACTGTATGTGAAAATAAGTGAATGCTATTCTATTCCAGTTCCCAAGGAGTAAACACCACTAAACTCAACCCTATTTACTTTTTCCCCATCACACATAGGATTGCTCTGTTAAATCTTGACAACCAGTTTAACAGTTGCCAGTTTTTGACACTCTGTGCAGCTGTCTAAAATATATATGTATGCTATATTTGGGTGTGTTTTTTTCAGTCTAATACTCTTTGTGTCAATTTTAAAGGGAGGGCACCAGTCCTGAATTCTTATTGCAAGCGTGCATCCCGTAAACATTGTGAACTTTTAAATATAGGAAGTGATAAATCATCCCCTACAAGCAAGCAATCCTATCCTTTGCCCTCAGCCTACTGTTGGCCAGCCTGCTGTTACCAAGAGCCTATTATTTCACAAAGCCAAATCAAGTCAATGGCCCCATCCTTCGGATCAACCTAATATATTTGTTTTTCTTCAACTTCAGTCAGGTGGGAGGGAGCAGTGGGCTTCTCACAGCTGCCTAGGCGGATCTGTATGAATTTTTTTTCGCCTAGTCTCCACTGCAAGATCTGCGATGCGATCTGCCATGTTTTTAGGGAATATCGATCTGGGGGGGGGAGGGGGAAGTGAGGGGCCTCAGAGCAGCATCACGAGCTCCTCAGATGAGATGAGATGAGATGAATCGAGCCTTTTTGGCCGACCGCCCGGGGGAAGGGAGGCGCTACCTGGAATCGGTGAGGCTTGTCGCATTTCCTCCCGGCAAGCCGTATATCTATTGGGGAAACTCCGGCTGAAGGAGCTTCGGATCTTACCCAGAAGCACCCCGTCAAGACCCGCAGCAAAGGCAGACGGCGCTTTTCCTGGGCTCACGGCTGCTGCACTCACCCCAGCCCCCCGCCCCCCACCCGGCAGCGCCCCGGAGGCAGGCGGGGGGGGGGCAGCTCCGCTTCGTCTTACCTGGCGATGGTCGGCGGAAATCAGGCAGCGACGGCGACATCCGCGGGACGAAGCCGCCTCCATCCGCTTCTCTTCCCCAGGACTTGGGGAGCCGTTCAGTGCGCGGTCCAGGGAAAAAAAAAAAAAAGTGGGTGTGGACATCCAGGGGCCAACTAGCGAAGGATGCTCAGTGCCGGGAGATGTTTGTCGGGAAGGTGGGAGGGAGGCTCTGGGCGTGCGCGTGTGTGTGAGGACGGCGCCTTTCTCGCTTGGCTTCTTTCAGACCCATCAACCCGCGTCCGCCAGCCTCCCGTCCGGCGACCAATCCCAACCCCGCCCACAGGGGCCGACTTTGCACTCCCCTCAGTTCTCTTATGGGACCCCAGAAGTCACCCGTGGAAGCCTCGGAGCGTCCCAGGGATAATCGGCGTCTGTGGACCAGACACGGGAGACCGGAAAGGGAGAACATAGTAAACCCTAGGTGATTTTATACTGGATACTTTGGTGATTTCATATTTATACTGAAAGCAATAGCAAAGCTCCATATCTCCCTTACGGGTGTTGTTGCTGCTGCTTTATTTTAATACAGGGGGAAACAGAAAAAAAGCAATACCATAACAAAACATATTTATATAACCTATGCTGGTGAAATACGGGCACTAACCTCACAATCGATACAAAAGCTACGAGTGGTGCAAAGAACCATGGAAGGATACATGCTCAGCATTATAAGACAGGATAGAAAGACCTGCACATGGATCATTAGAGAACAAACGAAAGTGTACAATATCATCAACAGAGTAAAGAATTGAAATGGAAACAGGCTGGTCACACAGCGAGAACTGAGGCAGGTGGACCAAGGCAGTCATAGAATGGATCCCACTTGCTAAAAAGCGTCCACGAAAGAGACCTAAAACAAGATGGATCAATGACATTAGTGTGTATTGCAGGCTCAATTGCCAAAGACAGCTCACGACTGTATTGGTTGGAAACATGCGGAAGAGGCCTTCATTCTGCAGTTATAGACAACGGCTAAAATGATGATGATATTCTATTCTATTCTATTCTATATACAATTCATTCAGAAAGTATTCAGACCCTTTGCTTTTGTCAATTTTGTTATACTGCAGCCTGATTCTAGTTGTTGAAATTCATTTTTTTCCTCATTAATCTACACTCAGTACCCCATAATGACAAAGTGAAAACAGAATTTTAGAAATGTCTGTAAATTTATTAAAAAGAAAAAACTGAAATATCACATTGGCATAAGTATTCAGACCCTTTGCAACAACTTGAAATTTAGCTCAGGTGCCTTACATTTCTCTTGATAATTGCTGACATGTTTGCACACCTTGACTGGAGTCCACTTGTGGTAAACTAAATTGATTGGACATGATTTTGAAAGGAACACACCTCTCTATAGAAGGCCTCATAGCTGACAATGCATACTATAGTAAAGCAAAAGTCATGAGGTCAAAGGAACTGTCTTCAGAGCTCAGACAGGGTTATTGCAAGGGTCAGACCTGGGGAAGGCTACTCTCTAACAGACCATTGTTTCTCAACCCCAGCAACTTTAAGTGTGTGGACTTCAACTCCCATAATTCCTCAGCTAGCAGGGGAATAAAAAATAAAAGGACTGCAGCATTCTTTATCATGTGTCCTGAGCATTTTTTCACAATGTAAAGGAAAGGCTGCTGAGAAATGCTTTGCAGGAAAGACTCTCACAATAGAAACCACGCACCAACCAACTTTATACTTAAGCAACCTCATGATTTCCAATTGTTTACTTTATTATTTTAACATATGGCATATCATACACGGACTAGCAATATACATTAACATTTCATCTAGATTAGTAAAACACAATAAAATACAAATGCTAAAACGATCTATGTTCAAATACCAATGTCAAGGCCATATAACCATTGAAGCGCAGCATCGTTTATATTTTTTTAAAAATCAGATATCGGACCGCTGTATGCCCTCACCTGTGATCTATGGTTTGACGTAGGACCCCATAGTCATACTGAGGGGAGGATACCATGCCCCATTTATACAGAGTCCCAGCAGATGCCATGTGAAGTGCAAATCCTATTTAGGATTGCCCATTGCTGACATGGTAGTTCAAAGTTCAAATGACCACCTTTTTTGTGGTCAGTTTATATGTCTTCTTATGTTTGGGCGTTCAGCGACCCATTTGGCTTTCCATTGGCAATAGCAGTTAAAATTGCCGGGCAGATGTTATGCAAGTGCCAGTGGGGACTTCCTGGATTTGAGACTTCTGACTGATAAGCGCATGCACCTGTAGGAGTGAGTTGTTCGTAATTTTTCTATATGTCCTCACTAGTGCATCTTTCCGTTGTAAAACCGGTGGTGCTATATCGCTCAGAATAGGAAGCCAGGAAGTCGGAGTGGTTTTAATATGGAGTGGTTTACTATATTATTATATTTGACCGCATGGTATCGGCAGTAGCGTCGAGTTTTTGGGTTCTATAATTCCCCAGGACTTGAAATGGACGCTGGACATTAGAACTATCATTAAAAAGGCACAACAAAGAATGTTCTTCCTGCATCAAGTCAGGAGTTGCTAACAGTTTTACAGAGGAATTATTGAGCCTGTTATTGGTACTTCTATAACGGTCTGGTTTCATACAGCAACCAAACAGGACAGGTACAGATTACAACAGATAGCTAAGACTGCAAAAAGAATTGCAACCAGCCTACCTTCCACAGAAGACCTGTATACTGCGTGGGTCAGGAGGAGGCCTGAAACGATATCTACAGACCCTTCCTGGACATAAACTGTTTCTTGGGATGGCACTTTAGGGCATTGCATGCCAAGACAACTAGACACAGGGAGTTTTTTTCCCTTGTGCTGTCACTCTGCTGAACACCTAATTCTGAGTTCTTTCTAATGTGTATATATATTCACTCATACGGTGCGACTGTAGTATTATTTATCCTTTTTATTATGTTTAGTTCTCCCTTTTACTTGTATTACTATTGTTATTCTCTCTATTGCTTTGCAAGTACACTAAATGCTTCTCTACTTCCTTGTGTGTCTAATCATATTTGGCCAAATAAAGTACTCAATTCAATTCAATTGTACTATGCATTCCTTTCATATCCATCTAGTGGTTAGGCTAAGAAATAAAGTACTAAGCTTCTGTATAGCAGGACATCTTATATTAGCAGCAGCAGTTAAAGGGAATATTGGCTAATTAGAGAGCTGGAAATCTTGAAAACACAGTTAACACTGGAGCCATAAATTCCACTAATCGAAGCCTTGGCTTGAAAACAGAAATACAAGTAGGAAGAGGCCTGTTCTTTTGCAACACAGCCCTTGCTCAGATTAGGTCTCTCTCCTTCAGTGTCCCTACCACCTTTCTGCCATGAACAAAACTGTTGTCTCTTCTTTTGGCCCCAGTTTCTACCACCTCCTGGAAGAAGTATGTCATGCAGAAGGTGCTTCCTTAGCTTTTGATTTTCCTCCAGTTAGAAAGCTCAGGGAACAAATAAGCAGCAGTAGGACCATGAAAAGTTAGGGGCTGGGCACTCAAAGAAAAGGCCATTGAAGAACAGGTTTGGGTGGTGTTCACTAACAGCAACCCTTGATTCTTGGGAAGAACTAGGAATTAGAGGATATTCCAGCAATGGATTAATAGTCCTGAAATTATAGTCTTATCTTTTTCTTCCTGAATTTATAATCTCCCCATTTCAGCTACCAGATCATAGTGTCATTAAAGTGGACTCACAAGAATGCTTTATTAAAAACAAATTATGATGTGTTTAGTAAACTATTCTATTCTTTTGAATAATATACATAACATAAAAAATAATTTCCTCCCACACATGCACAAATTAACTAAAATGTCTTCTGCATTGCATGGGATCTTAATATTTTAAATGGAATGTTTCATCTTTGCTAAGCAAGAATTCCCCAAACAAGTAAAATGAACTTCTTAGTTTACACGATTGTGAATCAAAATTAACATTAGAACTGGTTTAAAATTTTGAAGAACATAAAAATCAGAAAAATGAAATGTTTTCTTCTTACAATATCACATCAAAATTGCAAAACAGTCCCCAGTGGTCACTAGGAAATCTGCCACAATCTAATTTTTCCAGACCAATCAAATCCAAACTCTGAGGAATAATCTGTCCACCAGCTGTTGCACCTCGGAAAAACAGACGATCAAACCGACTTTTGCACTTATACTTTGCATTCAAATTATTGTTTTGGCTTGTATCCCATGTGTAGTGGCAATGTTCAGGCTTGCCCAAGAACTCCCAAATATCCAGAATATTGTTAGGTAAGCCACCCATTTTAGCAACCTGATAAAGATAAGAGCAGAAAGCGATAATAGAGCAGTAAACATAGTAATCATCATGTTGCTCATCTGATATGTCAGAGGAATACAATATTATCTAACACCATAGAAAATTACAGAAAAGCAAAAAAAATCTGTCTTCTAAAGTAATTCACACTCTTTCTTCTCTAAAATCAGTGGCCCTATCCAAGTGATTTTTATAGACTTGGAGATCAGTATTTCTTCCTGGTCATTATGCATCAATTTGAAGACAAAACCCCTGCCTTTGATTAAGTATGGGCTGGTTCTTATATCTGGATTGTGGAATGCTAACTAACCTTAAAACAAACTAGAAAAATAATCCAGATATTACATTAAGGAAAAGTATGCCAATGCTTTCAGCTATCAAAGAATGAGTGATCCGGCCATCTTACCAGAGAACTAATAGTGATCAAGCAGACTGAGAGCAGGAGAAAAGGAGGTCACATCCCCTTAGTAACAGTAATTTTTGGGATACACAACTGGGAACATAGAGATATGTAACAATCAACATTTAGATCTGTAACCATCAACAATATCCTCAGTAAAGAATATCATGAATAATTCATTGAGGGGAAAAACACATGTAATATATGGGGAAAATACCTTGTCTATACAGGTAGTCCTTGACTTATGGCCATTCATTCAATAACTGTTCAAGGTTTTAGCAGTGCCGAATGAAGGGATTTATGACCTATACCCAAAGTTACTGCCACTGAAGTACCCTTGTGGTCACATGATCAAAATTCAGGTGTTTGACAGTTCACCTACTCTTACAAATGCAGAGGTACTTCAACTCCCCCTACCCATCTCCCGCTTGTCTGTGCCTTTTTGGTGCCCTGCATTCCACAGCCACTGCCACCCTAGCTGATCTTTGCCATCTTCCTGCTCCTGCTGCTGATCAAGCATGCCCGGCCTGACCCTTCGTGAGGCAGCTAATGGCTGCACAAGGCTTTCTTCCTAAAGTCGTGCACTGTGGTTTCTTCACAAAACCTGGGGAAGATGGCCTTACATGGCCAGAGCAGGTATGACTCGTCAGCAGTAGGAGCAAAACTATGGTGCAGGTCAGCTGGGGCGGCAGAGAAGGGGCTGGGTTGCTGGGTTGGGATGAGGGCAGCAGGCTGGGGCTGCAAGGGCTTCCTGGGGTGGCTAGGGCTTTTTGCTGCACTGCTGGGGCTTCCTTAGGCAGATGCAGCTTCATGCGGCACTACTAGGCTGCAGCTTCACACCATGCTGCTGAGGCTTCCTGGGATGGCTGAGGCTCTTGGGACAGCTGGGATTTGAGTCATGCTGCTGGGCTGTAGTTTTGCCCCACACTGCTGATGCTTTCTGGAGCGGCTGATGTTTCCCAGGATGGCTGCAGCTTTGTGCTACACCGCACTACTGGGGCTTTCCACTGTTTTGCCCCTTAGGAGTTTCTTGCAGCCCGAGAGAGATGTGGTTCTGGGACCGCTGTTGTACAGGGCTGCCAAAAGGGCAAAGATGGGGAGGGAGATGAATAGATGGGTAGTAGTGAAGAGGAGGCAGTCCCTTATTGCCCCTTGAACAGAGGCTCAAGGCTGGGAGGGACGTAGCCTGGAATGGCTTGGATTGGAGAGGGCCCTCAACTAACAGCTGGTGGAATTTGGTTAACAATGTCAACAGGGATTGCCATTGCCAAGCAATGAGGTCATGTGACACTGCTTAGCCACATTGCTTAGTGATGGAAGTTCTGGTCCCAACTGGTATCTTTAAGTTAAGGACTACCCGTAGATACTGGGAAAGAAAATGCAAAGAAGGGTCTGAGAGAAAAGAAAAACATTTGTCCTAGCTTACCTCTTTGTCTCTTAAGTTTGTATCACCTCCAAAAATCACAGAACTTGACTCGGGTACCTCCGCCATTTTGGCAAGCACCAGTTTCAACTGTTTTAAACGTTCCTCACTGTGATCCTTAGTACTCTCCAAGTGGGAAGTCATAAGGCACAGGTCATTGCCGGAAATGTTTACCTGATTTAAAAAAGAGATGCATAGCATGAAAAAAATTAATTTACATTACACAGTTCTCCCATTCCACCTTTTATTTTTGATCATCACAAAAATGAAGACTTTTAAAGCTTGTAAATCCACCTACCCTTAATTTAAATTGAAACTAAATGAGAATGCAAGCTGTATTTATTTCAGGTTATCAGTGATCTCCTACAATAATAAATTAATTTGTTGCCAACCACTCTCCCCCTAAATAACACACTCAGACCAAATTCTATCAGGACTCCCATTTTCCACCTGCAGAAGCTGCTCTGGACTGGGACTCTCCTTCAATAGCTTTTTCCCCAGAAACAGCTCAACCCATATTTGAATGCTATTCCTTCTGAGAATGCTTGCCAACAACGGAGGGAGTAGCTTTTCCTCTTTCCTTGCATTGCCTACCATATTGCCCGCTCAGACATCCTTGTAAGTAAACAAGATGTCTGTCTGTCTGTCCCAAATGCAACCCCCGCAATGAGGCAGTACTGATCCAAAGGGGAGATACTTCCCAATTGCTTTTTTCCTTTAGGCAGGGAATATCATGCCCAGAGGTCCCTCTGGGTCCTTCCACTTCCCAGCCCCACTGGGACTCACTAGCATAGATATATTTGGTGTTCCCAACTGCTTCCCAATTCTGTTTAGCTTTTCAGAGGGGCTTCACTTTCTTACATAGAACTGGAATATGAAAGTAGGCAAGAGTGCCTTGATTTTAGTGGATCACCTTGGGAAACACTTGGAATTAGGCTGTGGCAGATGGGTGGCAAAGATAAATCCCTCTGCCTAGATCCCTCTGCCAACAGCTCATTAACCATGCTCAGGTGTAACAGTAATGAGCACAACCCTCTCAAATTTCCTTGTGACCTCCTAGGAGCTCATGTTTTAGAGCCCCGGAATTGGTTGATTAATATACTAAAGGTCACCCAAGTTAGTACATCCATAGTGACATTTTAATCCACAGTCCATTGTTTTTTCAAAGTATGCAGAATAGTAATGAGATACTTTATTTTACACTATTTTCAAGTATAAGAGAAAATGGAAAAACACAAGTATAGTTGATTGCTTCACATATAGTGCTAAATTATAACACAGCTAACCTATTTTAAACTTAGTTGTGAACCGAATACTGCAATAAGTGAAAATTTAGCTTTTCAATCCCCTTGTAATATTACAGAAAAGTTCTCATATATTTCGCTTTTGTCCAAATGTATTTATGTTCTATAATACAAAGATCTAATATACAAAGCTAACTTGTAAAAATAAAATAACAGTTCAAAGTTTATAGTGAGAATACCCATTTCCTTCCATACTAATGTCCCATTAACTTGCTTTTAAAAAGTCTTGACTATAGGTTATAGGAAAAGCTGTTATTTCACGTTTTAAACAATTTTCTCCATAAAGCTGATGTAAAACTCACTTACATATACTGCTAGTAAATTTCTCATCATAGAGGTTGTAGGAAAAGCTGTTATTTCATGTTTTAAAACTTTTACTCTTGATTTTTTTAGCATGATGGCGGTAAAATAACCATCCGTATTACCTGGAGAGACAGATGGTCAAACATACACAAAAAAGAAACATCAACATCGTGGTATTTCACTCAGAATTTCCACACAATAGAAGACATTAGCCTCGAGTCTGGAGGAATTTCAGACACGTGTGCACCCCTTATTTTCATTTCTCATTTTAAATTAACCCCATTAAACAAAGTTTCACCTTTTTTTGGACCAAGATTACACTTGGACTTTGCATGAGAAGCTGAAACCTGCAATCCCAAAGCTGTACATGCAAAAGGAAGTAAATTGGGTTTAATTTATATTATTTAAGCACAGTTAATCCAACTATTTCCCATGCATTTAATAATTTCCAGTTTTAGTTATACACTGAACTTTTGGAGTATTCTGGAAAGTTCCCCAAAGGTTTAATTTAAGGGATTATATATGTCAAGATTAACAACATGTTTTTCAGTCTTGGTTATAATGAAGTGTAATTAGGTAAAAACAAGAACTTCTGAAGTTCACACAGCCACACCAGATACATAAGGCTGAAATTCACTAACTCACATTTATGTATTCCAACCAGTTTACCTCTTCCTAGGAAGCTGGTATAATCAACTTTCTGCAGCTCTATATAATGGCATTATACAGTATCATAAAAATACCATTGTATTTGCAGTTGTTGCATTAAGCTGGGAGGGACTACTATAACTTCATGCATTAAGTTGATAACTTCATTTACCTGGAATAATTGTGTAACTGACTGCTCTCTTCTGGAGGTAACTTAAATATACAGGAATAACCTCTTGTAAAAACACCACATCTGGGCTGTATCTAAATTAAAAAGAGGCATTTATAATTAGACATATTGTAACTGTAGGAAGAAAAGTGGTCACTTCAAAAAAAGCAAACAAAGTTATGGTACTGGTACTAGCAACTGAATGGAGAATACTTCACAATTTTCCAAAGTTAATTTCTTCTAACCCTTTTTAAAATAACCAGTGCACCAATTCACACTTTCCAGGTTTTATTTTAGGGTACTAAAAGTTCTGGGTTGCTTGAGATGTGATGTGAAAACCTTGTGATGATTCTCACACAAAAGTTATTTCTGAATGTTACTTATGCATCAATAATGATATTCAAGCGTATGATAAAACTATATAATGTAAGCAAACCTCTATCTCACAGAATTCTGCACTCCTGCAATGCAGCTATGAGACTAGACATTTTTAATTCATTAATCATGGACTAGTTTTATATATAAATCTTAAACCATTTTAATTTTTCTTAAATGAATCCAGTTTAAAACTCATGCTTTGAAATTAGCTTATTTCATTATAATATTGCAATCTGATCTTACCCTCAGATTTCCACCAGATATTCAGATGCTTACAGATACATGCAATTAAACAATTAATAAAGTTAAGATGGCAATTTTGATAAACTAATATTAAACTACGTGGGCATGTCTGTGGGCATTTGATAACACTTCTAACCATGTCTGTCTGTCTGTGTATACTGTATATATATATATATATATATATATATATATATATATATATATATATATCAGATTGCATAAGATGCATTCGATCAGTTTAAAGTAACTTGCTAACTACAACTGCATCTACTCAGAGGAAGCACTGCAATTCTTTAATAATCTTCTCTATGTATTACTGCAGTATATTATAGATGACATGCTTTAAAGATTTCAGATTTTTTAAACCTTAAATAGCCTAAATGACTGGGTGCTAGCTAACTTCAATATTTATCAACCCAGATCCCAAAAACATCATGCAATACCATCATCCAAATACAGAAAATATTAGAAATAATGGGAGCCATCTGAGGGCTGTCTTTGGCAGAAATTTTGCAATAGTAATTTTTGATTTAGGTCCTTTTAATTTGCTTGTAGCTTTGTCCAAAACATGTTTTAATAAGCATTCTAGAATTACTAAGATTATAAATATGAGAATGTTAAATCGAGAATGACTGAATAAAACAGAGAAGAAACACAAATCTAAGATTAATGTTTTAGAAGCACAGTAACTTACTCTCCAATTCATGCAAATTAAAAATAATTATTTCTACCATATTCTAGATAAGTAGTTATATTTTACTGATACAAAAGAAATAAAGAACTTTGCCATCAGGCAAAGTAACACATTTTTGCCGCAAAATCTTAGACAACCTAAAACTTTTTGTTACTTAAATTTGTTACTTTGAGACTTAAATGCATAAATATTTTAGCATTGTATTACAAAAATATTCAACTCTTATTAAAAAGTAGCTAGTACAAAACAAATGCATAATGTAGTCCAGAGCATGCTTGTTCTATAATTAATCTCATTCAATCGTTGGGGCTTATTTCTACTAGATGCCCATAGGATTACTGTGATAGGTACTTACAAAGCTAGATAGGAACAGACTCCCCGTGCCCTTTCTTGCAGATTATTTGAATCCAGGCCATCAATATTCCAAGTAATTAAAGAAAAAGTGCTGTCATCTTGTGGGTAGATGCCTGCAGCTTTCACTGCAGCAGCTACAGTATTGGTAGTTGAATGATCAGTTAGCTCAACACTGGAATGCACACACACAAATTAAAACATATTACCTAAAGCAATTTTCTCCAGAACATTTACTTATCCACAGACTTTAAAAACTAATTTTGGAAAATTGCCATCTGCAGTAGGTCCAGTTTACTACATAGCATGCTGTGGTTGTCACAGAAACATTTAGAACTTTTCACATGAGAGATCAGCCTTGAAGCTATGTGGGCATCAATTTCCCTATGGTGCCTAAGGTTTTAGCTTGGCATGTGAAACTTATCAAGTGTGATTTGTTAGCCATGATTTATCTGAACCAGATAAATTACAGGTAGTTCTCAAAACTACCAAAATTTCTATTGCTAAGCAAGACAGTTATTAAGTGAGTTTTGCCCCATTTTATGACCTTTCTTGTCACAGTTGTTAAGTGCAGTTGTTAAGTTAGTAACATGGTTGTTAAGTAAATCTGGCTTCCCCATTGACTTTGCTTGTCAGAAGGTTGCAAAAGGTGATCACATGATCCTGGGACAGTGCAACCATCATAACTATGAGTCAGTTGCCAAGCGGCTGAATTTTGATCATGTGACCACAGGGATGCTGCAACCATCATAAGTGTGAAAAATGGTCAAAAGTCACTTTTTCAGTGCTGCTGCATCTTCAAACGGTCACTAAAGTCGAGGACTACCTGTATTTGCTTAACTATGTGTGAAAAATAAGGCATAGCACATTACATGTATCTAGCTATAACTTTTAAGCAAGCTGAGAAATGTTAACTACAGCTTTCAATCAGTGCTACCATTTTCATTTTCTACAATGGCTTGAACAATTATTCAAAGGATAGTACCAACTGCACCACAACTATTTCTACCTAAGACATGGACAAGACAGGGACAAACTAGAGTTCCTCCCCCCCAAATATTTTAGACTAAGCATGTCCACCCACTCTGGACAGCTGGTAATGCAGCCCCACAAGGTCATTAAAAATATAAAAAGAAAGGAAGTTTGTTATTTATACAGGTAGTCCTCGACTTACAACCACAATTGAGCCCAAAATTTTTGTTGCTAAGTGAAACAGTTGTTAAGTGAATTTTGTCACCTAACAACCAGTTGTAAATCGAGGACTATTTGTATACATTAACTAGTTATGTATTTTATATGCGGCCCAAGACAACTCAGTGCAGCTCAGGCAAGTCAAAAGTTGGATGTCTGTGTTTTAGACTATTCTTACAATCCCTTGGCAATGGCTCTGACATCTGGTCAACTGGCAGGGAAATTCAAAACATCTCAAGTATATCAATTTGACTACAGTACTCCTATTTAAGATCTATAGTGATTCACTACAAATAGAGGAAAATCAGAGCCCCGTTAAAACTTGGAACCAATGCTGATCTAAAAAGTTTGGTTGCTGTGAATCATATTGAACTAACTCCATGCAGTAGCATGCAATAATTTTTTTAGAAATCCATTATATTAGAACTTATGCACAATTTATGCATAAATACCAAGTTCAGGCATGAAGAAAATGATCAGGTAGGGTCCAAGTCAGCAAGCAGGGTTGTAGGTACGCCATTTTGCATGGGGAACTGTGTTCTGCTCCACACAACACCAAGTTTCATTTCTCTGTCAACTTTCAACCTCATAACTATAAACAGTGGCTGTAAAAAAAAAAATCCCCTAACAAACTTGAAAATGAGGAAAGTGAAAAGTCACTCTCTCTCTCTCATCCCAAATCACCTCACAAAGTTGTAGTAAGGAAAATAGGAAGAGGAAAGTATGTTGGAGACGTTTGTCACCTTGATTTATTTGTAATAATAAAGGTGGGATACAAATAAATAACAAATAAAAGGGATTAACATGGCCACATAAAGGAGGGAACGAAAGATTTTCCCTCCTTTTCTCCACAAGCCTTCGCATAACTTACGGAGCCCCTGTGGCGGGAACTGGGTAAGGCATCCTGTTGACATCTTGCTCAGGAGACGGGTCGAAGAACGAATTCAGCGCCTTCTACAAAAGAAAAGTCAAAACCTAGCACAAGCAGTCCTCAACTTATGACCACAACTGAGCCCAACATTTCTATAGTTCAGTGAGACATTTTGCCCCATTTTACGCCTTTTCTTGCCACAGTTGGTAAGTGAATCACTGCAGTTGATAAGTCAGTAACCTGGCTGTTAAGTGAATGTGGCTTCCCCCCTTGACTTTGCTTGTCAAAAGGTCGCAAAAGATGGTCCCAGGGCCCCAGGGACCCTGCAACCATCATAAAGGCCAAGCGTCTAAATTTTGATCACCTGACCATGGGGATGCTGCAACGTTCGTAAATGTGAAAAACGGTCGTAAGCCATATTTTTCAGTGCCGTTGTTAACTTCGAATGGTCACTAAACGAACTGTTGTAAGTCGAGGACTACCTGTATCGTGGTGGAGGTCCAGGAAGTGGCAGGAAGAAAGCCTCAGAACGGCACCTACCTGCATATCCCAGCTGTTCTCGGCCAGGTAGCGCTCAGCCGCAGCTGCGCCACTATTACTGATGGAGGCAAACTCCAAGCAGAGCCGTTTCTGCTGCTCCTCCAGGTCTTCCCGCGGCCCGCCTCCCTCCGCCGAGTGTACGCGCTGCCGCTCCTTCGCCTCGGAGGCCGCCTGCTCCACCTCCCTGTCCGCAGGGCCGCCCTCCATCTCCTGGAATATTTGTTTCTAAAAGAATCTGCAGCGCTTAAACGATTCGAGGCCCGCCAGCGTTTCCCGGTCACTTCCCGTCGAAGCGAAAAGGCTGCGCATGCGCCACAGAGAGTCTGCGGCTCGGAGTTTCCTGTGTTTTCCAGCGTGCGCGAGGTCGCCGGAACGCGGAGGTGCGGATAGGTGGGACAGCTGATTCGAAAAGAGGCTGAACGTTCGACGAACGGAACGTTCCCCGGCAGCTGGTTTGCACTGACTACCGCGGATTAAAAGCGCGCGGGGAGGGGGGAGGAGTTTGCGATTCTGCATATGCTGTTCTTTTTGGAACCGGACGTAGGTTTTCTCAGATAGCGCTGCGTTGCTTCGTGGTACCGCCGCAATTTGAAGCTGCTCGTAACTGCCTGTTTGGGGATCATTCTTGCTCTGAAAGAATTCCACGTTTGATGCCATGGCTCACCTCACCATTCAAACTATTCGCGAGGTGATGAAAGTCATGTTGGAAGCGCCCAGCTTCGATCGGGTGGCGAATAAGGTAATGAGGTGTTAGGTTCATGTTGCTGATTTTCCCGGGGTGACCTTGAACAGATCGACCGAAAGGTTGCAGCAACTACTGTAAATCATGGCCTACTGTATCCTTTCAAGGACGTTGGAGTAGAGCCGCCTTAGTCTTCTGTGCCAGCTAAAAATCAGTAGTCTGGTAAGACCCTTTTCAGACGAACACATTTTATTAAAAGGTATTAAGCTTTTGTAAACTATAACTCACTTCTTCAGACACAATGGAATGGCTGGACTGATACAGAATTTAAATTCAGATGGGGGGCAAGGGGAAAACAGAATGGTCACGCAGGTGATATGTGACACAGCTTACAAGTACCTTATCCAATCACAATTATAATGTGTCAAAATCTACAGTGTCTGCTGAGACCTGAGATAGTGTGAAACTTTTAAAATGATAATTTTATTAAAGATTACAATTAAAAAGATAAGCCAATGCAAATCGAAAATATAGAAGGTGAAGAAAATAAAAAATAAAAAAAAAGAAAAGAAAAAATAGAGACAAAAGAAATATATAAAGAAATTACTTTCCCCTTCACCGCAACTTGTATAAACAATGTTCAGGGAAGCTTTTATCAGTCAAGATCTGAAACGGGAGAACTACATTGTCAACCTAGAGATTATTGAGTGGGCTAATTCATATATGTATCTATATACTACTAAAACTCCCTTTGTGTTTGTACTTCAAGTTAGTGCAAATGGTGTACTGCAACAAAATTTGAATCAAGGTACTTAAAATGTACTAATTCTAAAAATGTATAAAAAAAATCCAAGAATTGAATTTTCTACAATGTTCAGATCAGTTTTATTTGCAAAGTTACGGCCTCCCGGGGGCAATTGCAGCAAAAGAATCTACCATCATCCATGTAAAAGAGAATTACCTTGGAAAGAACCTCCAAGAAGTACAAACTTATCCCCAATATTTAAGTAAATTTGCAAATAAAGTAACCCAAAGTTATTCAGGGTGTGTGAATGCTGACTGAAAGTGGAAGTAAAGTAGAATGGAGTCTTTACTACTCAATAGAAAGCCAGCATGTGCTTATAGGGTGCAGATAAAATTCACTGGAATATTATGGAACTAGATTTCTATTTCTCTTCCAGATGAAGGTTGTCTCCGCGAACCCTGGAAAAGTTGTCTGTGAAATGAAAATTGAAGAACAGCACACAAACAAAGGAGGAACTCTGCATGGGGGCCTGACAGCAACTTTAGTAGATATTGTGTCAACAGCTGCATTAATATATACTGAAAGAGGAGCACCTGGCGTCAGTGTGGACATGAACATTACGTAAGGTTATTTCCGTGCTTGTTTCCTTTTATCTGAGCCTTCATTCTGCACTGAGTGTGACAAAACCAACTTGTATTAATTCCAAGAGACCATCAGTCCAGTCCAATGCTGCAATACTACTGGCTGTGTAAATTTAAATACTTTTTGGAAAACTAGACTTCTATATCCAGATTCTTCAGAGGTTCTAAAAGGTAGTGAAACTTTCATTAGTCATGCTTTTGTTTTGAAGTACCCAAATCATTATTTTAGCTTTATTTTTGTCATAAGCCATTACTATTCATTACTATTACTATGTAAGGAAGTGAAACAAGAACTAACAGACACATCTGCTTTATATCAATCAGAGATTATTGCACTCTCTAGCTCAGTATTCCATATTTACATATAGTAGCACTCCAACTTCAGGTAGAACCTTTTCCTGATCATATTGGAGATTGGATGAGGTGAACAGCGTGATGGCCTAGAGGTGGAGCTCTCACCTCACAGTCAGGAGGCTATGAGTTTGATCCTAGGTAGTGACAGAGATTTCTCCCTCTGGGTACAAAGGGAAAATATCTACTGTGAGATCCACGTAGGCGTCACGAAGGGCATCCAGCCAGTGAACGTTCAGTTCCGTTCAGTTGTCCTGACTCCACCCTGATGCAAGGATTACAGGATTGTTAAAAGAAAAAAAAATTGAGATTGGACAAGGACTCTCTGGATGCAACATATACATTTTACTCTTAAGTCTTGAAAGCTTCTCCAAACTATCAGTTATATATTAACTGAGCCTACGATTCAAATTCCCCAAACCTGCCACTCTGAACAACATCCTTTTCACTGCATTCTGTTTTAATGTACGTATCATACAGAAAGTTTTTTATATATGCAAAATGGAATTAAGAAATTTAGGGTGGCGTATATCATTCTGCTCTCCCCAAAATAGTGTTGTATAAGTATGACTAAAAGTGATGGATTGGGTCCCTCTGCGAATATCTCAGCTAAGCAGGTACAAAAATATCCAACAATTTATTTAGTACTCTTTTTTTTGGCTTTTATTAAACAGTCAAAAAGTTGCTTAGGCAGGAAATTTAGTGGCTGATTTTAATTCAGTCTCTTTCTTCTGTCGCTCTGCCTCAGAACGCTTAGAGGACAGTTGTAAGGATGAAGTGAAGGATGACAATAACACATATTGCCTTTCATTATAAATGTAAGAAACATTTTTCCCTTTCTTCTGTATTCTAGGTACATGTCATCAGGTAAGATTGGAGAGGAAATCCTGATCACTGCTGAGGTTCTGAAGCAAGGAAAAACTCTGGGTTTTGCCAATGTGAATTTAACAGATAAGGCAACAGGAAGATTGATAGCTCAAGGGAGGCACACCAAGCACCTGGGATACCAGTCATAAAAAAATAAAAATCTAAGAATGGAGGAGGGAGGAGTATATCACAGCAAGTTTCAAAAATTGAGGTGCAGTCATTGGGTAATGAAATAATATTGCAACATTGAATTCTGTTGTTTAAATTAAGTTGTTGGCCCAAGGTCAGATGTGTTGGTGTATAAATGTATACACATGTCTGTACATGTATTTATATTTATGTACACCATGTCTAGGGTGGATGAATAAAGTCTGCCTTTTGTTTGTTAATAGAACATACATATAAGTAAATGTTTCTCCTGCTAGGAAAAACAGTACAGTGGGGCTAATATAAGTGTGAACCTTGAAGCACTGAAGAAAAGATGCAGAGAAAACAGTTTTTCTCCTGAAACTTAAAGTTTGCTTTTGAGTTTCAGTTGTGGGAGGGACAGATGATGACAGCTTCTAAGCCACTGTTTCTCAGCCTCGGCAATTTTTAAGCATGGTTGGCTGAGGAATTGTAGGAGTTGAAGTCCACATAGCTGCAGGTTGCTGAGGTTGAGAAACACTGTTCTAAGCACTGGATTGAATCAAGAAGAGCAGCTGTTTCCCCCCCAGATGTAATTCTTCCCCTGCAGCTCTGGGAAAAACAAAACGCTCAGGGAAGTGGTTTTCCATCTTTGGGAAGAGCATAAAAGGTGATGCTAGGAGCTACAAGGAGGGTTTTCAAAAAGGTAAGATGGGATTCAACTCACTGTATTTGCAGGGGCTCCAGTTGCCTTTTGTATTGGTGCCTTTAAGCCACGGGATTCACCTGAATGTGTTTCTTTTAATAGAGTGTTGAATGAGTGCCCACCTAATAAAACAAGGTGAAAGTCCGAAATCTTTTAAATGGCAGTATTCTTTCCAAAAGAATTTGTTTTGTTAAAAAGTACTGAGTGGGATGAGAAAGGCTGCTGCTATTCAGTAACATTTTGATTTAGACATTTTAATTTCGGTGTAAAATCATTTCTGCTATGCTTACCACAACACCAGCAAGAACATTTTATCCCTTACTTTGGCACACTTTCTTACACCTTTTTATTCAAAAACTATCCCAGAATCAGCTACACTGAATGTAGATGAGTGCAGAAAAAGCCTAAGTGGGTGGAAGGAGAAAGCAGAGGCTAGTGCACGAGTTACCTTGGGATAAGATGGGCGGTCAATAAATGTAATAATAATAATAACAATGGCTTGGTCCTTGTGATTTTTGTGCCTGTGGGACTTCTGGGTGCTCTGTTCTTTTGTGATACTTGGCTAATTATATTTCAGACATTGAATTGCTCTTTCCATTGCTCATGATGCCATAACTGTGATGATCTCTAGAAAGATTTCTAAAAGGAAGAAACCCCCTGCATTGCTCGGCTTCTGCCTAGTGATTTTGCTTGGGTTCACTGTTTTATTGCAGCTGAGGGTGGCTATTCACTGCAGGTGGCAGAACTTAACAACCTTGGCTTCTTTTGAAAAAAGCTAAGAGGGTCAGCCCTCTTTAGTAATTGGATGGCAGAGCACTGGGAAATCTCAGGGCTGTGGGCTATATATTTATTTGTTAAATTTATTCGCTGCCTATCTCACCACAGGACTACCCTGGACAGCTTACAACAGTAAAATGGGAAAAATAATTTAAAAATGTAAACATAACAATAGCAAAGCAATGAAACAATAAAAAGCGAGGAAAATACAATGATATGAATTTAAAAAGATAGGTGGAGGGAAGCAGGAAGCACCGGGGGGGGGGGGAGTGCGGTCAGCTAATTAGTCCAGTAGCCACCTCACAGTGTGGTCCTCTCTTATTGGGTCATCTCTTTAGGTCATTTCAGCACCCAACACTCTTACATTTTGACGTGTCCCAAGACTTTTTCATTGATTGTGAATTTGCTTGAAGATAAATATGCCTCTTGTGGTTTTCAGCAAATTGCAGTATTTGCCTTTTTAGACTGTTCCTCTCCAGCTTATTCAGAGATTAGATGCCTGCATCAGTGAAGTCTACCAGGGTTGTATAGGTGGTGTGGACTAGACTGTGGAAATAGATGACCATAGTAGATCTGGATGGAATGAAAGAATACTATTCTACAAATCAAAAATCGGGAGCCTTGTAGTATATTTTAGACTATCAAACTTTATTAAAAGGCATTAACTTTTGTGAGCTATAGCTCACACTGCTCTGAAAAAGTACCACCACTTTCCTGATTTTTTTTATTGCCATCGACTAAGGAACTCTTGTATGATATTCTGCAAGCAGTCATCTGCCCTTACGTTGCAACTTTCTCACCTAGCTTGTGCAAAGTGCTTATAAAGCCTTTCAGTAAAATAGCAGGGGATGAAATAGGTCCTTAGTGCTTCCTACAGAAAAGATACCATGCTTGTTAAAACTTCTTCTAGAACTGGAATTGCCTGAGTGGGCTGTTTTCAATTTAAACAACTACTCAATTGCTTACAGTTTTGACTTTTGCACTTCTGTGGTTATTCCCTGTCCTCATTCTGAGCAGGAAGGGAAATGATACAAGAGATCCTATAGGAAAGCCAATCAAGTTGTTAAAATGAAGACAGCGTGTTGAACAACAAATGGAATGAAATTGCACAAAGATAGAAAATGGCTGTTTTTTGGAAGCATAATTACAAAGATGGAATATGTAAAAACCCAAAAGCTAGTGAATCTAATGCATTGAAGCTAATGCATTGTGTCAGAATGGGCACTGATAGCAGACCAGATAATGCCCCTCAAATCTTTTGCAAGGAGTCTACCCCGGAGCAAATTAGGAGTTACAGGAGAAAGGAAATTTAATGTTCAGTACTCAGTAGTCGGCCATCATAACATTGGCTCCTTTGCTCTTGGATAAAGAGGGGCACCTAAACTAATTTTTTCTCTTACGAAGACCAATGATTAAAATAATGTATTTTTAAAAATATTTCTATGCCAGAGTTCCATTAGCTAATTAATTTGTGGGGTCCCTTGTAGCTGGACACTTTTCTCACTCCTGTTTAACATCCACATGATATTGTTGACCATTCAACAGCAGAAGGTGAGGGACATAGAGCCCTTGACTTTCAAAGTTACAATGGCACTGAAAAAACTGACTTGTAACATTTTCCACAGTTTCAACCTTTGTAGCATCCCCATGATCAAAATGTGATCAAAATTCAGATGCTTGGCAACTGGTTCATACTTACGACCGTTGCTGCGTCCCAAGGTCATGTGATCATCTTTTGCAACCTTTTGATAAGCAAAGTCAATGGGGAAGCCAGATTCACTTCACAACCGGGTTACTAACTTATCAGCTGCAATGATTCGCTTAATAACTGGCAAGGAAGGTCGTAAAATGGGGCAAAACTCACTTAACAAACATCTCACTTAACAGAAGTTTTAGGCTCAATTGTGGTCGTAAGTCAAGGACTACCTGTATATAATATCCAGCTTTACATCTCCACCCCAGCTGGGCCAGTTGAGTGCTGTCTCAGTGTCCGGAGGCAGTGAATGAACAAGAATGGACAAAAACAGACTTCATTTAACCCTAGCAAGATTGAGTAGTTTTGGCTTTTAGGGTTTCCTGGATTGGGTCATTTTCCATCTTTGGGTATAGACAGAGTAGCATTGCCTCAAACAGAACCACTGTGCAATTTGGGAGTTTAACTTACGGTCTCCTGTTCAAAGGGCCAGTAGCAACTATGGTTAGAAATGCTTTTACACAACATTGTTACGTGTGCCAACTGCACGCTTTCCTGAATTAGGTCACTTATTCGTATCTTGCTCATGTCCCAAATGGATTCTTCTAATGAGCTCTACATGGGGCTGCTCTCAAAGAACATCCAGAAGCTGTAGCTGGTCCAGAATGCAACAAAACAGGTGCACTTTGGAGAACCCATGTTAATACCTCAGTTTCCCAAGTTCCTAGGGTGCTTTCAGAGGCAATTTGGGTTGCTGCTTATCACCTACAAAGCTACCCATGCTTTGGGACTGGATTGTTTGAAAGGTCACCTCTCCGATTCTGTCTACTTGTCCATGCAGGTTGAAACAGGAGGCATTGATTGAAAAATGTCATCTTCTGGAACCAGAAAGTGGGCTTTTTTGGTTGCAGTGCCTGTCCTTTGGAACACCATACCTATTCCATCCGTTCCAAAATTAGATTGGTCCAAACCCTACCAGCTTTTCAGAAGGATTTGAAGACATGGATGGAGACTGAATGTTCACTAGGAACCTATATGGTGGGGGCTGTGGTTTACTGTAGATTGATTTTTATGTCTTTCTAGGTTTAATAAGCTGTCACTTTGGTGTTCATTGCATTGCACTTTTAGATGTTGGCCACCTAGTCACCATAATGAGATGGGTAACAGATAGTCAAGTGATGACTGTAATGGAACCTACACATTATGGTTGTCAGAGGTAAAATGGGTCAGTTGCGACCTGTTTCAGCGGTGATCATTAAGCAAATGCTGTGACTTTAAAACAAATGTTGCGGTCATTAAGTGAATGCCATGGTCACTAAGCAAACCCATTGTTCTCTATAGTGTGGTTTTGCAAAACCATCGTAAAACACGATCATTTGATTACGGGGAATCTCAAATGGCTGTAAATGCAATCATATTGCCAATCACGTGGCCACAGGGGGGGGCAACTGCCATAACTTCAGAGCCAAGTTGAAAGTCCCCTTTTGGGGGGGTTTGTTGTAACTTAGAATGGTTGGTAAGGACCAGTCATAAAGCAAGGATCACCTGTATAAATCAAGTAAATATTTAGATTGAATTTTTCATGTATGTGTCTTAAGGTTTTAAAGATTAAAGATGTGTTATTTATGCAAGACATGTCACGTTTACAAAAATTGTAGATACCCTTATTATGTTCCATGTATAACACAAAAAGCAATGTGAGAACATTATATAACACCAGCTATTTTATCTAATTTTTAATTTACATTTCTGCATCCTTAAAAAAATCTTTAAATTTTAGGTAGTCCACATAAAAATTTCTCTTCCTTTATAGTGTAAAATAAAGCAAATTAATGAATGCAGCGTACCATAATACCAACTAGAATTCTTAAGATTCCAGAGATGGTTTTGAGACCATTTTAGTTTCTAGACATGGTTACAACAAAGAATCCTTATTGCTGCAGACCGAGGAAGTCACAAACTGTAATTTTATAGCAATTGGTCTTGGCTAAGGAGACTCTGGTAGGACTGAATTTTAAGAATAAATTTAAGCAGTTGCTATGAGTAGGAACTGTAGAGAATTTCAATTTAATCAGCTATTGGGACAGGATCTTCATTTTTCTGTATGCTCCACACCTTACACACATTTCAATGGGTTCAAGGATAATAGGTTTTTTGTTTTTTAAGTGCATGTTACGGCTATTCCCATTCCTTTTAAACATTCAATGTTACTTCATGTCATGTATTAATTCTGTTATAGGTGTGGTCTCTGTAAATTAATAGTTAATTCTATTTCATCTGGCTGATTTTGAAGAAGATACAAATTTCTTTCCATCAACTTAGAAGCAGGGAGAATGTCATTTACCCCTTTTAGTAAAGTCCTGTAAAAAAATTATATGTACTTTATCATAATGGAAGTAAATATAAAAAATGTTTTCCTTTTGCATAATCCTTTTAACAGATAAACTGCTATTTTAATTAGCAAGTAACCCTGAGTTGAATAGAAAAAAAGCTTATTAAAAATAGATTTTATTCCTAAGAAATGCCGGTTTCCTGGTTTAGCATCTTCTTCACACACATTTACACATATGCATATATAGCATACTCTCCTCCAAATGTATAATAATTACCACTAGGTAATTAGGTTGAATTAATAACGGAGTGACTGTCCAGGTCAGCCAGTGAGATTCACTGAATCTGTATCCAATACCAATTCAACATTCTAGAATTACTTTACATTATCAGTTGATATTGTCACGGATTGTGTTGCTTTATCAATTGAATGTCTGCATACTTTACAACTATCATAGATTTCATAACAGAGCAGATAAATGTTCAACTAATTTGTTTATTTTCATTTGTTCCAATTCCAAACAAAAGCTAAATACAAATTTTAAACAGATAAGCACTAGATTTACCCAAAGGGAGTTGGCTTATACAGATTTACTTCAGTAAAATTACTCAACCCATAAGCAAAGTGTTCTTTGCCAAAACTATACAGTAGTCTTTCTTATGTTCATTGCACAATCTTAAACAAAATATGTTCTGTCAAAACCAACTTTGACACTCCAAACAATATTTTACAATTAAATCCACAAATGCTTTAGATCTTATTCCTCCCCCCCACCCCCACCCCAAAGAACTTCAGAGGGTTTTCCATGTCAGAAATGTTTTGAAAACCAGTATTTCCTACTCAGTTCACCAGCCATTTTACAAGTCAACTCTCAGGGAAAAAAAGCAATCCTCTGCCAACAAGGTTTCTGCAGCTGCTATTTTTTAATTTAGCTGCTTTAGGCTACTTCAGACCCCAGGTCTGCAAAATTTATTCAACTTAACAGAACACTCTACATTTCGTTATACAGCAAACTGGGGAAAGAGATCCAAAAATGAGAATGCTAGTAAACTCAAACATGGCCAAGCAAAACAAGAGGCAATTAATGCCCACAATGAATGAGATGCTTTTCTTCCTTAAAAGATTTCTTTCCCATAGTAAGCCATCTACTGTAGCAAGCCAGAGAGCTAGTCATCAGAATGAATCTGACACTGCTCTGATACAATCATGTTAAAAGCAACGCTTAGAAGGCTTTTACACCCTTACATTCACTTTTCACCCTATGAATACTGAAACAGGGGACATGACCAGCACAAATGGACACACCACCATAAATGATCGCTTTGTGCCCTCAGATAACATTTCTTTCAGTGTGTAACAGTCCCTTCATTTCACATTTTGGTAAGATGCTCATGCAATGCAGAAATATGCAGAGCATTCTCTTTCATAAAGTCCATGCAGAAAACATCTTTAAAAAAAAGTTCTGAGAGACAAATGAGAACAGAAAATAATCCAGGATGATCGAGTTTCACGATGGATAAGTGTTCTGAGCATGTGTCCATTTTCTTCTATTCCGAAAAGAATAAATGGCGAGAAAAGTGGAAACTACACTTCTGCAATCTGTGATTTTTCCCCATTTTGCTGGCCAGAACCCTATTCTGGCATGTATGGGCGGAGGTGATCCTCTACAGTACCAACCGCCCAGTGGGTGAGTTGCTCCTGTGGCAGATACAGGCAGATGCTGCATAACTTGAAGATTGTAGCTTTGTTTTTTGGAGTCTGTAAAAAATAGATAATTTCAGAACCAAGGATAGGGGTTTCTTTATGCATGGAAATTTAAATTTCTCCCAGTTTGTCTTTTCAGAAATAATTTAGGAACTTGAACGGAAGCATAGGGGGGAAAAAAACAAACCTAAAAATCTGTCACGTTATAATATTTTTGCTGGATATGTAACTTTATCAGAGTTCTATACTTTACTTTTTCTCTCAGAGAAAGTGCTTTTCCCAAGGCTAGATTAAGTTACACTTTAAAAGTTCAGTAGAAACTCAGAAACTACCATAAACAACAAACACTATTCATGCACACAAGCAAATATAATTTGCTTGTGTGCATCAAATCTATATTTTTCAATTCTACAATTTAAAAGGATGCTACCTATTGAATGTTCGTTACACTGCCAAAACACAAAAAAATTGGCCAATCTGTTATATCTCACAATATTATGCTTAATGCCTGTTGTATACACGTTATCTATCTAGCTTCCACATTTTGTCATGACAACTGGTTTTATATAAGCAAACAAGAGATGCTAAATAATAAATGAAGCAACTATTATATACTGGAAGAAGTTTACCTGCAAGTGCTGTCTGTCAATGAAAAGAAACACTGACTGGTTAGGGTTGTTGATAACAATTCCAGTCTTGTCCTTTCGGCTCAGTACATGCAGAAACTGTTTTTCATAGTCACCATGATGAAATTCAAACCTGGCCTATTCAAAATATTCAACAACAAAAAATATTTTAATTCACAATTAAGCAGTCTTGTAGAATATTTTTTGAACTATTACATGCTGTCTGATTCCTGGTAACTACAAAAAAAACTCACTTGAAAACAAACAGTGCAAGATGAAAGAATTACAAAGACACTAAATCCAGAGGTGAACAAAAAAGAAGAAAGGAACATGAGTTGCCTTCTAAGATCCACCAACTGCATTGTGGACAAATGAAATTATTTTTGAATCAAACAATACTAAGTCCTGGAGTCTAAAGAAAAGTATTCCATTCTTTTACCTCCCCCCATTCCAATTTACAAGCTATTATTCTATGTAAGTTTAACAAATTTAGCAATTGGGAAAACTTTTTCTATTGTTAAACCATTATATTAGAATTACATAGTATGGTATTATTATATATATATCCAAAAGTGTAAAATCACAGCTACCAGTTCTTTAGCTGGTACTGGCCTTCATATGCATCAGGTTCTTCCCAAGAAGCTAGGATGTTATAATGTATTGGGCATAGCATATGTGCAGATCCAAGCACTGTAGCCTTTTGTAATCCAGATGGAAATTAAAAGGCAGTGGTTTTTATTTGAAATACCATCTGCTTAAGTTTTATCTGCATATGCCATACCTGAATAGGCCTAAAGGGCTCATCATCTGATCCCTTCCATCTAGAAAACAGAAGACAGACTATCTTCTCAATATCATTCCGAGGCCAAAGTATGAAGTCCATCTCCTGTGTACAGCCAATCACATCCTGAAGAGATAAAAATCATTTAATAGTACCCAATATTGTAGCATACAAGTATGTATTAATCAGTAACTTTACTAAAATTGTACATTATCATTTATACACATATAGTATTAAGATTTTTTAATTATGCTCCTAAATAGTACACTTTTTCCAAATTTAAGAAATCTCAAATTCAAACCTCTTTCAAATTTAAAATATAGCCCAGATATACACCATCCAATTGTTAAATCCGAACATGAAAATTTTAAAGAGAAGTTTTGCACAAAATCACCCCAACAAAAGCATCAAACTTAAGTCATCACATATAATTCAGTTTTAAATCATAGTATTCTCTTGTTCAAAATTTTTAGCATTATTTGCTGCTTAAATAAAACCCGGTATACATAATTTATAGAATTAAAGGCATGTTTTTTTCCTGTTGGGACCAATCTATTTGGCTTAGATCTTGAATAAATAGTAACCTGCTTCGGAGAGCATCATGCAAGTAATGTTTTTACAGGAATTTCCTGCTAATGAAGATGATTTCTATAAATTCTCGTCCTCTGTAAATTTGTTTCTTGAAGTTTTTGACTGAAAAATTCTCTGAAGGAGCACAAAAGAGCTGAAGAAAAAGGACACAATATAGGTAGCCCTCGACTTATGACTGACCATCTAATGACCATTTGAAATTCCAAAGGGTCTACCTGGAAGTACTTATGACCTGGATTCAAAGTTCCGACAGTCACACACACACCCATGGTCATGTGATCACGCTTTAGGTACTTGGCAAGAGTTGCAAACACATTTGTTTGCACTATCCTGCAGTCATGTGACCACATTTTACAACAGTTTTGCTGAAAATCAGCATTTACTTCCAGTTTTCGGCAAAACTGGACCCACAGCAAACCATAGGCATTTGCTTTACGACCATGATGTTCACTTAACAACTGCTGCAAAAATTGTCATAAAATCGGATTGGTCACATGACCAATCCATTTTATGACCATCACAAGTTACAACCATGATGGGCACGTTCCATAATGGTTATAACTTGAGGACACCCTGTGAGAATAATCTCCCTTACTTCCCTTAGGAGGATTCAGGGGCAACATAAAAAACTGATGGTTCCAAAATGGAAATATGTGCAGTGACATTATAATCCAACTGCAATTACATGCTGATGCTGCACAAATAGGTAAATGACAATACTATTGTACTATTGTCATATCATGGAAGGGTCCTTCATTTGATCATAATCTATTTACAGATAAGAACTCAGAATATTGTTCAAGATAATTTTGAAGAAATTAAAGACAAAGCTGTTGATTAAGATATACTTTTGAATTATTAATAATTAATGTTTTAATAAGTTGGTTTTACCTTATTAAAACCAGATCTGATAAGGAAACAAAGTAGGTAAGACTTGGAAAATTAAAACTAGGGACGAACTATACATCTACTCTATTATAAAATATTCTTCATGAGCACAATCTCAAAGAGCTGCATGTCTTTTTATATACCCAAAGATTTTAAAAGAAATAAAAAAAATTAAAATTAAAAAAATAAAAATAAAAGAAGTTCCACTAGGTAACATAATAAATTCCACATCAGTAAAGATATACTGAATATTAATATTAAAGGTGTATTAGAAAAGAAGGAAACTACTTGTAGAAATATTTCTCTTAGTAAAACCATCACCTTCTGCTTTTAAAATGTTACTTGACTGTGAATCTTTGATTCAAAAGCATAGCTGGTTCAAGGACTGTAAGAAAAACATTTGACTGTTGAAAATAGAAGATTTTTTTTTTTTACCCTGCGCATAGACTGATAGCGGGGTGCATGTAACTGTACAATATCCTTTTGAAGAAGCTCAATGGAACTTTCCAAGGAATAGCTGGAATCTCGCACACCTTTCAGAATATTTTCTTCATAATTATTGGTCATAACTGGTATCACTTCAGACACTTCAAAGAGTGCTGACTTTTTTCTCTAAACAAAAGAAATTAAGAAACATTTGTTATTAAGAAATAAATGTTGAAGTTCAAATATAGAACTTAGGAAATTTAATTATCAGGAATTTCAAACCTTAGTTTTAAAAAGGATGCATGTGAAGCCAAAATTCATCCCTTTTAATTCAATAAAAGGTATTAATGTTAAAATCAGGGTCTTTAAATAGGTGGATTTTGGCTGAAAGACACAATTTGCTGTTCTTTTTTTGAAATTCAGTTTTGGGTACCTATATTCCTCTCATGTATCACACATACAAATCCCATACAATATAAAATCTTAAGTATTATCCTTCCATACTTGAACATCTGTAATTTCTACTAAAAAAGCAAACACAGTGGAACTTTACAATAGTGCCACTAAGTTATGGTACTTAGTGGTTATGTGTTTTAAGAAATGTATTCAATAAACAAATAAATCGGCCTATTTTTTATACGAAGAAAATCTTATGCCTTTTTAATATATATTATCCATGTTTTGATTCTAAAAGACTTTCAATTAAATACGTATCTTATATGTCAAAATAACATAAATAAGATTACCTTGTCTTTGAATACAAAGGCAATATACATCTTGAAATCAAACTGGTCAGCTAGAGATTCTTTTTTCTTTTTAAGCTGAGCACGAAGTCTGTTCAGAGCTTGTTTCTTCCGGGAGTTTGGGTCCCCCATTTTATAATACAGATGGTACAAAAGCCTTTTGAAACTGTCACTAAACTGTGGGCCCTTTTTACATGAGACTCAAGTGCAACAGAAACAAGTCATTTTATTCCTGCTTACACCACTGAATCAATAAAACAGAGGCAAACCCCAAAAGTGCACCTCAGGCAATTGTTTTACAAGACTGTCTTACTAGAGGGGTCATAAAACAAAGTAAGTAGTTGTCCAACCATTACTGGACAAAGAGTCTGCACGTATTACCAAAAGCCAAAAAGATATTTTTTTTTGAAGAAAATACACTGATATACACAGTTTAAACCACAGGAATAAAGGGGCAAGAATAGGAGAAAAATCTTATCACAATTTATATGCATAAAAAAAGGAATAAAGGGGATGGACCCAATCCATCTGGGTGTTGTTTCTTTGCCCCAACCCCTCCCAAAAAACCCAAACAAAAAACTGCAATTAAAGACAGTATTTTATCATACCCAGGTTCATGACTCTGCTGATTATTACCAAGATTTCTGCTATTGCTAAACTGTCTGCTTAATTTTCAATAATTATTAGACTTGGGAGAAAGCAAAGGAAGGACTGCAGAAGAGGAGTGGATGTCCTGGGAGGCAAGACATTTCCCTACTAACAAAATCATCAACCACAGACAACACAGTGCTGGTTTGCAGAAGAGCAAGAAGTTTGGAAAACAGCAGAGTCATTTCTAACTTCATCATGCTCATAATCAGGCATACGGCCCCGGCCCCGAGACTGTGTCTGTTGGAGAAAAGAGGGATCATGATGGCCATTAATCAGAGCTTAAAAGGGAAGCTAAAAAGTAGTAGCTGGCCTAAAGATCTCCAGGCTATCTAGCACTCCCCTAGCAGGGAAAGAGACCTACATACTCTAAGAGCTGTCTAACCCCATGAACTATCCTTTCTCTGCCGAAACGGCCACTGTTTAGTTGGGGCTGGGCATGGCTGGTGCGATTAAGCCTCCTTAGCGTAGCTTTCCTCTTCCTTAAATCAACCTGAAGAGGAAGAGAAGGGCCCGTGCTCAGCGCAGGGGGAGGGAGGGGGACCCAGCCTACAGCCCAGGACTCACTCTTGCCTTTAGTTAGCTCCAATTTCTTTCTTTGAAAAGGAAAGTATGGAGGGAGGCCGGAAGTTGTCAATTGCAAAAGGGGAAAAAAAAAAAGGGGGGGAATAGATAAGCAAAAATAGCCGTTTGCGCAGGTGGGCTTTTGTGGCGAGGATCGCTAAATCGAATCAAATCATTAAAAGGGGGAGGGGGGATTACCCCGCCGATCCCTTTCGTAGTTGTTCAGATAGGATTTCACTTTTTTAAAAAAATAAAAAATAAAAAAAACAAAATACCCTCCTCCCCCCTTTTCAACTCTCCCTCATAAAAATAATTTCTCTCTTGCTTTTCACCTCGGCGGGAGGCTCAGGCGGCGAGAGAGCGCGGAGCGGAGAGGGTGGACTGGCCTGTTGGGCTCGCTATCCGCAGCCGGCGGGCGCGGGCGGAGCAGTGGAGGCTGTGGTGGCGGCGGCGCTGCTAGCAGCACGGGTAGGAGCCATGTCAAGATAAAGCCACCAAGAAGCCGCCGAGCTCCCCCATCCCCTCTGCGCTGTTCACGATGACCGGGCCGCCCGCACTGCCGCTGCTCAGCCCCAGCAGCCTGGTCCCCATAGCCTAAGCTCGGCGCCCCGGAGCCGCCGGGGGAGGGCAAATGGTGGCGGCGGCGGCGAAGGAAGGAGGAGGAGGACGCGGACGAGAGGGAGGAGGAAGTGGCGGTGGCGGCGAAAGCAAGCTGGGCCGGGCAGACCCTGCGCTAGAGGCTCCGATTGCGGAAAGGGCAGGAGGCAAGAGAGCGAGCGAAGCCCCCCCTCCTGTCCCCTTCTCAGGCGAAGGATAGCGCGCAGCAGTTCCTCGGTCCGGAGGAAGCGGGAGGCGACGAGGAAGCGGCAATCAGAGCGAAAACCCTCCTCAAAATGGCAGCCACCGCCTTCCCTTCTCGCCTGAGTCACACGGATAGGCGCCGCCCTTCAGCCGCGGCGCAGGCGCTCTGCGGTGGACCGTACCATTTCAGCACACGGGGAGGAGAGAAGAAAGAGAAAGAGGGCTCGGCGAGAGTTTGGAAAGCTTGATGGGATTGGATTCTCAGGGCAGACGAGCGATTACACCGGAGGGCTGCACCCATGTATGCAAAATACAGCAGACCGCGTATTCTACGCAATTGCAGGCGTTTCAGGCTGCGGTCTTAACCCCGCCGACAAGTACGCCCCAATTAACACAGGGAGGTTTCTGGCGCTGTAAAGCGAGTTACGCACAGGCGGTGGCTACTTGGCGTTACCCGGAGACCGAGTTCACATCACAGGTTAATTGTGGTTCGAGCGTACAAAGCCCGTCTGTTAGTTAATAGTTCAGCATTCGTATAAATCCAGAGGTCTAGATTCAAATAAACGATGGTTAAATTTACTCAACCAATCAATCCCCAGATTATATGAACACATGAGACGCAATTTTACCAGCATGGAGGATTCTTTTAAGTACAGAGTTGAGAATATTGACTTATCTGTACATTTCTCTAGTTGACGGCTTACAGTTGCAGTTTTTCATTTGCTGTTTACTGTAAATTAGTTTATTTTTGCAAGATTTTGGGTGCCTATACTGGGTTTTTTTTTTTACATGTAGCAAAGTCCTGTAAAACTCCCCTCATATCTGTTACCTGTAGACCAGCATCCTGTCCCAGCTAAAAACCCAGATATTTTAAAATGAAGAGGGAGGTAATGTTATCTATGTTAGTTATATGGATGTCTTGTTTAACCTGGACTTATGTAGCATCTGGACTTGAAGGATCACCTTTAGATAAGCTTTCTCTTCTGGCCTAATGCAGATAAAATAGGGAAAAAGTCTCCTTCCAGTCTAAGTCCCTGGCAGCATATGGAAGTAATTTGCTATTGCCTTCTTCCATTGTATAATAATAATTAATAATTAATAATAATAATAATAATAATAGAAGAAGAAGAAGTAGTAGTAGTAGTAGTAGTAGTTGTAGTTGGAAGGGACCTTGGAGGTCTTCTGAGCACACTCTGTAAACACAAAGCTGTTCTGGACCTGCCAAAACAGCCATTCAGTGGAAGTTTAAATTAATGACTGGGGGGGGGGAGGAAATTGTGCAACTGAGAAAAATCAACTTAGATGTCTTTACTGGAAAGTCAGTTCTCCTAATTGTCTATGGAGATTCTCAATCATCCAAGTCATGATTGTCCCAAAGGTGCTTTTGCAAAAGGCAACTGGACTTTCTTGGTTTGTTCTTTGAAAATGTTTTGCTTCTCATCCAAGAAACGTCTTCAGTCCCAAATGACGGGTGGGGAATAGAAGGATTTGAGTGCTAATGAACAGAGGACTGCAAAGAATATAAATCCTTCCATTCCCCACCCGTCATTTAAAACTGAAGAAGCTTCTTGGTTGAGAAGAGAAATGTTTTCGAAGAAAAAAACCAAGAAAGTCCAGTTGCCTTTTGGAAAAAGCACATTTGGGACAGTTCTCCTAATCCATTTTCATTGGCTATTTGTAACTCCAGAAAGGGGAGATTGAAATTATCCAGAATTAACAGCCTGGGCCAGTGGTGGCGAACCTATGGCACGCATGCCAGAGGCGGCACTCAGAGCCCTCTCTGTGGGCACGTGCACCATGCCCCGGAGATGGCAACTGTCCCTCTTCAACCAGCCGCCTGCTAACTCGCCGAGGTCCCACGTGGCCAGATGCATCCCGGCACGGCTGGTTTCCCTCCTCCCCATCCCGTCCCTCCTGGCTTCGCATGCTCTCCTTTTCCCGGGCACGACCCACTGCATCGCCTCCTCAGCTGTCGGCCAGCCATCCAGCTCAGAGGCAGCTTCTTTGAACTGCTGGCGGCGGGCTGCGGAGCCCCAGAGTGCGCCAGTTGAGGGGCCAGCAGGCTGTGGCTGCTGACGAACACTGTCGGCCCCCATGCGCTCACTGGCCTCTGTGTGCGGGGGCCGATGGTGTCAGGCAGCAGCCGCCCCGGCCCTTGCCTTGCCCCATGGCAATGGCAGCCCCACCCTGCCTCGCCTCACCCTGCAGGACGAGCCTCCTGCCTACAGCCCCACCTGCCAGAGACCCCCTGGATCTCCCCCAACCGTGCCCACCCCCCACAGGCATCCATCCCCACGAGCAACATTGAGGTGACCATGCCCATCTTGGCCACACCCACCCAATCTGCCATGACCACCACAGCCATGCCCACCCAGTGGGCCATGCCCACCTGGCACACGGCGATAAATAAGTGGGCTTTGGGTTGCAGTTTGGGCACTCGGTCTCTAAAAGGTTCGCCATCACTGGCCTGGGCAAATACACAGCCAAAAGTAGGGCTTGAAGCGACTTGAGCCCCATCTCCCACCAGACTTCTCCCCATTGTTTATACATAGGTGACCTTGATGGGGATATGTAAGATCCATTACTAGAGTGATGAGGTGCGAAATATATTTTAAATCCAAAACAGATAGCATTCATAGGCAGCTCAGATAGACACCTCTCTGATTCACTAATGTATTAGAAGGAGAAATCGAGTCATGGCGGACTGAAGTTGAGGCAGGCTCAGACTGAATATGCAGTGAAACATTTTGAACCAACAAAAAAAGTCCAGTTGCCATGACTTGACTTCCAGGCAACTCTACCTGGATGACTGAGAATCTTCATCATCAACATATAAAGGGAGGAGGTACAGCAAAATCAGACTTGGCAGATTCTGTTATTTTAGCCAGTTTCAATAAAAGCAGTTTTAGCGTTCCCATAGAGTTGATTTGTTGGTCTGGTCTACCTAGTGAGACTTGACATCAATCTTGCACAGATGACCTCTGTATCTCTTTGCTGCCTCCAGTGGGTTATCTAATTTCTGCATGGGGTGGTTGTAACATAGCGGATTTTCACACGTGCTGATCATGCTCATTGGTTATATTTCCTCAACATACTAGCTAAATAATAGTTTATATGACTGAATATTTTGTGCAAGCCAAGGTTAATAAAATTAATTCAGCAAGCACTGCTTTTTAGCACTCTTAAAACAGAGCTTTAATATTAGGTTAGACTGCCATCTAGTGAAACTGCCAATGACTTCCATTCAAGTTCAGTGATGAATATTTTCACACTTACTATGCATTTAGTTTATTGGCACACATTATTATAAACATTCAGATTGTGTAACAATTAAAATACTAACATTATTTTGAACTCTAATTTTAAATAGATATTCTTTCAACCAAGTTTGATTAATTATGCATGCTTCTCTAGAATCTTTCATTCCTTTTCAAGGTAATATTGGATTTCTTCAACAAGTTATTCATGCTTCTTCTTTTCAAACAATAGCATGCATAAACTGCCTAATCATATTCTGGGGGAAAAATCAGATGAGATTTCACCTGAAACTTGTAATTGTAAGTGTGGGCATGGCTAGTCTAGAGAAAAACGGACTAAGGGATGACATGATAACTGTCTTCCAGTATTTGAGAAGCTACCACAAGAGGAGGGGAGGGGGGCAACTTATTTTCCAAAGCACCAGAAGGCAAGACAAGAAACAATGATGGAGACAATCAAGGAGAACAAGCAACCTGGAATTAAGGAAACTTCCTAACAGTGAGAACAATAACCAGTGGAACTGCTTGTCTTCAGAAGTTGTGGGTGCTTCTTCACTGGAGGCTTTTAAGAAAGACTGGACAGCCACTTTCTTGAATAGTATAGATCTCCTGCTTGTGAGCAGGGGTTGGATTAGAAGATTGCAAGGTCCCTTCCAGTTCTATTCTGAATTCAGGTTAGGATACAACAATTTTTCTTTTTCTGCGGCTCAGCAGTAGCCAGAGAGAAGGTCAAAATCATAAGATTCCCCACTTACAGACATTCCCTCAACCCTCTGAATTTAACTACCATACATGTCTAAGAAAACTCCCTCACTCAAAGAGGCTTTTTGAAGGAGAGATGGGCAGCTGAAAGGAAGGAGAGGGGATGGAAATCTTTTATTAAATCACCTTCCTTCTTAGAAATTCGAGGTTCAATCCATTAAATGTTGTTGTTAAGTTGCCGAAGTCGTGTCCGACCCATCGCGACCCATGGACAACGTTCCTCCAGGCCTTCCTGTCCTCTACCATATTCTGGAGTCCATTTAAGCTCACGCCTTACTGCTTCAGTGACTCCATCCAGCCAGCCACCTCATTCTCTGTAGTCCCCCTTCTTCTACTGCCCTCCAATCTTTCCCAGCATTAGGCTCTCTCCAGTGAGTCCTTCCTTCTCATTAGGTGGCCAAAGTATTGAGTTTCAACTTCATATCTGGCCTTCTAAGGAGCAGTCAGGGTTGATCTCCTCTAGGACTGACCGGTTTGATGCCTTGCAGGTCCAAGGGACTCGCAGGAAGTCTTCTCCAGCACCATAGTTCAAAGGCCTCAATTCTTTTGCGTTCAGCCTTTCTTATGGTCCAACTTTCACAGCCATACATTGCAATGGGAAAATATACGTACTTTTGTTGGCAGGGTGATGTCTCTGCTTTTTAGTATGCTGTCTACTTTGCCATAGCTTTCTCCCCAGGAGCAAGCGTCTTTTAATTTCTTGGCTGCAGTCCCCATCTGTGGTGATCTAGGAGCCCAGGAAGATAAAATCTGTCACTACCTCCATTTCTTCCCCATCTATTTGCCAGGAATTTGAGAGGGCCGGATGCCATGATTTTGGTTTTCTTAATGTTGATTTCAAGCCAACTTTTGCACTCTCCTTCTTCCACCCGCATCAAGAGGCTCTTTAGTTCCTCTTCACTTTCTGCCATTAGAGTCGTATCATCTGCATATCTTAGGTTTGTTGATATTTCTCCCGGCAAATCTTAATTCCAACTTTTTATTCATCTAGCCCTGCCTTTCTCATGATGTGCTCTGCATATAAGTTAAATAGGCAGGGCGACAGAATACAGCCTTGCCGGACTCCTTTCCCAATTTTGAACCAATCAGTGGTTCCGTGTCCAGTTCTCACTGTTGCTTCTTGACCCACATATAGGTTTCTCAAGAGACAAATAAGATGGTCTGGTACTCCCATCTCTTTAAGAACTTGCCACAATTTGTTGTGATCAACACAATCAAAGCTTTAGCATAGTCAATGAAGCAGAAGTAGATGTTTTTCTGGAACTCCCTAGCTTTCTCCATAATCCAGCGTATGTTGGCAATTTGATCTCTAGTTCCTCTGCCTCTTCGAAATCCTGTCTGTACTTCTGGAAGTCCTCGATTCACATACTGCTGGAGTCTAGCTTGTAGGATTTTAAGCATAACTTTACTTGCATGTGAAATGAGTGCAATGGGTGCGATAGTTGAACATTCTTTGGCATTGCCTTCTTTGGAGTTGGAAGAAATGGACCTTTTCCAATCCTGTGGCCACTGTTGAGTTTTCCAAATTTGCTGGCAAATTGAGTGTAGCACTTTTATTGCATCGTCTTTTAAGATTTTGAATAGCTCAGCTGGAATACTATCACCTCCACTAGCTTTGTATCCATTAAATGGATACAGTCAAAAATGCTTTACTTGGAAACAGGTTCCTCTGCAAGGAACAGGGAATTACTTTGAAGATAATACTTTCGGAGAGACTATCAAGAGGTTCAAAGTAAAACATGCAACTGGTTTGCTCGTACTGGTTGGTTTCCCGCAGCTCTTGGGTAAATGGTTGCAATCTTTTCTTTTTATTTAATAGTAACTTTAATAAAGTTTATAATTATAGCAATAAAAACTAATGCAAGTTGAACAAGATTGAAGAACAAAAAGTGCAGAAAAGAACAAAGGAAAAAAATATTGAAATATGTAAAGAGATGACTTCCCATCTTCGTCACAAGTATAAATTTTTTTAGTAACTTATCACCTTCTTACTTCTAACAATCTTAACCTTTACCATTCAAATAATGTCTTAGAACCTGATTTCTTTTCATTTTTTTAATTATTCCTTCTCATAACAATCTTAAAGCTTTATCAAGCCTTTTGTAAATCCAGTGTAGGGAAATTATCCAGGTTATTATCTTAGCTTGTTGTTTCTATAGCTCTTTTAATTATTCATTTGGCTTCTTTTGCGTATCTAGTGTAACATCTCTTTCCATGTCATTCTTGTAGCCTGTCAGTTGTAAATCTACTTTCAACTCAGTCTCAGTTTTGTCAGGTAGAACTTGTTCCTCTTCCGTAACATATCTTGGACACCATCTCTCCATAGAGGCAGATGTCTCTGTTGACACTATTAAAATATTAAAAATAGCTTCTGAATCAATTGTTCAAAAATATCCTTCAGTATATCCTTCTTTCCCTGCCTCTCTCCCTTCCTACAGGAGTCATGGGTCCCAACATTCTGTAAGCTAGCCCATTTGAGTTATCTTGGTTCAATAACTGTTGTCCTATACCTTCCAGTTTTGCCCAATTGAAGATTACAAACAGACTCAGTTTTGGTAGTATATGGCTATTAATCTCATTTTTGGAGGCCTGGATAAACTGATGTGTTTCTTAATGACCTTGGATCCCCACACGATTGATCACAGTCTGCCTTGGGACCATTCATTGTGTATAGATGATACGGTTTCCAATACATTTCCCAAAACAAATACATAGAGATGCACCTTTCACACAGAGATATTTTATTACACAGTAGTCCATGACTTACAAGACCAAACTTTCGGTTGCTAAGTGAAAAATTAAGTGAATTTTGCCTCATTTTATGACCTTTCAAGCCACAGTTGTTAAGTGAATCACTGCAGTTGTTAAATTACTATCCTGGTTGTTAAGTGAATCTGGCTTCTCTCTTAACTTTACTTGACAGAAGATTGCAAAAGGTGATCACATGACCCCGGGTCACAGCAACCAATCATAAATATGAATCAGTTGCCAAGCATCCGAATTTTGGTCACATGACCATTGGGATGCTGCAAAGGTTGCAACTGTGAAAAATGGTCATAGGTCACTTGTTTCAGTGCCTTCGTAACTTTGAATGGTCACTAAATGAACTGTTGTAAGTTGAGGACCACCTGTACTTGATAAGTGATTCTACTTTTATATTTAAAAAAATATATAAGAGGGCATTTTCTATGCCATGTTTCAAATGACACATCCTTTTGCACAGCAAACATTCAAAACAACCTGGCTGAACCCAATGAGAAACCTCAATATTTGTTCAAGCTCCTTTTGAAGTGCAAACAATCATAACTTGAAGAAGACAAACTGAAACCTATTCTGATACACAGAGTCAGAGGGGAAAAAATATTGAGATTGGCAAAATGTTTAAATGAACGTAAATGTCACAACATGCTTTTATACATACTAGAACTTTGCCCTTAGTGGGCTAAAAAAAAGGTGTAACTTGAAGCTTTTCTGTTGGATTTCTGGTGTTACAGTAATAATATATAATAGTTCTTACCAATGACTCTGTCATCTAAATGACTGAAATAAGCTCCTTTTCAGATCTGAAATAAGCGCTTCTTTACAAAAGCCTCCTGACTGAAGAAATTAAAGGGAATTCTGATTGAAACATAATGGTATGTCCAGTAAACCTTTTATACAAAGTGAAGGAGTGTCTCCATTATTATGAACACCTGGCTGAGACATCAGAGCCAAAAACAAATTAAAGGAAAATAAACAGAAACTCAAGTTTATAACTAATGATATTATTACCATGATCATTCCAATTGTTCTAAAAGCCTGTTCAAAAATTTCTGGAATAGCTATTCTTTTCTACTTGGAAACTATCTCAGGATTTAATTAAAGGTAAAATGCCATTGTCTTAGATTTAATGTATGTTGATGTAATTATTTATTGATGGCACTATTTTATAGTGCATATGGGAAATTATTTGAGTGAATGCTTTAACTGAAGGAACAGTTTGCACTATTTTCCAGTTTAAGGAAAACAGAGGCTTGAAAATGTTAGTTAGATAGCTGGGGAAACATCTGTAGATTAATTTCCCCACGTGGTACCGTATACTAGAACTGTGATATACAAGGCACAGCATTTTTATTGTCATTATCATAAATCTGAAGAAGGCAATCAAGATTATTTGTGATCATCTTACTTACCCTTTGTATGATTGTATTCACAATAGAATTCATAATAGGGGCTTGGTGGAAGAATCCTTTTTTGTTGCTATATTTATATACTATCATTCAAGAACACAAGGTGGCAAACATAGTGATCACTCTACCCATTTCTCCCTACAGAAGTCCTGTGAGTAGGTTGGCCTAAGAGAGAGTGATTGGCACATGTCACCCAGTGAATGTCTGTGGCTAAGCATGAACCCCAACATGGGTCCAATATATAAACCAGGAAAGACTGGAAAAGATTCTAAATTGGGACTATGAAGAGGGGCTGCCTCAGTCTGAACAGACAGGCCTGATTGTAAACCCACTTTTCTACAAAAAATCTAAATGTGCTCACTGCCCTTTCCCCAAACTTGCTAGTCCTAAATGCACAAAATACTGAGCAAGATAACACAATGGTCTAAGTTTGCATTAATGTCAACTTAAGAGTTGATTTAAAAAGATTTATTAAAAAAAACCTGGATGGAAGGAGTACAGGTAGTCCTCAACTTACAACCACAATTGAACTTCAAATTTCTGTTGCTAAGTGAAACATTTGTTAAGTGAGTTTTGCCCCATTTTATGTCCTTTCTTGCCACAGTTGTTAAGCAAATCACCACAATTGTCAAATGAGTAACACGATTCTTAAGTGAATTCCCATTGACTTTGTCAGGTTGCAAAAGGTGATCATATGACCCTGGGACAGTGCAACCATCATAAATATGAGTCAATTGCCAAGCGGCTGAATTTTGATCACGTGACCATGGGGATGCTGCAACGGTCTTTAAGTGTGAAAAGAACTCGTCACTTTTTTCAGTGCTCTTGTAACTTTGAACGGTCACTAAATGAACTGTTGTTAGTCAAGGACTGCCTGTATATCACTTCTGATCTTATTAGATCTCTTACCAGTGTTTGATGCCATGGACCTTGGTAGGATTTCCCTACCTTTGGCCACAGGAATACTTGCCCTTGATGATTATCAATTTTTTTCACTTGCTTTTATCATTTGCGGGCATGTTATGTTTTACAGCTGTAGAAGTTTTGATTATGCTATTACTTCCGCCTTACCAGACACTTATGAAGTGGGTGGCCTACAAATAAGGTGAAATCAATAAATTAATTGTTATTAAGGGGTGTTCAACAAGGGCGGGTCTTCCCATGGATTGAAGATTTAATCCCCCTTTCCTTGATTTGAAAGCAAGCCTCGGATATCAGACGCCATCACTGAGCTCAAGAATGTTTGCTTTTGACTAAAGCACGCGTAGGACTGCGCCGCGCCCGGCAGCTTTTCTTCCGGCAGCTCCCCTTTTTCTCAAAGCCCCCACAGACGACCCCCTCCAAATATCAGGGAGGTAGGCAAAAAGACACAACTCAGGTGGACGGGGGGAGATGGGGCAGGTTTAGAGGAAGGGAAGCCCTCATTGGCTCTAGGTTTTCCGAATTCGGGATTCGATAGGCTAGAGGCATTGGACCGTCGGACGGGTATTGGCGCGGTGCTCACTTGCGTAACTAGGCCCGCCTGCCGACGCAGCGAGGACTTTAGGGCTGCGCGCGAAAGGCTCCTTGTTCAAGCGAGCGCGGGAGTAGGTTGCGGAGTGTTGGCGGGCGGACGGCTTCTCAGGCAGCCCCGAATCCGAGGTTTGCCGTTTCTCCCTTTTCCTTCCGCTCTTCTCGCTGGTTCAGAGGCGCTTTTCTAAGGAACCCGGGGGGGGGGGGAATCCTTTCGGAAGTTCTCGCTTCTCTCGGAGTGGCAACCCGCGTTGGTGGTGATTTAAGGAGGGGAAGGGGAGCCATTTTCCGATGAGGTTTGAAGTCGCTCTGGGATTCCTGCGCTCCCTAGCTCCCCCCCCCCTCTCCAGTTTCTTCTAACATCTTTCCCGGGGAGAATGGGAGTTGGAGTCCGTCCTCTTTAGGGATTCCCCTGAGGCTGGCTAATCGGGGCACGCAGCCTGCCCTCCATTTCATCGCCCCCTAAATCTGGGCTTTTCCCTTAAAAAACAGCTTCCGTGCGAATCAAGGTTTAAAAGAGATGCGGGGACTTCAGAAGTTAAGGCTTCAGACTTATCTGCGCTGAAAGGGCTTAGCTCGGACTAGCGGATTTAAATTTATTTTGGTTTTTTTTTATTAAGTTTCTAAATTTTGTTTTTATTAAATGATACTCGAGTCATTTAAATGAGGAATTTAGATGCTTATTTAAGTGAGGCTTTCCGCCCATTCAAAAAAAAAAAAAGCATCCATGCAAATAAGCCTGAGGGCTTGCTTAGTCTTGGCGGAAAACATGTAGCTGCAAGTGCTGCTTTTTGTTGGTGACCTGCTTTCACCCATGAATAAGAGGATACTGGTGCAAGATGCAACATGAGGCTGGCCTGTCCTTTTCAGAAGCCTGTTTGGTCTTTTGGATGTTGTGAATTCTTGTTCTAAAGTTCTCAAGTTTCTTTTCTTTTTTGTGAGCTTCCAATACAGAATGACTAGCATGAAATTTTAGCCCGATGTTTGAAAAGAGCTGAGGGGCTTTGGCTGGGCAGAATAATTATGTTGGTGTTAATGTTTTCATTGTACTTTTTTAGGTTTTGGCTTTAAAAACAAACATGAATTCTAAAATGAAGCAGCAATCAAATACTGAAAAGCATCCCTCAGCGAAGGTAACATGTTAACAAAGTGTTAATGTCAACACTTATCAAGAAATAATAGCAGTTGCTGTTTGAATACTCTTGTTATTTCCTATAAATGTTATGTGTCGTAGAATACGTGGATGTTAAACTGTTATTTTATTTTGTGTATAAAATGAATAACTTGGGCTGATAAATTTCATTTTAATATACAAAGCCCAGTTCCATGTTATATGAATCAACACTTGTTCAAATGATAACACTTTGTTTTCTTTTTCCTTTAGTTCTAATTTAAATTGGCATTTGAGAGAGATCATTCTGCTGTTAAGTTGCATTGACAGAAGAGACACAAATGCAACTAGTTTACTGAAGTCCATTTTCTGCTGTTGAACTGCAGGGTACTCGTTAGACATATAATTTTGACTCCTTAATATTATTTAATGTCTTAACTAAGGGCTGAGGAAGGAATAGCTAGCAAAAGGCTAATTGCGTCATACGTCTGAGATCAAATTGGTCAAATTCAGTGGCTATAGGAAAGAGAATCTATAGGAAGTCCAATAACAAATATCCTGCACAATTAGATGTTGATTATAGGAATGAGAGTTAAAGTCCAAAAAGAGCCTTTTGGCATCATGTAATATATGATGCAGAATTTTTCGTAAATGAGCTCCATATATTGGAGGACTGCTGGCATGACACTGAACAACCTAGTCATCTTTTCAATGCTTTAATTCACTTCTTTGTCCCAACTTTACATGACATGGCTGATTTTTATAATCGTACCCGCTAGTGTAAAGGAGAGATGGTCAGGTGGTCAGTTCCTGTCACACTTCCAATCTAACAGTGTTTGAAAGAAATTTAAAAAGATCAGAACTCTACCCATGAGCACAGCAAGTAAGCAAAATGGGATCAGGAATGTTGTTTGGTGAAGCAACTAACAAAAGACATTTTTATCTAGAAAATTGGCTAGCTTAAGCCAGGGGAAGGGGAAAAATAGCGCAGAAAAATGCTTCTTGAATGTATTCTTGTGGGAAAGGCTGTTGGGACAGCAAGGCAGAATGTGGCTGACTCTTAGGTCCAAGTCCCATTTTTCCTGAGCATGTGTTCCAGAGTGAAGTTACATATAGTTCTTAACTTACCATCACATTGGGACCAGAACATCTGTTGCTAAGTGATGCACTTGTTAAATGAGTTATATCTGATTTTACGACTGTTTTGTCATTGTCATTAAGGGAATCGTGGTCGTTAGGGGAATTGGGCTTCCCCCAAAGATTTTGTTTGTCGGGAGCCCCTGGAAAGGTCACAAATAGAGATCACGTGACCCTCGGGGAAAAAACCACTGGCATAAATACAAGCTGGTTGCCAAACACTCAGATTTTGATCACGTCACTGCAGGGATGCTGTGATAGTTGTAAGTGCGAGGACCGGTTGTAAGTCAATTTTTTTCAACACTTTCAAGTGGACATAAGTTGAGGTTTGCCTCTACAGTTTAAAAGACTGGACATTGATCTTTGGAGGTGTTAGGATCATGTAACATCTCAACAATAGTTCACTTGACATGGCTGAGTAAACAAACTTAATTTAACCCAAAGAAGACAAATCTGTAAAAATTAAATTTAATTTCTCAATAAAATTATTGCATCATTTGAAAGGGTTTACTATCTTAATGTGAAATATTAACCTTCCCATGATACTCAAATGTGTCATGCAAATAGCACTTTGAAGTTTGCAGAAAGTGAGCTTCAACATTCGCAGAAATGGACAAAATCTGAAGGTATAATATCCAAAATTAGGACTTCAACACTTAATGCTGCTCTCAATAAGCTTGTCAACAAATGTATATAGAATAAGTTTTGTTTCTGGAATTCATTGCTAAAAGTATATCTTTAACTGATCAGCTATGTTACATTTGTTCTCAATACCCTAAAAGCACAAAGTTATACTATTTTCCGTTACCAAAATGTTTTATAACAATTTCAGATTGTTTTTAAATCAAGGGTCACTTTTGAAATTCCCCCTACTAGTTTCCAAAAAGTTTAGCTAACTGATCTATTGATTAAAACATCTAGCAATATTTTACATACATTGATATCTCTTGCTATTCCAGGGCTGGATTTTAGGGTTTAGCTTTCAGAACTTTAACTATATTAGTTGTGAATTTATCAGGCATTGCTGGGGTAGGAAAATCAACATGGAATTGGGAGTTAATAAGCAACATTATATACATATAAACAATGTCATTAAATAACGGTAAGTTTTCTATATTGACCATCTGTCATGGTAGTGCAAGAAAAATAAGGATAGAAAGATAGTAGTGAACAGACCATTTATGTGTCTCATTTTATTCCCACAAAATATGAACATTTATCCTTGGGTGACATCTGGAATGCCATTAAACATCAGTTGTATATTTGTTTGATGCTGATACCATCCAACTCCAAATGACTGATGTTCAAGAGATTTATTCAAAATCCCTGTTCTAAAAGCATCTTCTGCAGATTTTTGCAGAAGGAAAAAAAGAAATTATACTTACGAATGGACTTGAATTGTAAAAAGAAAGAGAAAAAAAATGCATTTCATATCATTGCCAAAATCAGATTTATAAAAACAATTGCATAATAAATTCATGAGGCTGATTGTCCCTTAGTAAATTCTCAGGTAGTTTGAAAAAATACTTAATGCTAGTTTTGAATCATGGCTCAAAAAGGCGAGCAGCACCTGGAGCATCCTAAACAATGAAATATAATCAGTTTAAAAGAATATTTTGTCAGATTTGTAGGCTTAGTTGGCTTGGGCGTATTATAGGGATGCATGAAAGTGTGCCCATTACTGCCTGCGCTACCCTATTCTGGACCAGTTGTTGCTTCCGGTTGTTCTTCAAGGGTAGCTCCATGTAGAGCACAATGCAGTAATCAACGTGGGAGTGATTAAGGTGTGAGTGACTGTAAGCAGAGTCTTGTGATCCAGGAAAGCACACAAGACAAAGTTATACAAAAGTGGTTGAGTTGTGGAATAATATCTTTTAAGTCCAGTTTCACCAGAGGTGAAACTTTGCCCTCTGAACTTGTTCTCTTTGTTCACCTAAAACAGGGATAGGCAACCTTGGCTCTTTTATGACTCGTGGACTTGCAACTCCCAGAATTCCTGAGCCAGCTATGCTGAGGAGAAATGGAGAGGTTTCCATACTGAGCCATGCTGGCTCAGGAATTCTGGGAGTTGAAGTCCACGAGTCATAAAAGAGCCAAGGTTGCCTACCCCTGACCTAAAAGGTATTGATTGGAACTTGGGTATTAAGTATACAGAAGCTTATTATGGCACTACTGGCAAAGAACAGAATAATATATAGATATAGAAGACCTACATTGTCTTGAGATGAAATGGGTATTGGACCAATATGTTCTTTGCTCCTCAATGTTCTCCGTGTTTATTTTATACTTGCTATCTCTTCAACCTTCATCAGTACTTATTTGGTTAAGCATAAAATATTGCAAGTAATAGGTTAATCCAAGCAAGTGATGTCTGTGAATATTTCTTGAATCTAATTCAATACCTACAGTTACAATCTGAAATTAGTGCAGTGTTTGTTCCCAAAGTAGCTGGCAGTTGTCCTCCAGTTCAACAGTAAATTAATTGGCAGCAGAAACTTTTACCGTGGGAAAGGTTAGCACTTGTCATGTGAAATATAGTGTGAATCACAGACTTTCTCACGCTGGTGTGACATTATGTTCCTGCTATCCCTGTTTGATTATCTACTATTGTTTACTATCCCATGGTGGCAGTGTAACTTTTAAAAAAAAAGAATGCAGGATATTGCTTATTTACACATGACAGGGTGCCAGGCATTCTTTTCTTCTTCCCTCCCCCCCCCCCAACCTCCAAAAACAAGTGCTCTGGCTAGATCAGTATATTGTCTCAAACTAAGCAAATAGGAGCCTTTAGAACAATATACTCATATGTAGTATTTTACTCGTATATCTAAAGCTTTCTTTAGTCATCTTTATTATTGATGAAATGGTAATAACTGGAACTATTTTGAAGTTAACTTCCACTCTAGGCACACTGTAAATACTACTGTTGATACAAGACTGAATTTTGTAGTATCTGGTTGAAGTGCAACAATAGACTTAACAGTGTATAAATTAACCTGAATGTTTACAACTGCTTAGGGATCCCCAACCTACTTCTGGAATTGAAAATAATGTTGAATAAAACTACATCTGAATGAATTAGTGGTTTCTTGTGGGTGGCTAGTTATGATTGCTGTCATGAGAGGGCAGTGCCAAGAGGCTCCTTGATCTAACTTGCAAGTACTAACCTTACAAGTTACACTTTTAGAAAAAGTTCCCATCAAACATAATATTCTTACTAAATGTGAGCATGTTGGTAGTGTTTAAATATTAATATAGTCCACTTAAAACTTCCTCTATATGTTGTTTCCCAGCAGGTTTCTACAAGTATTACAAACTGCACATCACAGAGGCAGACCCTTAAGATGATACAACCATCCATTACAGGTTGTCTGGTGGGCAGGGCAAATGAGGTATGTATTTCTTTTGAACAGAATCTAGTTAGACGTCAATCAGTTATGAGCTGACACATGAGTTGTAGTTTGCTTTTAATTAAACTGTAATTATGCTGCTAATTTAAGTAGTATGTAATAAGAGTCCTAAATAAATGGTGGGCAATCTGCAAAACAACAGTTCTGAAGTACGAAACAGACCCAAGTTGTATGGAGAACACTGCACCTTGTCCACTTTGCACTCTCATGACCCCAAGAGGTTTCCTGCCCTGGCTTAAATAAACAACTTGAACTGAACATTAAATTAAGAGAGATCAGTGACTCATTTTCTGTCACTGCAGCTCAAGGTAATATTAATATGAATGCTAACTGGACTCCAATAGAAGAGAATATGTAGTTCATGTCTGAATTTTGGTGATCTCTGAGCTTGGTTGTTTGGTTGCAGACATTTCAGTACCCAACTAGGTAACATCATCAGTGCAGGTGGGGGGGTTGCTTTCTATTTTTACACAGTGGCTTCCCAGTTTGGGTGGGGCTGTGGTTTTCTCCTTGGTAGTTTCATGATTAGGGGTATTGTTTTCTGGACTCCCCGTTTTAAGGTTAATTAAATGGAAGGATGGATTGTCTTTCACCTTCAAAGATCTAAACTATTAAACTGCTCATAATTTATAACAGGCTAAGTCTTCAGTTAAGAAGAAATTTTGGAATGATCAGCTTACTTCAAATGTATCCAAACCTGAGACTGCTGATAAAATAGAACACAGAAACATAAGAGGAGCGATCCAACCTTCTGATCTTACAGCGAAAGGTTTGTTCCACTTATAAGTACCATAGCAAATTATCATATTGGATTAGATGGAATGTCATCATCTTGTTTTCTACAGCATCTGGCTAGAGGCCTCTGAATCCCACAACAGAAGAAAGAGCTGTTGAATTGGAGTTATAATCAAGTAATGATATTTAGAGGTATTTACTGCTGAACCTGGAGAGCTGCAGATTTTAAGAATTTATCTGATCTCATGCATTATATTTGTTATATAACTTCTACAAAATAAAAAAGAAAAGTTAGCTATTGGGACTATGAGAAATTGACACTTACTGATTCGTTTGTGTTCAGCATGTTTGTGCAGGCACAGAACTAAAGTAGAGCGGTACTTGATTGGGACTGTTATGAAAGGGAGTGGATGGTTAAGTGATTAATCTCATGAAAACCAATTTGATGTTCCTTCATTTATGTATCATATCAGCAGAAAATTTAAAAAATCAATAACTATATAAAACTCATCATTAAAAACTGTAAGCACATGATCAGGGAGGATGATGACCATAATAAGGGAGCCGTTACAGGATCTCCCTGGGATCCCCAAGCCTGATGGCATAGCCAAGTCTTGAGAAATTTGAAGAATGTTGAAAGTGATGGAGCTAGGCTCATTTCTGATGAGGAGAAGATTCCATAATGTGGATGCCACAGCAGAGAAGGCCCACCTTCTGGGATCTCCCTAGTGTAATTCCCTAATAGAGAGGATCTGCAGCATGCCTTCTCTGCCTTCTTTTGGTGGGACAAGCAGATACAATCAAGAACAAGTGGTGTGTCAGGTAACATGGCTCCATGCCACAAAGGGCTTTAAAAGTCAAAATCAGCATCTTGGAATTGGGCCCATAAGCACACTGGCAACCCGTGCAGCATGTAGAGCAAAGGTGTAATGTGTCGTTGTAGGGACATAATAACTGCTTGGTCTCAGACAGCCTGGAACTGGGTTTCCAGCAAGAGGAGCTGAAATAAGGTCCTGTTTAGAGTCACGTAAAGAATGAATAAGATTATACAGAAAAATAAGGGCACCCAGATATTGAAGGGATTGTGCAAGTTGTTTTAATTGAGCTTGAATATAACAAATCCTAGAGACGCTCTTGGCATTCTCTTGTTTGAGATGGTTATATAACCCAATCCAGGAGTTTAACTTGAGCTACAAGGTAGAATAGAAAGTAAATTAAAAGATAGGTAAATAAATGAGACTTTACCCCAGCTGCCAAGCCTGTGGTTCCAGCTGGGTCAGCCTCCAATTAACTCTGGAATAGTCTGGGGGTGGACGTGGTCTTTTTCCCTATTCGCTATTATCATGAGGAATATGTATTTTTTTTTTAAATGATACTGAACTGATACCATAGTGTTTCATATGATTTCTATTAAAATAATACTTTATATCTGTTGACAAACTATGGTAACTTTATGACCTGTGGATTTCATCTCCTAGAATTCTGAGAGTTGAAGTCCACAGGTTGTAAAGTTGCCGTGATTGACCACCCCTGCTTTATGTGACTTAGCTTTGAGGTTGCTAGAGTAATTCCAACAAATTATATGTGAATATAATATCAGTACTTATAATTTTTCCCCCCAGGCAATCCTTCATTCCAATATTGGAAGGAACTGGCTGAGGAGAGGAGGAAATCCCTGCATGAGGTTTTACAAGAAAATGAAAAGGTAATGTTCTTAGAAGTGGCAGAAGACATCCTTTGGAAATCTGTCATTATCTAAAAATCATCTTTTTTCTCTAGTTGCATCAAGAAATTGAATTAAAAAATAGTGAAATTACTCGTCTAAAAGAAGAAAACGATGAACTGGCAGAACTAGCTGGCCATGTTCATTATATGGCAAATATGATAGAGGTAAGTTGCTCAGTTGATAAAATGTTGACTGGAGTTTATGCCTTTGGGAAATTAAAAAGTAAGTAAATGATTAATCTCTGGGGTGGAAGTAACGGAGTATCCTGCTACAAGTCCATTTTGCATGGCAGATGTGATCTTTTGAATCCTGATCTCGATTTTTCAACTTTGAGGTTGAGCAATAGCAATAGCACTTAGACTTATATACCACTCCATAGTGCATTACAGTGCTCTCTGAGCAGATTACAAGGTCAGCATATTGCCCCCAACAATCTGGGTCCTCATTTTATCGACCTCGGAAGGATGGAAGGCTTCCCTCAGGATCGAACTCCAGCTGTGAGCAGAGTTGCTGTCATAACCCAAGGACCACACGTACAGTTAGCGTGTTTATACTTTTAAATAGCTATAATTTGAAATGTAAAATCAAACTTACCAAGAATAGAAGTAAAATACTATACAAGGCTGCTTACTAGGAAAAGAGCAGCATTTCAGCCTGTGAATTTGCCTCGTGCAAATTTTGTATTATCACATTGCCTTTGCAATAGTAGGTGCCATTTCACACACTAGAGAAAGTCTTCCAAGATAATACAAAATGATTTGTGCTTTAAGCTGCCCTTTGGGGGTTTCGTCCCCACAATGGACCATTTCATTCTATCTCCTTTGAGTCCTTAGAGTTGGTTTTAAAAAAATTTTTTTCAGGCCCTGGGTATTTGTGGACCAGCACATTAGCCAACAACAATAATAATACAGATTCAATCACTCTTCCACTGGTTGGAGTTAGTTTGGAGATGGGAGAATTTATGCACCATTTTGGATATTGTGGACAGGCAAACATCGATCACAGGGACTCGTTGATTTATCTAGTATTTCTTGATCAAATGGCCATTTCCCCCCATCTCCCATGCCATGTACTTCCTAATGACAAGTACAAGCATGTCACCATATGAGGGAAAAAAGCATTTGTATTCTTTGAGGTTATTTATAGAACAGCATTTTCAGAGTATTTTACTAAGTCAAAAGAAGATAAGTGGATCTATTCGCTTCACATTTTTACAAAGTTTAGCTGGCTTTCAGATTCTACCAAGCGGTACATTGTATGTGTACCAACCATGTTCCAAAACAGAGGATGTATTCTATCTAGGGCAAAGAGAAATTGAGCACAAGATTGGTCTTTAAGCCTAGCTGACACCATAGAACTTTTCCAATTTAGTACTGAAGAGTGAGTAAAGATCTTTACACTAGTAGCAACTATGCAAACAAACATGACTGAGTCACTGACTTGTCAGACAAGAGTGTAGTTCTAAGGCTAAATGCCGCTGCGCTAAAAGCAACTTATCAGTCTCTTTGGTCTAGTAGTTAAGGGTTACGAAACCAGGAGACCATGAGTTCTAGTCCACCTTTGGCATGAAATATGACTTTGGGCCAGTCATTCTCTCAGCCCATCTCACGTCACCACACAGGGTTGTTGCAGTGGAAAAATAGGAGGAGGAGGAGAAAGGAGTATTACGTTTGCCACCTTGAGTTATTTATTAAAAAAAAGGGATGAATAATTTAAAAAATGGAGAACTAATGGAATGTTCTATAGATTTGGAGTATTACTGCTTAAGATAGTGCTATACAGATGATTTTTTGTCTCTTAACACCATTGTTTCACTTACCTAGCGAATAACTGGAACAGCACCAGAAAGCCTAGATATTTTGAAAAATTTAGATCTGGAAGAAATTGCATATGAAGAAAATGATTCTGCCGAGGAAGATTTAGATGGTGAATCTGAAGAGGAACATTCACAATTTTCCAACAGTTATACAGATGATGTTGCAGATGTGCCTCTAAATTGAGAAAGTAACCTCTGAAAGTATTGGGCTCTAAAGTGGGGGTGGGGGGGGCAGAGCAATCAAGAAATCCTCTGAAAACTACAGATTTATCAAAGATTTGGAGGATGGGATTGCACTACTAATGTGTTGCAGAGTGACTAACAGTCTTACCAGAAGTATTAGATTGTATGTCATCACTTATTAATTGGAAATACTGTGTATTTCAGCTTGTAAATAAGTTTTTATTCATTTATGACATTTGTAATTACCAAATAAATTTACCCACGCAATTATGATATGGTTTTCAAAATGGAACTTATTTCTTGATACATCATAGTAACCAATCTAGTTTTATCTGGCACGTATCTTTATCGCTGCCTAGAGACCTCTTCCATTATAGCACAACTCCCAAATATTTTGAAATTAATAATTTTTCTTCAGTTCTTCCCAAACAGACATGCCTCTGCTTCTGCCTTTCACGATTAATTTGGAGGTTTACCTTGTCATAAAAGATAGTATCTTTCAAATGTAAAACACTTTTTCTAATGATTTTATTAAATCCACAGCTTGGGACCCCTCAATCTTACTCTCTAATTAGCCCTGTGCATGGAATAGACAGTATTTGGAAGAAAACTACCATATTTTGTTTCCAGGTTTACTATGAAATCTTTATAAAATTAGTGCAGTGTAAGAGAACATATTTAATTCTACTGGGTTATATTTAGCAGAATAGATTAATCATTTAACAGGGAAATGAATTGCCCTGGCCACTTCACTTTGCATATATGTTTAATCTGTACATCATCTTACCTGTTTTTTTGCCTTGCTTCTTCTGATTTTTGTAACTTCCCTGATAAAAGTTTTCAAGAAAATTTGAAAGCTGCTTATTATTTTGTGCCATTTTGATTAGTTTTATTAAAGTTACCTTTCTGCTGTGGATCATATTTTTCCTTACTAGACAAATCATTAAAAAAATGTTTTATTTTGATGCTTTGACTACATGGGATAGGGATTGCAGCCGTTTCCAACTGGGTATTCCCCTGCTAAAGTAATCTACAGCCCATCACCTCAATCAATCAAACTGAAACTTTCTTCATCACAAATGGTAAGACTTCTTCCCAATCTAAGACCAGATCCATAATTATCAAATGTTTAGCTTAATGGGATTTCTAATAGATTGCAATAATTTTTAACAGTAATAGTGCATGAGGTGTTACTGGGCATAACAGCTTAATTTATGTTTTGAAAGCTGTTTATTCTTAAAACCATTTTCACAAAGCATTTCTTCAGATTGATAGCATGTAGCAAAATGAAAACCAGCATCATCACCTAGCCAACCTATGTGGATAGCTCTTGAAAGACTGCTAGGAGATCCCAGGGTTAGGTGCTAGAGGGGTAGGCAACCTTGGCTCTTTTATGACTCGTGGACTTCAACTCCCAGAATTCTGGCTCAGGAATTCTGGGAGTTGAAGTCCACGAGTCATAAAAGAGCCAAGGTTGCCTACCCCTGTGCTAGACTAATAAGTTGAACATCCAGGCAATAAGCAATGGGGATCGGTTCTGTTGAGTTTATCATTTTTTCTTTATTGATTGAATGAATCTTAGAATTAAATCTCAGTTTAAACACTAAGCAGCAATTTTACTGTGTCAAATATTTGAAGAAAGTAATACCTAGTGTCTTTCAGTAGAAGAATATTTGTTCCGACACACATTCCCTTAATTCTATTTGTATACTTCTGTGCCTGGATATCCCATAAGCATGTACATTAAGGTAGCATAGTTTTGGGGCCAGCCAAACCATTCCATATTAGATAGGTATTCCAGCCTTTTCTCTAGTGTTTGGCCACCAATTTCATGAAATAATTTAATATACGACATATTATTACAGCAGACAACAGTCATAAGATAACAAACCCAGAACTTCACAAGAACTAGATCGGAGTCAGCTTCTGCAGAGTCTTCATCTTCTTCAAGATAGGAAAGCATAATTTCAGGAAGGTGGTGAGCTTTGGCTTCATTTTGGTTTATGGGGTTAATGTAGCATACACTACATAGTCCTTTTAATACGGAGATTCTGACTTCTGTGGATGTATCTGGCATAATCAAAATATCAATCATGTCCTGAATATATTGTAAAGCAAGACTTGCAGCACCAACACCACCTGTAAAGCAATCATAGTTCTTAAATTCTGAGCCACTTTCTGCATAAACAAAGCCTTTTAAGCACTAGTATTCGCAAAATGCCCTATTCCATACAATGGATGGTTGATTTAAAGCACAAAATATCACATGGATCTAGCTTGGTTCATCTGTCTTGAGTTTCTTTGATACATGCAGGCAAAGAAAATATTCACTGCTGCCAGCTGCAACAGTTCCCAAATTTTCAATAAATGACATCAGCAATCTGCATATAAGATGAAGCAGATTCTTCCCCTTTCCTGCCCTCGCTCAGCTTGCAGAATTGGCACTAATGATTTGAATGCTGGTATTATCACTGCTGTCTGAAAGAAGAAACAACAGCCAGAAAAATGGGATTTCTGCTTCTCAGTTTAACCCAGAGAAATCACCTCCGAGCCCAATACCGTGTTTCCCCGAAAATAAGCCCTACCCTGAAAATAAGCCCTAGCTTGGTTTTTGGGGTTGGGCCTAATATAAGCCCTACCCCCAAAATAAGCCCTACTTGAGAGCCTGCGCCAACCGACTGCCCATTCCGTCAGACAATGAGGCAGGTGGGGAAGGGGGGAGCTACCCCACGCACCCTGCAACTGCTTACCATGCCGAAGGGACCCCGCAGCTAGGCCTTCCACTTCCCAACACCTGTCGCACCTCGCCTGTTCAGTAGTGGCTTCTCCCACTTTCTCCTTCCTCCTCCTTTGAACAGCCCTTCGCTCCCGTTGCTGCTTTTTCAGTCCCGGAACTCAGTTTGTCCGGAGCCTGTGCAGACGGTCTTTGGAAACGAAGCCCCACAGCGACCGGGTGGGGTGGGAACCATTCCCTACGCATTTGGACCGGCTCCGAAAGGGCCAGACTAGAGTGCATTCACGTGCCTCCAATCCCCTGGCTTGCTGCAATCTGGCTTTGCAAGCAAAGGGATTGGAGGCATGTGAATGCATGCTAGTCTGGCGTCTCAAAAAACGGGTTTTTTTCAGGGCTGCCAGATTTTCGCTGCTAGACTGTTTAACTTTCTTTAAAGTTTACTTGATGCAGAATGCGGTTCCTTCCCGTTGTAAACTTTAAAGAAAGTAAACAGTCTGGCAGTGAAAAGCCACCAGCGGGGGAAAAAAACCTGGTCTCGCGTATGGGGAATCTGCACCGCCCGCCTCCTCCCGGGCCTTCACTTCGCTCAATTGATCAGCTGGCTATCGTACTGTAGAGGTGAGGTTTAGCAGGCCGAGCATGCAGGCAGAGGCATGGGGGGAGGTGGGCATTGCAGATTGTGCGCGTCACTGTTTTCGGCGGTGCTTCAGTACCCCGGTCCTGGCCAGCCGCCTCAAATCAGCTGCATCGTGCCGTGGAGAGATTGGTTGAGGTTTGGGGGATGGTCTATCCCCATTTGTGGCGTGGCTGCCAACCAATCGCGATGCCGCTTCTCGGGAGGGCAGCATCGGCTGCCAATGCAGTGGTGGGGAAGGCAGAAGGCAATCCTGCCCACCAGATCAGCCTGCCGGGGGTGGGGTGGGAAACTGAGCTGCAGAGCCTCCAGGAGCTGCAGGGATCCCCGTGCGCCCTTGGCAGTTGTCCTGCAACGCGCAGCCTCTCCCTGTAAGCAATCCGGCTCCCCCAGGGTAAGGTTGGCGGTCGCGGGAGGCTCGTCCCACATGTGCGGTGGAGCTGGAGGACGGGGATGGGCCACGCCTCCCTTACAATATTGATGATGAATGTAAATGAAAAGGCAGTTTCCAAAGCCTTCCTTCCCCACCGAGTGAAACCTGAGTCGCCGGGGGGAGGGGGGGTGCCGGCCAGGCTGGGCCTTGTGATGAAAAAATAAGACATCCCCCAAAAATAAGCCCTAATGGGTCTTATGGACCAAAAAAAATATAAAAGACCCAGGCTTATTTTTGGGGAAACACAGTAAAACAGCATAGGATCTGTTGGACATGTTTGCAAAGAAGGCATCAGCTGAAACTGGAAATGTTACTGTCACGAGCAGGAGTGTCTGCTACAAAAAAGGATCTATAATGGGTATATAATTGGTGAGTGCTGTATGCAATTATGTTGTGGTAGGCTGCTCTTTTTACATTGCACAGTTCTTACATGAGTCAGTTTCTAAAATAAAAACCTTAGTTGAAGAAATGTATGAATTAAAAAAATCCTCCCGATTTTTGGAAAAAAAGTTGGATAAACAAACTGGAGGAAGGCACTTTTCCTGCATAAAAAAATATTACTTTGCATGGCTCCACTCCATTACATATCTGGCTTGGAGGTCAATTGGAAGGAGGGGCTTTAAAGTTTGTTCTCTGTTGATTAAAAAGGAGGTGAGGTATGATGATAGCCAAAGGATCAATTAAGTTACAGTTCTTGCTTCTAAACACCATTTTTATCGAGCAATTGGAAACTTTAATAGCAGTGACGACTTTCAGGCCTTTTTAAGAATGCAGTAATTTTGAACCACATCTCTTCTAAGTCCCAACTAACAGGCAAGGATACAAAGATCCTACTGTAGCTGAAGACCCCAGAATACCTGTATCTCGAGCTGAACTCTGTATGTCTGATCAGTCCTGCTTCCTTTATATTTAGAATGATGGCAAACCCTTTGGGCTTGGTGTGTCAAAAATTCATAGTGTCTAACTTGACTCTGCTGAAGCATCATCCACCCCTCCCGAACAAGGGAAATAATCTCCCCTCTCCTCTGCATCTATGTGCATAAATAGTGGCATTTGGGCCACTATTCAGCTGGGCCTGAAACTGAGACCTGGGCCTCGATTTTAACCTTAGTGCCACTGTTGACACTCAAAAAGACTAGCTTGGGGAATGGTGCAATTGGCCCCATGGCCCAGCATTCCCCATGATCAGCTATGCCCGCTTAACTTCAAACTGACAGCCCCTTCTGGCCTGAGGCTACTCCAGGTTACACAAGATCTGTTCTTGAAGAATGCTCTTCAGCAGCCTCTGCAGCCTCCAAAACCTGGCAAAAGCACACCCCACTCTTGTATTGCCCCTCCCCACATAAATTCCAGAGGAACTGAGGTCATGTAAGAATACACCCCTTACATGCCGCATCCACAACCTAAAATTGTCCTAGAATGGGGTTGCTTTCAAAAAAAATAGTTGTTGGATGTTGGTGAACGCTGGCATGTCACCCAAAATGTAGTGTGTCACCTTTGACACGTCATAGGTTTGACATCACTGATTTAAGGATAATAGCATTACATATTATTTAGATGAGTGTAGAATACATTAATCCCCTCCTTTTGAATCTCTTATCCCAAACTTAGCTCAATCTTTCATGCATACCTGTGTAAGCTAGCAGGCCTACATATAATGCAGCCTTGGCTCTTTCTTCCAGTGGCAGTTCTGTATTTCTTAGATCCATGCCATATATTTTAATTTTGTGGTGGTGGAAGATCGGATCTATCAGCTTGATGATTGGTTCCCTGATTGTATCACTATAGATGTTATAACAAGCTTTTAGTGTACTAAACACAATTCCCATGTTGCCTAAAAAAGTATACTTCTTTCATCAAGTAGAAAAACGCTGGAAAAATCAATATATTGGTTCAGTTACTACAAAACTCACTCATAACTGGTAACTAGGTAATGAGTACTGTAAACAGAATGTACAATGTAACAGCACAGGTTCTTAATGATGTCATGTGTAGGGTTATTCCTGTGTTTTTCTAGTTTACTTAAATCCTACTTTAAAAAAATATTTCTCTATTAATTAATTAATTAAAATCACCCTTTTAATTTTTCTCTGTACCAACTGAGATTAATTAAAAGATACCTTCTTCAGCTCCACATTCCAATAAACAGCAGAACAGCAAGTTCTAACTCACCTTTGGAAAAATCCAATATTTAACAGCACTTGCTAATTGAACTGTGTTCTAGAATTAGCAAAGTTGACGGTTAAAATTCCTTTTAAAAGTATATTCTACCAAAAGTGATAAGGCACCGAGGGAAGCTTTAAAGCCGAAGGAAAGAGTTCTCTGTCTTCTAAATATTAAATCTTAGCTTCTATTATCTGGGACCACAGTTGTTACAACTGTTAACAATTCAGTGTCCAGGAATATTTGCAGGAAGAAGCTGTCTAAATCCTGTTTTGAAAGCCTTTCATACCCATGAGTCCTTACAGGTTGTTGTTGTTAGTTGCAAAGTCGTGTCCGACCCATCGTGACCCCATGGACAATGTTCCTCCAGGTCTTCTGTCCTCTACCATCTTCTGGAGTCCATTTAAGCTCACTCCTACTGCTTCAGTGACTCCATCCAGCCACCTCATTCTCTGTCGTCCCCTTCTGTCCTTACAGGTAGTCCGGACTAAAAGTACAAGCTCTGTCTTTATTGTAAGGTTACATTAACAGAATTTTTCAAGACTGAAAAATATTTTTCCCCTCCTTTTCTTTTACTCTCTGGGAAAATTAGGGACAATCTCATCTGAAACATTTCCTACGCCCTCCCTCCTGCTACGGGCTCAGAAATCTTTTATACACTAGTTGTCCAGTCTGCAGTTCTTCCTCCTGCCTCCCAAAGTCATTTCCACATACTTTTACAGGAACTGACTACCAATAAATGCAAGAAAACCTTATCACATGCTATTTCGTATTTCAAAAATAATATTTATTATAACTTAAAGGAAGCAGTAAATACCAGAAATAACAAATACCACAAAATTAGAAGGCATATATAAGTCAAGAATCAGTACAAAAGACGGCCATAAAAGGTTGCAAGCTCATGTGAGCAATGTGCTATAAAAACCTGAAGCATAATACTTTCACATGTTATGAGAAATGCTTGTTTTTTTTCAGTAGACCTTTCAGTAACTATACAAATGTAGTTTTAATCAAGTAATACTTATATGTGATTTATAAATATACAGATATATACATTCATGAAAATGTCTTAACCATGCATTTGCAAAAAAGGGCTTTATTAAATCATATTTCTAAACAAAACTCCAAAATCTACCTGATTCAGATTGATTGTTTTTTTTCCTGCTTGTAGACCCGAAAAGTAGCTTTCATAATTGTATATCCACAAAAATAGTGGCAAAGAGTTTATTAAACACTTTGGAGCTACAATTCTATTCATTTTTATTTGAAAGCAAACCAGGTTAAACGCAAAAGGATTTTCTTCAGAGAATGTCTGCATCAGATTAAGCTATAAGCTATCTTGATCACTTTATGGTCTATAAAGCAGTCCAGAAATCATCTTTGTTATCATCTGTCATACTGAAAAATAAAACTAAATAAATCAAGTTCTTAAAAAGTAATAGGTAAATTTCTCCTCCCTGAAATTTTGGGAATTTGGGGCTTATCTGTCATTAAGTATACTCTACATCAGGGGTGCCAAACTGCCGGCCCATGGGCCGGACACGTCACCAGGAAACCGCGCCCACCCCATTGCCGGCAATGGGAAAAGAGCTCCAATACGTTGCGCAACGTCACGTGACGTCGCGAGTTTGACATGTCTGCTCTATATACTTTTCTGTAGGAAAAAAAAAAACAAATTTAATTTTTCACTTGCTTTACACAACTTCCACAATTGGTTATCAATGAAAAATGTATTCTAGTATCAATATGCATTCTGAGTGAAGGGCAGGAAAAAAGGAAGAATGGAAATTTAAACGGGGCACAAATCACACTATCTGGAATTTCACATCCTTGGTTTGGCCTAATTTTGAGTATTGCTTATGCTAACTTAGATGGCTACCAGTAATAAAATCAGACAGGCAGATATTTGAGATACAGAGATTCAGAGAAGGTGGGAGTCAGAATGGCTTTAAATGCTTGCTTTTCAATGTTTTCAACACAATATCACATATTGCAAACTGGCACAATTATGCCCACCAAACACGCACTGCTCTATATTTAACATATGTTATAATTTCAAAACATCTCTCATTTTTCGAAAGCTTTACAACAATTACATGGATTTCACAAAAAAGCAAGATTATAATCTTCAACAAATCAATATTTCACTATAAGCTACATAGAAGAGCCAACAGCAGCCCATACATTAAATCCTCTCTCTTTTTTTAATGCTCATAAGTTCCTAAGTTACAAAACAATTTTCAAATAATGGGTTTTGAATTTTCATTTTTTTTACAGGACCATCGTGGTTCAGATGAAATTGGCATATCTTAAAATGTAAATTGAACACTTAAAAAGCTGTAGCCACTTCAGTTGTACGTCGACCACCAACCTTAACAAATTCACGGGGGAATTTGTCTAGCTGTTCATATGCCAGCCGTCCATCTTCTCCTGAACAGCAACAAAATAAAACAACAATTTAATGTTTCATCTTTTCAACCTGTGGTTCTAAACTGCGAATTCCAATCTCACACTGCATGACATGACAAGACTGGATATAATATCTGACATTTCAAAGAACTCTGATTATGGACAAAAATTGGATCTCCTTTGAGACGACCTGGAGTCTTGGTGACTTCATGGAAGTGGCCTTTCAAGTTTTCTTGGTAACAATAATAGCAGTGTTTTATCATAGGCTTCTTCTAAATTTTTATTTTTACTTCCTAGTATAGCCTACAACCCTGGAATTTTCTATAAGAAATCTTACCTTTCCTCTCAAAAGATGAGGAAGAAGGAAAAGGAAGATGGAGAAATTGCTCCTTCTTACTTTCAGCTTCTCCCTTCCTGAGAATTCCAGTCATGGAGAAACAGGTTTTTATACAGTAAGTCACTTAATTACACTACCATGTTCATGTCAATAGGAGAAGATTATGGATGGCAAATTTGGTAATACTACCTCATTTCTATTTTTTGTAGTTCTTTGATTAACCCTTCTCATACTAATATTTTGTTGTGTTCATTAGGTTTCTTTTTCCATCTGGAGTAAAAAGAGATACCAGCAACATCATAAAAAAAAAAAAACCCAACCTACCAAGAGAGAGCAAGGTTTCAGAAGCTGTATTCCTAACTTCTTCATTTCCAGACTGGCAAAGAGTGACCAGCATTTTAATACTTTCAGTTGCCTATAGAACAATAAAGAAATAAATATGTAATTCAGTTCTTTTCTTTCTTACAGAAAATCTTGCTTTACAGTCATTAATAGTACTGTACATCTGGATTTTTAAACCTGTATATACAGAATAGAAAATAACAGAGTTGGAAGGGACCTTGGAGGTCTTCTAATCCAACCTCCTGCTCAAGCAGGAGACCCTATGGGGTAGGCAACCTTGGCTCTTTTATGACTCGTGGACTTCAACTCCCAGAATTCCTGAGCCAGCCGTGCTGGCTCAGGAATTCTGGGAGTTGAAGTCCACGAGTCATAAAAGAGCCAAGATTGCCTACCCCTGCCCTATGCCATTCCAGACAAATGGCTGTCCAATCTCTTCTTAAGAACCTCCAGTGATGGAGCTCCCATTACTTCCAGAGGTAAGCCATTCCATTGATTAATTGTTCTCACAATTTAAAAATATAAAAACATATGCCTTTTCTCAAGCCATCTGGATGTGCCTCCACAGAGAATATTTTGCTCAACCACAGTGGCTACGGGTGCCCATGCAGACATCTGAAAACGTCCTCCCAAGAAACTTCCTGGGCCTTTCAAAGGAGGCAACTGGTGTCATGATTTCAGCAGAGATACTTTGTTTACACAAAGATTCTTTACAAGGCAGCGCATTCCGATGCATTTTAGTTTTATTAGTTATGCACGTTTTAAAATTAAAGGTATTTGCAATGCTAAAAGATACACATAGAGAGACTGATTACCTTATATATAAGAATGATACGATACTATTATTTATCTACGTATTGTTGTTATATTTACAGACAATCCTCAACTTATAACCATTCATTTAGTGACTGGTCAAAATTACAACGGCACTAAAAAAAGTGACTTTAGACAGTTTTTCATTCTTAATGACCATTGCAGCATCCCCTTGGCCACTTGGTCAAAATTCTGTTATAATAACTGCAGTCTCCTGGGATGATGTAATCATCTTCTGACAAGCAAAGTCAATGGGGAGCCAGATTCACTTAACAAACACGTTACTAACTTGACAACGGCAGTGATTCACTGAACAACTGTGGCAAGAAAGGTCATAAAATGGGCAAAATTCACTTAACAACTGTCTTGCTTAGCAATGGAAATTTTGGACTGAATTGTACGCTAAGTCGAGGACTACCTGTGCCATACTCTCAAATGACTTATGACGATTTATACAATAACAGCTAACTATAAAAATACATAATTTGTTGGTAGTGAGGGACATCATGACAGATTATTTTGACACAATTATCTTTCAGTGTCCCAAATTAAATATACCCATTACATGGGGGGGGGGGGGGAAGGGTACTTTTTGACTAAAATCTATGCTGAAGGGGACCGGGGGGAAAGGAGGAATTATTCTCTTTTCTATTTCATCAACTCTCTTCACTAAATGGTTGCATTTTCTTCACGTATATTTGCCTTCGTTTATACATAGGCCCTAATTTCAGCCCAGGAAACATTTCCATGACAGAAAGGATGAGCTATGCACAAGAGGATTTGCCTTAGAAATTTGCAAAAGTTGATGAAGTTAGCAGTGATAGCGAAATTGACTGCTTTGATTAAAGAAAAGAATACAATTAATTTTGTTTTTATTTGGAAACTGCTTTTGGACTTAGTGCTAGGAGTAGGAAAAAAATGAATATTTGATTTTGGGCTTTGCTGATTAGATAAGTTTGGTGTTATAGAAAGGGCTAGTATATTATGTAAACATAAAAAGGTGAGATTGTATGTTATTCTACTGCACCAAAAGAAGTCGGAAGTCAGTTCTTTTTTTTCTTTTCTTCTTTCCCCTACACTTTTTCCTCTCCCATTTTCCCATTATTTTCATTTTTCTTTGTATTTTATATTATGATATACTAATAAAAATATCGAGGAAAACATGCTTTGTCTTAGAAATGTTTTTGTAATGGAAATACAAATGCATACACAGCAGATGGGAAAAACCTACCCAGTCAAATAGCATCTTCCCATGTTCTTCTAATCATCATATAATATAAATCAGAGTACAGCCTCTTTTCCAAATATATTGTTAGGCTGTATGCAACAAATCCCTCCCATTTTGGTAAAGTAATATCTGGACAGCCAACTCCAAGAGAACAATGCTCTTCTTGTTGTGTATTCAAGTCGGGTTATTGAAACCTCTGGTGGTTGGGTTTTTTTGTTTTGTTTTTTTGGCTTGGCCTTTTGTAGTTCATGGGAAAGTCAAGAAGGCAGAAGTTTACCTGAAGGCATTTCAAGGCCAGGCAAGCAGCCTTCTGCAGAGGGAGGCTGGGCTGGGCAAGGCTCTCACAGTAATAAATTAAAGCCTGGAAGAAAAAAAGAGACCGTGAGACTGCAGAGCAACACCCTTTCAGAACAACAGCAAAAAAATAAAATAAATCTTCTTCTGCTTAAAAAAATAAATTCACTAAATAAAAAACAAAGCAGTATTCATTTCTTTGAAAGGAGAGCATTGATTGTTTAGGTCAGGGGAAAAAAGGGCAACCAATTACCACAAAAGTTCTTACTTCCTGCCGCCACCATTCCTGTGTAGGATGCAATCAGAGATGTGTAAATGTTCTATGAATGAAGCATCATCCTACGTGTGGAAAAGCCGCTTTGAGCTCATGCCCAAACCGCAACGTTTGTTTTGAGTATTTGGATCTGTGCCTGGTCTAAAGCCAGGCTATTCTAGGCAAAAAGAGTTAGGGAGGTTGAACAGCAGGAAAAAGCCAGCCTGGCAAACTGGGGGAAGAGAAGGATGTTGTGCTCTGTTGTCTCTCTCCCCTCAGCTACTCCCAGCATGGCACATCCCACTGGACCATCTATCCCCACCAGTCTTCTCAGAGTAGTCCCCCCCCCTCCCCCCCTCCCTGTAACAGCATAACCCACCAGCCTGCCCATCTTCTTAGCTTCTTCCTTGCCTCTACAGGAGATGTTGGCCATGCTCCAGAATATATTCCCATTCACTTCAGGCAACTTGGCCTGCATCTCACCGATGCCGAGAGCAAAAAGCAGCATGTGCAGGGATGCCACTGATAAAACATTTCTGGCTGTCGCATCAACTGGAAAGACCCAGAGGGAACCAGATCTAAAATCACACTTTCTTCTACTGAAAGATCTACCACCTCCCTGGAGCAATGAGCAATGACATCTAGCAATTTGATCTTATTTTTATTGGTAGTCACCTTCAATTTATTATCTCTCATCTAGCCCAATACCAATTGCACATAGGCATTTAGAGAAGCTCCATTATTATCTCAGGATATTATAAAGAAATTAATTGGGTATTATTAGCATATTGGTCGATACTCAGCAGTTTCATGTAGCTACTGAAAATCTGAGTAGTGCCACAATAATAGATAAAATAATAGATAAAACAGCCATTGTTATATATTACTATTTGATGTCTATTTGATGTCTCATCAAATAGTAATATATAACAATGGCTGTTTTATCTATATGCCTCCTAATGGCACCATCTGAAATCTATCTGAGAGTCAGAAATGCAGTAAGTGGCTCCTATTTTTCCAAATTCTGCGCTAACTAGAAGAAAAGCTACTGAGGGGGAGAAAAATCTATTGGGTTAACCAAAGTATTCCAACCCTGTAGTATTCTCAGCAGGTTAATATAACTCCAGCCAATTGCAATTGTTCAATTAATCAGGTTCAAACTATTATTTAGCATGATGTTTAAAAACAACTAAAATCTGGTAATTCTACTTTTGTCTAATAGGTTTTCTCTAACACTTACCTTTTCCCTGAAGTGTTTGTTTTCTGCTGCAGCAGCTGACAATATTGTTACTACAGCTTCATAGGTTTCCTTTTTATTTTCAGTCAGAAGGACAGCCAAAGATTTCAGCACTTCTTGTTGAGGTGAGAGACTAATGGAGGTTAAATTGGCCTTATTCTGCAAGAACTTTTCATCTCTTAAAGACTGTAGAGTTTGTGCCATTAAAGCTAAAACACAAAGACATTTAACAATTTGTCCCTTTTTAGAAAAAGTTAACAGATTTGACTAATAGATGACTTTGAAATGCATGCAAACATCCAACAGTATCTGTGAAATGTAAAATAATTTTAAATATGTGAGAATGAGCTATCTATAATACTACCACTGCTGACCATAGCTACAGTGTTCTATCTACAGCCTCCATCATCAAACTGTAGAACTCATAGCTGAAACACATGGCTTAATTTGTGTACTTGTTCATTCCTGTTACCCCCTCTTTTTTGTATAGAACAAAATGATGAAAAACACTCTACAAAAAAAAAATCTGTCTTATGTAAAGAACAATTATGAAATGTTCTGGAATCCTCAACAACTTTCAGATGCTTTTCTACCATTTTAGTTGTTCCTAAAAGTATTGCTGCATTATGGAATTTGAACTTCTGAAGAGCCTGTTTCTTACCTTCTCTTGCAAGCTGAAGCAAATAGTTTGCCAGATCACTAACATTTTTATTAGCTAAGTAGCTGTAATACTGAAAAACTGTTATGACTTCCAAGGACAGACTGGAGGAGAGGAGAGGTTCTGCACGGTCCAAGATATGAGAAATCAAATTTCCGAATACTGCATACAACCAGATAAAAGTATTAGTTAGCAAATGAATCCTCATTAATAAGAGCAATATAAAATTACTGGAGGCAAGTCATTTTTAGAAAGGGTAATGAGTTTTAGAAAAAATAGACCGCTTCATACATTCTAGAAATTTAGAACTATAATTTCCAGAAAGAATAAGTATGACAATGATTAGAAATTATGAAAACTGTAGAATATTGGCAATCTTGGGGAAACTGATTGGTACCTCTTCTCTATAATGACATTCAATTCAAAAGTCATTATATCTCTATCATACCCAAATAAACAAATGGAAAGAAAATAGTCTTCTGTTATGATATGATATGAATTCACCTTAAAAGTGATTGATTTTGGTTGAATATATTCATTTTTTATGATGGGCATGGTCTAAAGAAATCTGGAATTGCAAACAAAAATTTTATTGCTTAAAGAACTCAAAATAATTTATTTAAGTAGCAACTTTAAAACTAGGTTTTTAGCTAAATTTTGGATAAAATCTTATAAGAATGTTAAAAGTCCATGCCCATGCACATATGTAATTATTTCAATATTAGGTAGGTACAGTAATATTTAGTCAACTAGCTAGTACTGTAAGATGAGATAATGTATTTTATTTGACAAAAGGCTTTTTGGAATTCAGTAATATTAAAAATATTGCCATTGTAGCTATCTATCTCTGCCTGCTCATTGTGCCTTATATACAGAAATGGTCCTGGCTGTAATATATACATTACTTATATATACAGTTTTCAATCAAAACTAATTTTATACCTCTGGAAATCTATTCATTTACTTGTTTATACTAATATTACAAAATATTATACAATAATAGTGCAATCGCATACATGACATTACAGACTTTAATGCCCACACTGATTTACTTCAAGATTAAATGTTTATGTAGGACTTCAATCTCAAATTGTGTGACAGCCCTAATATTTGAATCTTGAAAGACCAGATATTCAGCAGAAGGTGCCAGTTACTATGTTTTGAAATATCTGATTAATTACTGGCAATAGTCGTCTTTGCAAACACTTTTTTCTGGAAGCACGTTAGGTAACTGTACCTGTTTCTGAAAGTCCTGGATATTCTCCATTCACCACTGTAGAAAAAGTGATATCCAATTGTATGATCATTTTGTCTGCAGAGGTGTGATACAACCCAGAAGAATTGGTACATTTATTCCAGAAAGAAAGAAGGGACATCTTTTTCTGAAATTCTGGAATTGCTAATGGAAAAGAATAACATAATAGTGAATTATTAGTATAAATTTAAATCAGACAATAAGCAGCTCTATATTGAAAGGAAATGGATAGAAATTAGTAAATGGTTATATTTACTTGGAAAATGGAACAAAAATAATATTCCTTGACTGGAAAGATAATAATGTATTGATTATGTCTACCATTGACATGATCTAGATCAGTCTTCCTTAACCTCAGCAACTTTAAGATGGGTAGACTTCAACTTCCAGAATTCCCTAGCCTGGCTAACATCTAGGCTAATATCTAGTCCAAACATCTTAACATTGCTGAGATTGACAAACACTGATCTAGATAAATGTAAGCTAAGAAGGCTTTAGATATTGAGATTTCATGCTAGAAGAATGTTCACTAGGAGAGGGGCCACAGGTTGCCCGCTTTTGCTGCTCTTTAGACAACAACTCCCCGTGGTTTTAAACTGTTTTTCCCCCATGTCCTTTCTTGTAATAATTGGGAATTTTGTGCCCAGGATAGTTGGAATACACCACTGTTCTGTGCCTGATCTACTGCTCTTTTTCATCCAACCTGAATCTATTCATATTTCTCAGAAAGAAATTCCCCTGGTTTCATTAATACTTTTCACCAAAGAAATCTGCAGGGGGCTGAAACTTTATAGCCTATTCCCACATAGGCTTACTTACAAAAAAGTTCATGGTACTGTATTTAATCAGGCTTACACTGAATAAATAATTGTACAACAGTAGCCTTAGAGAGTAGGTCTGAACATGCACAGAAAAGTACTGTCATTGTGTATGGTAAGAAACAGAAATACATAATCATATTTTCACATGAACATTGTCTACGCTATTTCTCACCTTCACTTACAGGTCTGAAGCTTCCCAGAGTCTCACTGCTGATCTCTGCAAGATTTTCAATCACTAAAATTTGTTGGGATAGTTTATCCAGAAGAGACCTTGTGACAAATGGAGTTCTACTAGAGAATACAATTTGCTGGTAAAATAAGGAAAAAGAACAGTGTAAATATTCCTTGTCCATGGGGTCGCGATGGGTCGGACACGACTTCGCAACTAACAACAACAAAATATTCCTTACACAGATCCAACATTAATTAGGTCACAATTCTAAATGTGAATGAATGCCAATTTATCAAAGAATGATGTTATAACTTTATGTATTTTACAAATATGATCTTTATCATACACTTTAAAAATGTGATTCAAATATGATGTGCTTCTATTAATTACCAACCAGCTATATTGGATTGTGTATTGGATTGTATTATTTTGACTTCATAAAAATTGAGAAAATATGTACTTTTAACTATATAGAGGACCTTGGTACTGTATGTTTCTCTAGTAGTGATCTCTTTTCTCAGCAAAGTAGATAAAGCACAGTAAACAGATTTATTACACTATGATTACTTTGAATATGCCATATTTACCTCAGAGGAAGAAAACCCTAAGTTTATGATTACTATAAACAAAAAAAGTGGGAAAATACTTTCATTATTGCATTCTCAGAAAATGAACAATAATCCACCTGAATAATTCCTGGGAGGGAGGGGGAGAATTATGCTTTTTATATTATTTTAGGCTGATCAGTGACCAAAATAAATATTTTATTATTTATATCCTGCCTTTATTATTTTTATAAATAACTCAAGGCAGTGAACTTAGGTAATACTCCTTCTTCCTCCTATTTTCCTCACAACAACACACCTGTGCAGTGGATTGGGCTGAGAAAGTGTGACTGACCAAAGTCACACAAGAGGCTTCCATGCCTAAGGTGGGATTAGAACTCATGGTCTCCTGGTTTCTAGCCTGGTGCCTTAACCCCGATCAAACTGCCCCATTTTGACTTATTTGGAAACATGTCTCATTCACTTGAGTAGTACTTTAACCCTACAAAGCATATAAAATTACATTTTCAATTTAAGTCTTAACTTAAAACCTAGTCATCTCATTAGGTTTTCTGCATAGTTAAAACCCTGTTTTTATTCTTCAAACTTATGACAGCTCAAACTGTGTGAAGAAGTCTGGGTCAGACGAGAATATGTAGCCTCTGTCTCCTATAGTGTCATAAAGGGCCATGGTTCCCCACCCCTGCTCCATGCCAATCTCCATTTTAAATCTCATCCCATGTTCTCCATATATGATCTTATTTTATCATGGCCCACTTGAACCTGAACAGAACTCCTGTTCATTCTTTGCTGTTCAACTATGCCATGGTGAACAGCAAAGAATGAACAGGAGTTCTGTTCAGGTTCAAGTGAACCATGATAAAATAAGATCATATATGGAGAACATGGGATGAGATTTAAAATGGAGATTGGCATGGAGCAGGGGTGGGGAACCATGGCCCTTTTATGACTTGTAGACTTCAACTCCCAGAATTACTGAGCCAGCCATGCTGGCTCAGGAATTCTGGGAGTTGAAGTCTACAAGTCATAAAAAGGCCAGAGTTCCCCAGTTCTGGCATGGAGACTAGCAATAAAACTTGGGCCTTCGTGTCTTGTTGGAAATATCTGAAGAGAAGTACGTTTTTTTTTCTGGATAAAAGACCTTTCACATTCTGTGGCTTCTTTGGACAAACACATTTGCTGGTTTTTTCCCCCCAACAGCAGAGTCTGTCCTTTTTGCCTTCTACAAGAGAACTACCAGTACAAAGAAAATTAACTTCCAACAAACAAGGCTGCATACACAACACAGAAAACAAGAGCAGATGGGTCTCAATAGTTTTTTTGAAAAAGCATGTAACCCTATGGGGATACCTGGATAAGCTGTGTGCAGTACTGCAAGTGCTTGACTATGGTGATATCAAGGCTTTCATTTCCGGTGGTCAATGGCAGCGGACTTCCTGCCACACTGGTTCCAACTCCTGTGTCTTCCGTCAATGCTTCACTGAGATGCCCTCTGCCTTCTGGGTGTTCTGACCTGTAACTGTTCAAGCTGGGAGGTAAGTGAGCAGTTTGATTTTCTTTTCATGTAAGCAATGCACAAGAGAAATTGTTGAAAGCACTCTCCTGTAACCAAACAGCTCTTCATAGGCCAGTAACCTTTTAATGAATACATTGTATCTCAAATTGGCAGTAGCCTTAGGTAAAAAGTGCCAAAAAAGTGTCTGCATTTAAAGGATATATCGTTTACCACACTAGCCTACTTGTTTCTTTGAAACAATCATTTTTTTGGTAAGGAAGTCTTCCTAAGAAGTCTTTGAAATCAACCTTTGCTATAACTTTTCTTTTCCTTTTTTTTCTTCTTCTTTCCTTTTCACCTTGGTTTGTTAACAACATCCTTTGCCAAACTGCTCTGTGGATATAACTGAACTACAGATTTGTGGTTTTCAAAAGTTATACAATTAAGATGCAATATGTCAGTCCTTTCCTGACATGTGATTAATTGTCCAGCTAAAAACAAAATTAAAAAGTAAGAGTGAGAGAGAATCTGTTGGAAAGGAAGTCCTAATTGATTTACAAAGAACAAACACCAGTTTTCTGTTTCCCTTTAGTCATAGCATACAAAAATCTTTCATTCTCCAAACTATTTTAAGTCAAGGAAATGTTTAAACTTTAATGAAGTCTTGACCTCTCAGCAGTTTCCAACATCATCAATTATGGTATCCTTCTACATCAGCTTTGGGGGTTCACGTGGGGGCAAAGTTTTATTCCCATGTTCCTCTATCCCCTGGGGTAAATACCCATCACATTGATAGGAGAGGTATAGCCTGCAATGCCTGCTTTTGTGACATGCTACAAATGCCTCAACACTCTCTCCACTTCTATTTATCATTTACACAAAACTGCTGAATGAAGCCATTTGATGGCATAGGGTAGGGGTAGGCAACCTTGGCTCTTTTATGACTCGTGGACTTCAACTCCCAGAATTCCTGAACAGCCATGCTAGCTCAGGAATTCTGGGAGTTGAAGTCCATGAGTCATAAAAGAGCCAAGGTTGCCTACCCCTGTCATAGGGTAAGGTATCATAAGTATGCAAATGATAGTCGGTTACACATCTCCATCCCAGGCTGACCAAGCCTTGCAAAGCCTTGGAGATCTTGCCTTGGTATCTGGAGGCTATGGGCATCTGAATAGGGAGGAACAGAGTTTAGATCAAGCCTGGTAGGACTAGGTGGGTCCAGTGATATTCCATTTAGTTCTGGATGGTGTTGCACAACCCAAGACCGAATGGTTTACAATTTGGAAGTCCCCCTGGTCTCATACCTCCTGATCAAAAATGGGAGGGAGGGAGTATTCTTGTACAGTTTCATGTTTTATGCCAATTGCATCCTTCCTGGATTGGAAGGCACTGTTCGTGGTCATACATGTTTTAGTCACCACCAGAATGGCATTCTACTACATTGGATCTACTACAAGATCTAATGATCTTGAAGAACATCTGGAAGCTGCAATTGGTCCAGAATGCAGGGCCAGGAGCAATTACCGATGTTTTTTAATGAAGGGGGGAGTGGTCTTTATCCACTCTATTAGATTAAGCAGGAGGGCCATGCCTTGGTCCCCAACAGTTATGTCATCTTGTGGAACCCAGAAAATGTGCCCTTCCTGTGATGGTACCTGCCCCTTGGAACACCTTACCCTCTGGGATCAAATTGATTCTGAGCCTACTGGCTTCCAGAAAATGTCAAAAACCTCATTGTTCTCCCAGGCATAGGGATTATGAAGTAAGTGAAACCTGATTCTACAGCCTACATTAGACAAGAGATGAGGCGAATGATTATGTACATATAATCTGATAAATATAGAAAAACGTTACCATATTCTTTTTCACTTTCAGTACATCTTTTTGAATGAATGCAGAATGTCTCAGTTTACAAGTACAAAGGAAACTTATCTGGAACCCCTCTAATCTGTTCTGCTAACAACATTCTCAGTACTCTGTCAAAAATTACTAATCTAGAGGCTCTTATATTTAATTTCATCTTTCTTGAATGATCACTATGTACTATTCTTGGCAGAAAGGAATAAACCTGAGAAGCATTCAGTACTGACATTCTTACCTGTTTTTCTCGATTTCAGCATCTAAGAACACAGAGTCTGCACCATGAGCATCACCACAAAACTCATCAGTACCACCTTCATCTTCAAAGTCAGAAGTGTTGAGGAAATCAAAACTTTCCAGTGCATTCTCAATTGTTAGGCTTAAGCTGGATGACCTGCTGTGACTTACTACTGGTCTGCACTGCAAGAGCAAAACCAAAAATACATAAAGAACAGTTTAGCCATTCAAAAGGGTTTGGTTTCAAGAAAATTCCAAGTAAATTGGGTGTGAGAGTTTGTCTTCAAATCCACTAATGATCCCCTATAGTGGACATATTTTGTTGACTTGTTCGGCCTTGTTCTCCTATTATTTAATTTCCAGATTTTAGGATTTCACTTTTTATGTATTTTGAGAACAGAGGAGGATCTAACTTATGGAAATTTATTTAAAGGTTAGATGCAGTTATGATGAGATTTAGAAAAATCAGATCTAAATGAACTGAGATTTCAATTATTGAAAAAACCCTACCGTGAGAAAACACTAAGTAATTCACTTCCCTGACATGCTCACTGGGTCAATTGAGGTGTATATTTAGTGTGATGAGGAAATTCCAAAATGAGATTTGACTTATGAAAGTATTGTAGTTGGGATTAGATATAACTCAATCCAGGCCCAATCTTACATAACCTACCTGAACCTTCTGAGTCCATTGAGGTATAAATCACAGGTAGTCAGTTACTTGGGTTAAAATAGCCATTGAGACTGGGAGATTGTTAAATGATACAATTGTAAAATGTGATGTCATGTGATGGGTGCCACTTTTTTCTTTTCTCTAGTTCACTTAGTGATGGCAGTTCCAGTAGTCCCAGGTTGTTGTTGTTAAGACCTTCCAACTTCCTGCCTGTCTACCATTTGATTGTGTTTGTGGGAAACCAGCAGATGATATTAACTAATCCTCACATTACCATACATTTAGAAGAAAATGTGACCTTATCCACATTGAAACTGATGGGCTGATGGGCTTGAAACTGATGGGCTGATGGGCTGATATATTAAGCCCCTCTTTTATACATGTCATTAATCTAAAACATTTTACAGTACATTTTAAATAGAAGACTTAAGAACTCCTACAACTAAGTAAAAAAAATTGTCAACATTTTGCATCTGATCACTATTATTTCCAAAATTATAATGGTTGGCTTTCAAACACATACACACACGCACATACAAGCTGTGTGTGTGTGTGAGAGAGAGAGAGAATGCGTCAGAGAGATTTAAAATATGCTAATTTGTCTGTTTATACATGGGTATATGCATTTTATTAAACAAACGCTGGCTTAGGGCTGTGACTCCTGTCAAAATGACAGCTCACTGCTTTATTAAATATTGAATGTATATTCTCTTATTCTTTGTATATTTTAATTATTTTTAATGTATTCTAAAATTGTGATTTAATATTGTTGTAAGCTATCCATAGAAAATAGTCTTTAAAAGAGTAATGTAAGTAAAAAAAAATGAAACTTACTAGCTTTGCTCATAAATATGGTGAAGAAAATGAAGATCAGAAACTCAATTATTTAGTGTTTTAAAACTATTTAATAAAGGTAATTTAAAAAATTACATTTCCTGTACAAACAAAGCTTTATGTGGTAACGTAAACTGAAGAGTGTAAATGTAACATTTAATGGTCTTTAACAGAGCTGTCATATTCTGTGGTAATTACTGTAGTACATTTTAGTTGAAATCGAATGCTAGTGTTACATGAGTACAAATTTAACCCAAGATTATCCAATGAAGTGCTAATGCATTTCAATCAAAGTGGCCAATTGTAAATCTGGAAAAAGTATGTGCACTGAAAAGCTTCTGCAACACTAGTCTGAAAATGAAGTTCAGGAGCTATTCAAACAGCACTATAATATCTAAAATATTCACTAACCTATCAACAGGACAGTGATTGACTATATTGTAAAATAAATATACATTTCAATTAAATGGGATTACATGGATTACATAAATGAATTAAATTTATAGAAATGTAAAAAGATGCCAGGAATTATCTCCAGATATTTCTCTAGTAACATCTATAATTAAACTATTCAATTTACAGATACCGTAATAAAATAGCTTTATGATAATGAGTGGCACTTTATCGTACTCCCTGTAGTATTCTACTATATAAGAAGAGTTTTCATAATGACATCACTAATTCAATTTGGCACTGGTTCATTTGGCCTGCTAATTTATTATGACATGGAACCAAGACTTTGTATATATTGTATATATTGCTGTATGTGAAAACAGAACATGGAATTACTTAACTGTCAGTTATGTTACATCAAAATAAAAGGGAGGAGAAAGGAAAATGTAAAATCTCCTTCAAATTCAAACTTTTCTTCTACAGGCAGAGGAATAATTAATCTTAAAAACAAGCAAAGCAGTAAACAATAAGTAGGATTGGAACTGGTTAATATTTAGATGAGAGGCCATGAGAAAAATTACAGAATTGTGGACAGATACTTGAAAAACATTCCAGTAGAGAATACTGACAAACCATTTCTGTACTGTAATTAACTATATCAGAATGTCCTTGAACTTACCAGGGTTAAGTTTATCCAACCACCTGCCAACTTACATTAAACAAGGGAAAGAAAACTGTTATTCAATTCAGCCTGACCACTCATAACTGACTGATTTTGAGATTTCAGTTGGTGGATCTGCTCCTCATAGTATCTCATTACTGGAATAGGAGGGCAGAACGCATCAGAGTTCCCACAATTTTGTTGTTTTAGCTTATCTAATGATTGTTCCATTTAAGGCTTTTTTCTTTTGTTATGTGGAAAGTACATCTATACTGTAGATTTTAACAGCCAAAAGTAAAATTCAGCAGTATCTTACTGAGATTATTTCATTAGACAAAGACTTGAACTGGCCCTTTCATTTTGTGATTTCTTTGTTGGTCATTCTTATATTGAATGTAAATGCTGAATTGATGCTTGGTACCAGGAAAGCTACTATCTAAACGCTAGTTTTATTACTGAAGATTAAATAATAACAATTCTTCTATTCACAATGAGATTTCTTATTTGAAGCTGAACTTACTTTTAGGATCTCATCTAGATGTGTAATTCCTTGGTCCAATTCCTGGAATTCTTTAAACTGTGCTTTATGAGGTTCAAGAGCTAATAAAAGCCCCTGAAATGCTTCTTCTAGACTTCCATCAACACATGATTTATAGCCTTCAGATTCTCCACTAATTGACCCCTCACAATGACATTTTTCAGGTGTCATTGGCCCCTCTCCAGATGTCAGTCTTTTAACCAGCTGCTTCGTGATATTGCCTTCAAAGGTATCCAGCTCTACAGGTTTGACGTCTGATAACTCATCGCTATCCGGAAGAAGTGACTCTGAGGCACTACTTGCTAAAATCACATTGTTGCCTCTCAAATGAGGAGAACTTTGGCAAAGCTCGGAATCTAGATTTGTGGTCATATTTTCACCATGCACTTGTGATGTTAAGTTGTTGGATTCAGATGTGGAGTCTTCACAGCTTGAATGAATATTGTGCACAGTGTCAGGTTTGGATAATCTTATGCCTGGGGTTGTGGCAATAATTTCAGGATTGGAATTATCTGTGGTACAGGATGAGTCTGTTGAACTATATGATGTAGTACAATGTCCACTGGTAATGTCATTGAAACTGAAAGAAAATGAACTTTTCTCATTTTTTGCTGTTCCATTTTGAAAAACATCATCCGGTAAGTTTAACTGCAAATATAATAAAAACAAGTTAAAATTAAAATTTCACCAAGTTTTAAACAAAGCTGATGTTAAGCATTTTTTTTTTTAAAGACACAATTTGCTTCTGTGAAATTAGACTATTTGGAACTATGAAAAAAAATCATTTAGCTTTTATGCTACTGATCTTTTCTAAAGTGATAGGAAGATACTAAAAAAAAACTGTCAAAAAGCCAGAAATTAAGAAGGATCAGAAATAGTCCAGAATGTGTACAGAAAAGTTCTAAAACAATTATGATGCTTTTTGAGCATTGCAAACTCATTATCTTTATGAACAAATTAGAGTCTTTTATTTTGCTGATCAGATTTTATGTAGAGAAAATAGGCTGAAGAAACAAAATGCACACCAACAGAACGTCATATGTCATTATATAATTGGTATTACAGTATAGTGGATTATACCATATAGTATACTGAGGATTATCTTGTCCTTTTATTCAGCAATGCTGAAATATAAAAGTTAAACATAACTTCTCAAAGATAATTAAGTAGTTTCAATATTGCAGCCTGAAATCAACGGAGATAAAATGCCAATTTTTCACTTTAGACTGCATCCAATTTATTTTCTTAGTCTCCTGCCAAAAAATAGTTTATGGACAAATATCAAACCATGTGCATATATAAATATGCTCATAAAATATTTCAAATAATAAGTGCTTTCTTATTTTAGCCTTTTCTCTAAAAAGAATTTGCAAAACTAAAGCCAGTCAGAGTTTTATTTGACTATATAAGCAACTTGAGCCAATAGTTATTTGCTAAATAGATAGTCAGCAAACAAGCTAGATCTTAAAGAAAAATATCAGATTTAGGGCATGCATAAAAATAGAGGAACTGCTTAAGAAATGCAGTAAGATATTTTATCACACCATCTGGACTCACATATTGTTCTAGCCCTGTTCTAGACCTCAGCCTGAGAGATGGCAGATCACTAAATGAGCGACTGCAACGTAGCTTGTCAAAGAAAGCGTCTTGCAGAGTCTCTAAAATGGCAGAGTGGAGACTGTCTTGTGGAGGATGTCGCCATTTCTTGAAGTGTTAAGGCAAAAAATGGGGCAATTAGTTCATTACATCATCTTTTAAATATACTGTAAGTGTACAAAGTATAGACTGATAAGAAAATTTAGTGCAATTCTTCAGAACCCAAGCACACACTAAATGAGTTTTTATGGAAGCTTCTCACGCCTAAATGATCCTTTGTCTATAAGGGGAAAATATTACACCTTCTTTCCTAAAAAAAGAAGTGGGTGGGATCCACATTAGCCATATAACATATGGAAAGTTCTTTTCATTTATAGAATCTTCCCCACTGGATCAAGGAATAGGCTAGGGATAGAAAAGATAACCTTTGCCTATTCTCCCTTTTTCCTTTGTCTCTCTTTCTGTTACCTCAAACAAAATTGACCAAACCATGCTACTTAGCCACTAATTGTTTTTGCTATTACTTACAAAGAATGACTGATCCTTGAAAGTTGGTGTTTCTGGAGTGCCTTGACTATAAATGGACATCCTTCTTTGAATAGCTGACACTTTGTTTGTGTTGCCTGTTGATGGGGTAATGTCCTCCACATCAAATGGACTGCAAAAGTATAAATCTATTATTAGACTGAATCATCATTAAACCATTATTCTGCTGAATTACAAGGTTTTCTTTTCACTTAAGATATTACGGCACAAGCAATTCAGCTTTTTTCTAGTGAAGTTCTGCACAGTGTAAAACTGATTCACAAAATAGCATTCTTGTATATATTTTCATTCCACATTTTCACATCAGAAGAGTGCATATTATCTGTGGGTGCCATCTCAAAAGTTAGCCTACAATACCATCTAGCTCCTTAAAAACTCTGGTTCAGTAGAGGTATATCCAATAATTTTATTTTCTTTGCTGTTGTTATTGGAACAATAGTTGATCTGAAATGATGATGGCTCTCCAGAAAACCAGCTTTACTTACTGCCAAGTGATTTCCAGATTCAGCTTTATTGTGCCAAGGTCATTGATATCCACAGCGACAATCTGAGGCTGAGCAGCAAACAAGTCTTTCGTTTCACAAGTAACACTTCCAACCAAAATATGAGTGGCAAGACCTTTAACTTCTGTGACCTTTGGAATAAATTATTAGTGTTAATAATTAGGAACAAAATAATTGTCAATTAACAGCTCATTATTTCAGTAGCATCTCCAGATATCAAATATTCACTTTTTTTGTATACTAATCCTTCTAAGACCACACTGTTTGTTCAGAAGAGTAAGAAATACTCGGACTTATGTGTTATTATTGTGTACAATTATGTGAAAATTATAAGGATACTAAAATGGTTCAGATTTTACACTTCATACTTGCATGGATGGTATTTTATTTTGTCATAAAACAGAAAGCTGCAAACCACTGATACATTTAGCTCAGTTTTCTTACAATATATATTACTAATGATGCATTATTTACACAGTTCAGAGTCATAAAAGCTAATAATAACTTATTTGTGGGAAATTTCGATGAATGAATGAGGAAGTAAGACTAGGGGGAAAATCTAGTATGTAAGACTACAACATAAGTAAAGAGTGCCAAAAAGTACTGTTTTTAAAAACTGGATTTTATACAAAATAATAATAATAAATGGTCATGAATATGACATTAATTATTGTATTAATGACTACCATTTCCAAAACATTCTCACCATTTCTGACTCCTCTTTCACTAACCCTGTCTGACTTATCTACCAGAACAATGGCATATAAAAATATTCCTCTTTACATGCAGATGATATAGTTGGCAAATAAAAACCTTAATCTCTTATGGCACCATTAAAAGTCATTGTTCTTTTAATTGTCACTGAACAAAAATTCATAAATGTATTATTTTAATTATTAATAGTGATGTTCCATTATATTGTTAATACACATGTAACTTTTTCTTCTGTTAATTAGTCTGATAGAATAAAATAGTTTGAAAGAAAAAAAAGTATAAATTGCATAGTCTCTTTTATATTGAAATAAAAAGCACTGAAAGTATCATTTTAAAAAATGGAAGGAAGTTTGTGTTTATTCATTCAGTTGAAAGGGCTTACTTGATAAGGCACATTTAACATTTTATCACTTGATCCTTTAACATTTAATACCATTTAAAAATTCAACTGAAAAGCATCATCTTTGAAATAATACATGAAACTTCTAATTGTGCTCTCTAATGCAGTCTCTGACTTATGGTGGGTCACTTAGCGAGGATTCCCCCCCCCCCATTTTAAAAGGATGATGGCTACTTAAATGACTGCTGGAAAAAAAGCTGAAAAAAATAGGGCTGGTGACTCACTTAATTACCACAATAATTTACAACCGTAATTCTGGGCTCAATTATGGTCAGAGGTCAAGGACTATCTGTACAGAAAAGCAAATTCTCAAGTGCAAATAATCTCTTGAAAATGACAGTAAACTGATCCACATAAATGAAGCTACAAAGCACCTAATATCCTTGCCTGACTAGTTTTTTTCTCAATGGAATTTCACAGTAAAATATGTAGATGCATGCAAAATATTATCAATGCATTCAGTGAATTAAAGCAAACCAGAATGCCATTGCTTATTCTCCATAGATCAATATTTCTAATGGAATGCGCTAGTGGCTTTAAGGAAAGAGGAGAGATGCTGCCTAGGAAACAATTCAGATAAGAGAAGCAGGAGCCCACAATCACTTAACAGCACAGAAAGAAACTGAGAAAAGACCTGCCCTCATAGCTCAGGCAGTCAAAAATGGCAGGTGGGAAGTTTGTATTTTCAGATTTACAAGATTCTGTTAATGTAGCCTTACAATAAATAGAATTACTTCATCTAGTCCTGCTTCCTGTCTGATTTACCTGGGAGGGCTGACAATATTACAGTTACATTACAATTATATTTAGGAAAGCTGAAAATCCATTTCTTTTCTAAAGCCTTTAACTGTTAATTGATTTTAACTCCACCGATTTTGAGGTCATCTTTTATATTTGCATTTTGTTTTAACTATTGTAAACAGAAAGGCAGGCAATATATTTAATAAGTAAACGGTACATCAATACCTTAATGGAGATTAGCCCAGCAATAAGGGGGAGGAAGATCATTTCTTCTCCATCCCAACTTTGCTTATCATTCACTTCTATTTTGCCTTTTAGTTTCCATCTTTGACGACCATACCTCATAAATATCTGTGAAAACAAAATGTGATCTCACTGATCATATTCATACATACTTTGTTCTCATTTTATCATTCTGAATCAATCACAATGAGTAAAATTCTCAACAGAATTAATGGTTTTGCTACAATGTATTACAGAAGCTGGTTATGTTTTGGATTGGAAAATAATGCAAATCATATATTTCCAAGAAAAATCTGGATAGGATTCTTAGTACATCACTTTAGAACATCACAAAGAAGAAAAAAAGAGTCACCTCAAAGTGAGATGGGCTACAAACAAATCTAATACATAAATAAAAAATAAAATTACACAAGGTTAGCATAAATATTAATTTTATGAAGCATTGCAACATGATGCATAAATGCAGAATCACAAAGTATTCAGACTAGAGATATGACTTTGTTCTTGTTCTTTGTTCTAAATTTCCACCTTACTACTTGTTGGTAAGATAAAATATCTATCTTTAGAGAAAAAAAGGGCAGCCGACTTGAACTATTGATCTGCTCTACTCAACCTGTCGTAGTTAGATTTGAGAGCCACAAGAGGGAAAGAACCTATGCCAAGAATAAAATATTTAGAGACTGCTGACATGCTTCCAAGACAAAACTAAAGAAAGATCTGTTGTTATCTTGCAAGACATCAATCAGCTCTCTGGGACCAATTTCATAGTCTTTATGTGGGAACTGTTCAGAGTGCATTCATCCATAAACAGAGAATAGTGGGACCTTTCTTGCAGTACAGGACATGAGAACAGTAAGAAATGCATGATGGAAAATGACATTTACAAAGTTACTTACTTCATACTGGTCTCCAGGGCAAAGTCGAGCAAAGCCAGCCAGACCTAGAAGCCAATAACAGTTAAAAACTGTTTCAGATAAAATGCTTATGTTTGAGAAGTATTTCAGATGAAATATTTGTGTTGTCTCCTTTTATGTTAATGACAAACCCTACAATGTTGCCAGAGCACTTATGAATCTAAGAGAGCAACTTTCAGAGCCCATTTTATTCTCTTTTCTTCATTAATAAAAATGATAAGTTTTCCACATTCACCTTCTCTGAAGGACTGAGAATAGTAATAACTGAAACCTGATTGTTTGCTATTGTAAGAGTTAATATAATGCATGAGAGCACCATTAAATTATCAGTATCTAACTTCTTGAATTCTGCATGCCCAATTGGCACAATCTGAGTATTAATGTCTTAACAAAATCACAAATCTCTTTAAAATATAACTTTCTAATTCATATGAAGAAACTAAATTCTGTTCAAATAAGGAATGCATTTAGCTATCATTTCTCATTTAAAGTAATATCATTCGCTTTATCTTTTTCTCATGTTAACTTTTGGGCAACTCTGTCCCTGGAAATAGATGTCGTTATATAGATCTAAAGTGAGCAGAAAAAGAAACTTTTTTACTATGTTTATTTTTTTAAATACACATTAAACCCAATTAATATGGACCTTCTTTTACTTTTAAAGATATATTTAATTCCTTTGAAAGTCCTGGAACTCTAGGTGTGAAATCCTTATATAAACATGGGGGGACTCTCCAGAGATGAAGAGAAACCTCAAGAGATGGGAAGGAGAAAAATCATCGATTTGCAATTTCTGAGTTGCAAACTATTTTCACAGTGTTTTCTCTGGAGCAAAAACTGATTCTACAGTTAATTGGCTCAGCTTCCCAACATAGTATATATACCCCACATGCTCTGACCAATCCTCAGATTTTTCTTTCCTATCTCTTTATCAGTATAGTTCCTATATGCTTTAGGTCACGGGTGTCAAACCTGATCGCATCACGTGATGTATCGTGACGTATCGCAACGTTTTTTCCCTTTGCGGAGTCGGGGTGGGCGTGGCCTGCGTGTGATGCATCCGGCCCGCGGGCCGTCAGTTTGACACCCCTGCTTTAGGTTGTTAATGTCTTTCTGAAATGTGACGTTTAGAACTACATTCAATATTCTAGCTGCAATAGAAAAACCATGACTTTTCTTGACTTAACACTAAGTATCTATTAAAACTCTCATCTAAGTCTCTCCCTCTCTCTCTCAAACACACACACATACACAAAACAAATGCTACAGTGAAGGGACTGGGTTTAGCTGTATGGAGCAACAAGGAAATCCTTGGAACACACTTTTTGATCTCTAGGTGGCAGCAGTGCCTCATAAATTCTTGTTGATCAATTTTTTTTTTACTGGTTTAGTTTTTTAAAATATTTGTAATCTTCATTAATTACAACTACTTTTTAATCTCAATCAAATGCTTTAGGGGAAGTCTATTAAAAAGTATGATAATAGGTGAATGACCTTAGTACTGTAGATAATCAAACAGTACAGATGATGATGAAGATGATGATGATACAATATAAGGCACCATTCATTATTTTTAACCAATACCCAATTGTTTCAATAACCATTTTCCCATGCGCACAGCAATCATGAGATGTAAACGTGGTTCAGATTTTTCTTCTTCCCAGACACTCAATGTTTCAGTTACTGGAACCACTTTAATTTTTAGTGCCAGCTTGTAATAAGGCTTTTTTTAGGGGAGGAAGAGGGTGCCTTCAAGTCAATGTTGACTCCTGGCAACTGTCTGGACAGTTTTACAGTTTTCTTGCAAGATTTCAGAAATGGTTTGCCATTGCCTAGTTCCTAGAGTTGAAAGAAAGTGACTGGCCCAAGATCATCCATCTAGCTCTGTGCCCAAGGCAGGACTAGAACCCATGTTTTTTTGGTTTCCAGTCTGGTGCCTTAGCCACTAGACCAGTGGTGGCGAACCTATGGCACGGGTGCCAGAGGCGGCACTCAGAGCCCTCTCTATGGGCACGCGCGCCGTTGCCCCAGTCCTAGGCCTTCAGCTAGGTTTTATAAAACCTTTTCGCTTTAGGCCTCCGCCACCGTGTGCAAAAAAAAAAAAGGTTCAATCAATCAATTTAAACTTCTCACGGGGAAAAAAAAAGATCTTGCAAAGTTGAAATTGATTGATTGAACTTTTTAGTCCCACCCAGTCTGCCGTTACCACCGCAGCCACGCCCAGCCAATTGGCCACGCCCAGCCAATGGGCCACACCCACCCGGCACTCGACGATGCATAAGTGGGTTTTGGGTTGCAATTTGGGCACTCAGTCTCTAAAAGGTTCGCCATCACTGCACTAGACCAACCTGTCTTTCTTACTTCAAGTCTATGGATTCCTATTCTTTGCAAAGAATGCTGTCAAGTATAGAATCTGCTTAAAGCCAAACAAGAGAATCAGATGGAATGGTTTATGCATCCACCTGAAATGGGGCTTTTTAAGAAAATGGCAGAGGTAACAGCAATTGAGGTCTTAATAAGCAAGAGGATATGTAAGAAAAGAAGAATGGGAGCAGTTGGACATGTAGCCAATAGTCACAGGTTATCTTCCTCTGGCCTAAACAAATTACTTTTCCTTAACTGGCATCAATGAAAAATTAACTTAAATTATAAACAAACGTTTTCAGATTCTTTTGGCACAAACATGGCTTGGGATATGAATCTAATTGTCAGAGTTGGAAACCATGTTTTTTCATTACATTTGGATCAAGATGTCCTTTAAAACATAGTAACTTTCATAACTGAACAAGGATTTAAAAGAGTGCCATATTTGCATCAAAGAAAGTAATGACTGGAGAAACTGAAGTAAGTCTACTCTTTTACTAAGTCTTTTAGTAAGTTATTATGGGATACCTACTTTTTGTTATCACTTTTAAAGCACGTGTGACTCATAGGCATATAATTAAAATAGTTACCGTTAATCGACAGTGTACTGTTTCTCTAACATATATTAAGAGTGCAACTCCCATCAATCCTTACTACTGTCCAAATTGGCTCAGGGTTATGGAATACAGGTAGTCCTCGACTTATGACCACAATTGAGCCCAAAATTTCTGTTATTAAGTGAAACATTTTTAAGTGAGTTTGCCCCATTTTACAACCTTTCTTGCCACAGTTGTTAAGTGAATCACTGCAGCTGGTAAGTTAGTAACCCGGTCGTTACGTGAAACTAATTTCCCCATTGACTTTGTTTATTAGATTGCAAAAAGTGAGCACATGACCTTGGGACACAGCAATGGTCATAAATATGAACCAGTTGCCAAGCACCTGAATTTTGATCAAATGATCATGGGGATGCTGTATAGGTCATAACTGTGAAAAATGGTCATAAGTCATATTTTTCAGTGCCGTTGTAACTTTGAACGGTCAGTAAGTGAACTGTTGTAAGTCAAGGACTACCTGTATAGAATACAACACCTGGAAGGCTGCATGTGGCTTATGTCAGAAGCTAACAATAGAATGGAAAAATTGTTAATAATGTGGGGGGAAATGGGACTTGGCTATGTTATGCAAGAGACATATTTCCAAAGACTCAACTTCATGAAAACTGTCAAGATATAATATTAGCAACCCAGAGCCAGGACCTCTCCACAACAGAAATACTCTTCTGATTATTCAGCAGTACAAAAATAATTTCTATTTCAGCCAAGAAATATTCATCAAGAAATTCTAGATCACAGACAAAAATAAGAATCAACTTTCCTGATACCAAGAATTGTTAATTTACATGAACTGACTTTCTTTCTTACGTCACATCGTTATTTATTCAAACAAGAATACTATGAACAAATGAGATTCTTATTCACTTTTTAAAGCTAAGAAGATAAGCTTCCTCCATCTATAAGTATGTTATCGTATCTTAAGTCTTTCAGCAGCACTCTAAATCCCAGAACAAAATTATTCTCCTTTGGGTTAAGATCCCCATTCCCATTCTGATTTGTTTAGTATTTATAGACTTTAAATATTTACTAATATTCTGCAGGTGGCTTTTCCTTTTGATACTTTAATGTTAGTTTGATTTTTGTTACTTGCCCATAAGCACATATATTTCTGAATGAAGTGGGAGAAAACAAATTAAAATGAATAATAAGGAATTTTTCCTTAAGGAACACTGGCTTTAGAAATGCTGCCGCATTAGCTTGATATGGAACTGCTCCAACATACTCCTAGCAGGTTAATATTCAAAGTTTTATATTTCATATTAAATCATGCTGGCTATTGCTAGGATTAAACCTCTAGTTTCTAGACTCCTGCAAATGTGCCTGCTGTTAGTGTTGACATCCATTCCTACTCTCAGTGGAAATATATATATGTTATCTTTAATGCAATGCATGATTTAGGTTAATGCTGAAAGAAAAATGAATCCTCTACAATAACAATATGCTGAGAAGAAAATTATCCATCCTCTTGTGGGAACAGGCCCCTCAGATGTCGAGAAACAGATCCTTATGTATTCAGCAGATATCAGAAAATATAGCCTAAATCATTGCATTTCATCTACGGTAACCATAAAAAGTACCATTTGAAAAATGAAAACATCAAAGATAAGTAATATTGCTGAAATTGCATTCTTCTCTTTTCTAGTACATCAGGAAGTGTCACAGACAAATACTTCAGCGAGAAAGCTTCTAAAAAAAAAGAAATAATTTTATGGCCCTGTCTGCAGTTAGAAGTAACTATTTTGGTGGCATTAAATTGAGTATCAAATAAATCTATGTCTCCCCTTGGACAATCAACATTTCATAATTGGATACCTATTATAAGAAATGCATTGCAATGGGGACTCCCACAGCTTTTCAATTATGAGTTAATTAAGGGCTAGTTAAGATGAGGGGTCTCCATGATTTATGAGCGTAATTATGGGCTCAGTTATATAAGCATACGTTGAAGACTACCTGTACAAGTTTTAGATTTTAAATCTTTTTTTGGAATAAACAGCAAAAGGGTGATCAGCACTTTTAATTTTGGAAAGTTAAAATAGAGATAAAAATGCCCTTTTCTATTTTTGTGATGGTATTCCATTTTATTTCCCCATATGCAGAAAAAGAAAAAAGAAGAAAAAGGGAAGGGAAGGGAAGACAATAGCCAAAGTCTAAAACAAGAACCCTCAAATTATCAACAGATATACAAGGGTCTCTTAGGATGCTCCTAGTTAACAATCTTCAGATTTTTCTATTGATGTATGAAATTCAGCGTATATATGAATTCAAGTGACTTTCAAGGGAAGAAGAATGTTAAATTATAAATTCACAAATTTCTCAAGAGGCGATATTGTCTAAAGATGCTTCTGTTCCACTCACACTTATAAATTGAGACAGAAATGTGGATATCTTTAAAACCTACCCAACTGTTTATTCATGCAATTGTTAGTATACAGTATGTTCCAGAGGTGTTTATTTTTTTAATTAGTCAAATACTGATGTCATGTATCAAGGTATATCAATATTTACAATTTCTAGCAATGGGACTTTTTTTTAATCCTCCAAGGGTGTAATAAAATGTATGCAAAGAATAATAATCTTTTACGTATAATTTAGTTTTGAGCTTGAAAGGTATTTTAACCTTTTAACCATTAAGCAAGCCAAAAAACTTTATAACATTTGCAGTAAATGCTTGCCATTTTAATGAACATGAGACATTTTGATTGCTTTAGAAACAAAGCAGAATTATTTGGAAAACTTTATATCCCAAGAGGTGAGCGAAAGAAAACAAACCTCTTATCTGAATTCAACTGTCCTCTCTGTGCTGTCAGAAACCACACAGAAAGATCTCTTGCTGAGATGTTTGTGTAGAAAATGGCATGAGAGGCAAGATAATTACCTTTCATCTTGATGCAGAACTCCCCCATTAAATTTTCCAGCTCTCCTTCAATGGCACACATGTTCTATGTAGGAAAACAGAAGACTAATATCAGATCAACTATTCCAAATGAACTATATAAAGGTACCTTAAAAACACATAGAACTGTGTTCATTGCCACTAATTATAATGTAGTGATTTCTGAAGTAGGCCTTAGTTGAGTTTACAATAATAGTTTGGGGGGGGGGGAATCAGTATATTGGACTGTTCCAGTGGTGGGATTCAGCCGGTTCGCACCACTTCAGCAAAACCGGTAGCTAATTTTTTGTTGCCCAGGCCCAGAATGGACTTCCGGAAGTGGCATCCACACAGAGAACCAGTTGTTCATATATTTGAATCCTACCACTGGACTGTTCCCTTGGAAATTATGCCTTCCTGGTTACCCAGGGATTAAAATCCATTAGTTTCTTCAAGATCACTGAGTTTTATTGAAATGAATCATATAGCAATCATTTTTTCTGTCCATGGGTTCAAATATTCTAGCAGGACATTTGGAAAATATGGTGAATAGTTTCTTTCAATTGCAAAGATACCCAAGGAAATACATACACAGGCACTCTTCATACATAGGACTAAGCATTTGCATTAATTTCCACATCAAAGTGCTGTTCGTTTTGGTAATCCTGTTATATTATAAATTATTGTTATTTCCATCACATATTATAAAAAATTAACTTCATTAAGCAAACATGTATCCTAGATATATATTTGATCAATTCTATACCAAAAGTTTTAAGAAACTGATTTTAATTAAAAGTACTAAAATAGTCGTGATTGATGAAAAAGCAAATCCTGTCTAATATCTGCAGGGATGTTAATATTCCACCCTGAGTTACTCAAATGTCCTAAAATTCTGTATTCTGGAAGGGGACCTTTGCTTTACAAACTATTAACAGTGCAGTGAATTGCAATGCAATGTTTCGGATTTGATTTTAAAATGGTGCACTGGCCTACAGCTTTTTAAAACTATGGTGCCTTTTCCTGGGATTGTGCAGCATCTGAAAAATGCAAAAGCATTCTTCTAGAAAAAAGATATAGTGGCTTTAATGAGTCCCAAATGGCTCCTATAGTCTTGCTTACGTTTGCTCTAAAGCACTTTTTTGAAATCAGTCCTCAAGTGCTAAAAACAGGCTACTATTTTTATGGCAGAATACACAATGCTGCATAAATGTAATAACTATTATTGTAAATAAACTCTATACACTTTTTAAAAAAAAATCCATAATCTATTTTTTCCACAACATCTGAATCTTTCTATTACAGTAATTGCAAAATTTCAATTTAGGAAGTCTAAATAAAAAGTAGATCATTTTATACCTCAGTATATTCTTTATAGGTTTTGTTGATTTCTGATAAACTCTCTCGAGCTGCCTTGCTAGCAGGGGACAACCCATATGCTTGCTTCATTTTGCTGGCACCATCACGGAGACGCCTTTGGATACAGTAGGCTTCAAAGAGTTCATCTACCTGATAGGAAGAAAAACAGAAAAATTGAGATGTTGGGGGGGGGGAATCAAAAGATGTTTGAATTATCCAGGTGAGACTATGGTAATTCATAGAAAAAAGTGAGCAAACAATTTCAGTGATGATGGTGTCTTTGTACTGAAAATAAATTATCTGTGTAAATGACTCCATTCTCTTGTTGTCTCACAACAACTACTTTTCTAAAATCAATACTTCCACTTCCCCCGTGAATAATGGAGGATAATGAACTATTATTATGGTCAGTCATTTGAATTTTATGCAAACATTTTTTTCATTAAAGTTTCCCTCAAAACTAATAGTAATAGCTGCACTTAATAATTTCCCATTCTGATAATGTGATTTAATTCTCAGAATAAGTAAAAGACAGCAATATGCTACTGTAGGAGAATAATATTACATTCTTGACAATATAAGATCTCATTCATAGTACTGAGCAAATACTGGAAATCAAAGCCCAAATGTTTCATTCCTACAAGACAAATTATTACAGATTAATTTTATGCTTGTTTCCTCAGAATAGAGGCCCACTAGGCTTAGTGGAACTAACTTCCAGACAAGAAATAAAAAGAAACGTGGTCCCAAAAACTATGCATAGAATTGTTCTGCAATTTAAATAGCAAAAAAATCCTTTCGTTCCTTCTATATAGGTACAATATATTTCTTGCAAGACAAAATAACACAATTATCACTTCTTACAACACATTATGTACAATGACACTCTGGTATAAGTAGAAAACACTTTAACTCACAGGAAGCAAGGGGCTTGATTTTTATTGATTCCCCATTTAACCTTTTTCTGTTTTTCTAATGATTAGAAGACTTTCTGAAACATTGTAGGATATAGCACAAAGATATGCAATGAGTGAAAAATATATAGTAGCTATAACAACAACAACCACAACAACAATAAAGTTGGAAGGGACCTTGGAGGTCTTCTAGTCCAACCCCCTGCTCAGACAGGAAACCCTATACCATTTCAGACAAATGGTTGTCCAGTGTCTTCTTAAAAACTTCCAGTGTTGGAGCATTCACAACTTCTGGAGGCAGGTTGTTCCACTGATTAATTGTTCTAACTGTCAGGAAATTTCTCCTTATTTCTAGATTGCTTCTCTCTTTGATTAGTTTCCATCCATTGCTTCTTGTCCTGCCTTCAGGTGCTTTGGAGAATAGCTTGACTCCCTCCTCTTTGTGGCAGCCCCTGAGATATTGGAACACTGCTATCAAGTCACCCCTAGTCCTTCTCTTCATTAAAATAGACATACCCAATTCCAGCAACCGCTCTTTATATGTTTTAGCCTCCAGTCCCCTAATCATCTTTGTTGCTCTTCTCTGCACTCTTTCTAGAGTCTCAACATCTTTTTTACATCGTGGTGACCAAAACTGTATTCCAAGTGTGGCCTTACCAAAGCATTATAAAGTGGTAGTTTCCAGGAACAAAACAAAAAAAAAGTAACTAGATGCAAGGGCACAGAATCCACTTACCACTATCAGCAGATTTTACATACTAGGCAGACCCAAAGAAAGCACTCAAAAAATGAATACAGGAGGCCCTTGATGTACAACTGGTCACTTAGTGACTGTTTGAAGTTACGATGGATCCATCTTGCGAGCTACCTATGACCTGATTCAAAGTTCTGATGGTCATGCCTAAACTTCGGGCACTGGACATTTAAGACCATTTGCAGCATCCTACCATCACATGATTAAATTTTATGAGTTTTGCCAAAAACTGATACTTCTAGTTTTAGGCAAAACCGCACCCATAATGAACTATTGGTTCACTTAATGAACATGGTATTTGCTTAACAACCATCGCAAATAACATAAAATCAACCGTTCGGTTTTATGACTGTTATGACTTACAACCATAAACGGCAGGCTCCACTATGGTCATATGTTGAAAAATTACCTGTACCAGCTCAATAGAAATGAAAGGATATATAATTCCATATATAATAACATATATAACATATATCATACAACAGTATTTCTCAATCTTGCCAATTTTAAGATGTGTGGACTTCAACTCCCAGAATTCCCCAGCCAGTCATGTGGGATAGAAACATAATAAATAAACAATGCTTGCCTGCCTGCCTGCCTATCTATCTAATAAGCAATATGATACCGATATAGAAAAGGCAAACAAAGCCTATAAAGACAAATAAAACACCTGCATGAAGGAAAACATTGACAAAAGACGGGAGGAACACTTCTGTTAAGAGTCAGATCTGGAGAAAGAGCAAGGAAATGATGTGGTGATTCTCCTACTACGTTTGTGTTGAAAAATTACTTAAATAGATGGAACATTACATGCTAATGCTTTCCATTTATAAAAAGGCTCTTCAGTTTATAAAATGTCAGCCCTACACTTATCAAATGTGGGCTGCAAAAATTTAGACTTCTCAATATAGAAACACTAACTCTCTGGTGCTGTCTAATGGCCATTTGGATTTTAACAGCTCAGATATGGTAGCCTGAAACAATTCAGATCCAGCAGTAGGATATATTTATTGAAAAATGTGTAGATTCCTATAAGATATAGATGCCTATACATAAACTCTTTGTAACTACCAAAATTATTATCTATTGGTCTAATATGGCATCTGAAGATCAGAGTACCTGACCATAATATTTGTCACGTTACAGTATTTATGTCTATTAACAAGACTGCTGTATATGTACCACAAAACAGTACATTTTTTCCCCTTGCCAACTTGAACAGATCTACCACAAACCCATATGTGACATTCAAAAGCTGTCATGACCACATTTCCTTCCTTTACTTCTCTTTCAAAACTTAAATTCAGGACCCAGCTTTCAGCGGAAGGCTAATGCACATTGCTTGTCATAGTGATCAAAGTTGTGCAACTTTCCTTGAAATGTTTTCAATTACGATAGTTCCTGTTTTCTTCTAAAAACCTTGCTTCACATAAAGTTCTCCAGGTTTGTTACCATGGGTTACAGAACAACAAGCTAACATACTGTGCAATTTGGATGTGGATTTAGCTCTGTAGCAACTCAGTCTTATGTAAAACACTGAAATCACTTTGTTCTGAGTAGGAGGGACTCAAACACAAAGTACCCACCACATGAGCTTGCTAGCAGGAAACATACTATTTCAGATTTATTTTCTTGATCAATATTTGATTTATGAGCATAAAATAAATAAGAGGTTTATGTTCTGAATGTCCCATAGAAGAAGGTAGAATTTTTAAAATGTCACAAGATAATTCTATACTGTTTGATATCTACTATTATGGAAAAAGAGAATATAATCTAAGTGCAGGTCAGCCTCATGCAGCAGCCTTACAGCTAACTTCATTTCAGTTACATACACCATTTTCAAAATACAAATGGCAGCAATAGAGACTCATGTCCTAAAATATGGCCTTCAGCAATAGGCACTCAGCATGACTGAATAAAGTGCTTTATTGCACTTAGTGGTGTGAAAAATTTTATTGTACAAATGAGAGAGTAATGAATCTCTGAATATGCCTATGTGATTCCATGCACACACAAATATTATGTATCATGCAAATATACAGATAGGGAAATAAAGAATTATTAATAGGGGATGACCATTCATAAAGTATTATAAATATTCTGATAATAAACAGAATTGGATTATTTTTTTCCTAGGGAAAAAGAAATTAAAAGCTCAATTGAAGACAAGGTTTCTGTCAAAAAGAAATGTTCCATCTAGAAATGTGTTTATCCTTCAGGCAGGGAAAGATAAGGCTGTTAATAGTACATTAATTCTGTTATCTCACCTCATTTCCTCTTGTTCCAGGTCAGTTTGACACAGATTTGGTATGAATGAGAACACCTTCAGGGACATGGCAAATTCCCTTACAGGCTGTACTAGTGTCTTCTGCTCATTTGCATAAGATAACTTGCAAGCCTTAATCTAAAGAATTGCTTTGTGAGATGTTTTCTCTAGACTACCAGATACAGTATTGTTGGACAGGCTTTTTTGAAGAACAAAGTTGGAAATAGAATGAAAGGAAGTTAATTACCTTACTGATATGAAACTCGAGCTTTCTCATATATCTTTCAATTGCTTTCATTTGCTGAAAAATAAAACAATAAAAATAAGAACAAATATCTGAATTTAGCTGAATCAATGCATACTTTTCTGTAATGTCTAATAGTCTCATATAAGACCGATTTGATATTCAAAAGGAATTCAGACTTTCCTTGAAAAGTGAGAAGCTTCAGCTCCATCTGGACCAAGAAGAGACCAGAATTAAAGCGCTTTTAATTTCATTCTAAATTTACAAAATAATCACTAATGGTTTTGGACAAAACAAGTCTTCCCAGTTCCATTAGATGTATCTCAAGTTACTGTATAATAGGGTTCCAAACCATACTCTCAATCAATATTTTATGCACATACTGAGATGTCCCTACAAACACCTTAGGCAAGAATCTTCAAATCACTTTATTTGAAATTGATTTTGTGGACTGAAAGTGGTGTTTGCAAAATAAATGGAGGACAAATGATAGATAGGATTTCTTGCCCTGTGAGTCCTCTGACTAATGTGATGCCATGCTGCAGCCTTCTCCAGCTTTTAAGATGTGTTGGGACTACAACACCCACAATTTCCAATTATCAGGTAGATTTTTCTTTGCTACCACACAGACCTGGGATTGTTTGTCTACTGAAATATAGTTATTACAAATCACTTACCTTGTCAAGTTCATATAGCACCCCCTGAAATGAATAAAATGAATATATTACTAAAAATAAGATGCTCTTTCAATGAAGAAAACATGATGGTTTTAAATGTAGTGCCCTAATATAATTGAGCCAAAATGAATCAATTGCAATAAAATATCATTTTAAAAGTGACATTTTTTTCAGATAGTCCAGGGTGAGAAGAAATAGGGAAACACAAATTCAGTTCTAAATTTTCCAGAAAACTTTTACATGCAAAGGCATAGACAAACAGATAAAATGGCTTCATGACATTGTTGTAATCACTCATGTAAAGAGTGAACTCTGGCCCATGCTGTCTAAAATAGGGGTCCCCAACCTTTCTGGGTTGGTGGCCCGGTAGGAGGGAAGGGCAGGCGCCTTACACATGCATGCGCAAACATGAATGTGGTCACACGTATGCACAGTGCACAAACAGGCCGCAAGCATGTGCACCACACAAACGGGGCTGTGAGCATGCGCTGAGGCTCTCAGTGACGCCGGACCTCTGTGAGGCTCACGCTGCGGCCTGCAGTGATGCTGTCACTGGCACGAGGATCGCGCTGCTGCCCTTGAACAAGGATCACACCGCGGCCTGCCTGTTGTTTGCAGCCCATGCAAGGTTCGTGGCAATGCCACCGCCTACGTGTGGCGTGCCGCCACCCACCTGCCACTCAAGGCGCTGCTGCCGCCCACACAAGGTTTGTGGCAATGCCGCTGCCTGTGTGATACTAGCGGTGCTGCTGCTGCCCACAAAACTCGTGGCAACGGTGGCACGGGGGGGTGAGCATGTGCACACGTGCACTGCCCAGCTATTCACGTGGCCTGATGGCCAAGAGGCCATGGCCTGGTAGTGGGCTGCAGCCCATAGGTTGGGGACCTCTGGTCTAAAATATATTTAATCTAAAAAACAACCATAATTGTCTATTTTGAGGAAAGTGTTTATAATAACTGATTGGAATACTGTACTTAGTTTTTACAACTAGATTAACTATCTTTTTTCCCAGTTTTTTCCTCTCACTTTGCAAGTCATTAATATACAAAAATGATATGCATCGTTCACTAACAATGGCTTGTGCAGTAAATGCTGAAATAGTATGATACAAATCTAGGGGGGTAGGGGGAAACATATTTGTGAAAACAGAGATCTGATATACCACCATCCTGGCAATATAGGGATATTTACAATCAAATGCCTGAAGTGGCAGAATATGCATTATATTTGTTATAAGGCATAATTAGCCCTTAGTTTCATATGCAGCATCCCAACATTAAAACCCAATTCTTAATTTCCTTGCTTAGCACAGAATTCTCTACTGTTTTGAGTAGACAAGCATACCAGCCGTGAATTTCTTTTCATGTCTTTCAAGTGAGTACTTAATTTATCCAGTTCTGTTTGATGTATTTCCAAATATTCACTGTAAAGAGAATCCAAAATTGAAATATCAGCAATGTTATATTCCCATATAAATCTAAATAAATAAAATGCAAGTTTTTAAAGATGAAACATTATTTTTATAAGTAAATGTTTGTCTGAAATAGACAATTTTACTCATAAGTACAGTTTATCTATGGAAAGGAAGACAGAAAAGTCAAATTTTACAGATTTATTTACAAATGTAAATAAAAATTACTGATATGCATAAAACTTTCTCAGAACTGATATGAAACATGAAAGTAACACATTTTGAAAAGCAGGCAGCTTAAGTCCCCCCAAATTTGTATTCTTACTTGTTATACAAACATATAAATGTAAAAGACAGAAACATTTTATAGGTTTCACTATTAAAAAAACACAATAATTAACAATGGATATCTTTTAACATATAGTTAATGCTGTGATTTATTACTCTATTTTTATGTTCACTGTGTCCTCAAGGGGCCACCGAAAGCTGCAATAACCTCTAGCATCAGAATCACACTTCAGTTTGCTTAACAACCATATTATTTGAGAGAACCATATAGGTGCAGCTGCTATGGAAAAAAAAATTATACTAGAAAAAAGATGCATTTATAAAAATCAGTTAAAAATGGCCAGAACACAATGGACATGCCATGCCATTCTTTCTAGTTTTCAAAGACAACTGACAAAGCCCCACATAACACTACTCTCGCCCAATCCCTAAAGTAAGTTGACCAACAGTTAATTAATATCACTGGGATGAAACATGCCACTGTTAGAAACAGAATTTCCTCATTATTGTTACAAACCATGCTAAATGCAAGACATTAACATAGCATGCCATAGCCCCGAGAGTTAAACACAGAATCATTTGGACATCAGCTGAAATAACAAAAGGTGGAGATTCTTGTAGCTATTATGCACAAAAGATAAAAGGCATCTGTTGGACTGAAACAATCCAGATGACTAAACACCTATGGATTGTGCAAATCAGTCCTTAGGCTATCAACAAACCAGGTACTTTTGCTGGTTGGAAATTGATTAGCTATCTTTGACAACAGTAGATAAGCTCTTGTTTATCACACAGAACTCATTTTTTTTCCTTTTTGAGCAATACATCCAGCAGTAATAAAAGCTCTTACTCTAATCCATTCTTCAAGGCCTTGTAAACTTCCTCCATTCTTTCAGGCTGTGGCTCCTTAGCAGAGCTGTTACTTTTGTGCCCCAAATGATGTGCTTTTTTCACTTTGGCTTGGGGTTTTTTGAGTGCAGGGGAATTCTCAATAAAGGAATTGCATCTGCAAAATGAAAATTGAAAAAGTTTTGCCTAGGAAACAAATACATTAAATGTGGAATATTTTAATATTTTCTCAGCAGCATTTCTTAATGTTTCCAAGCAAAAAACTTAACGTTGCCTGCTAGAGAAGTAAAAGGTGATGGGTTATGAAACCACTGTGGTAACTGGCTAGTCAGCAACAGATATTTAGCTTGCTAACCAGTCCAGTGCTTTTATCATTCAATTTTATTCATCTGCACTGTGAGCCACTGCAAAGATTTAGTGGAAGTAATAACAAATTAAAATACACCATACATATTCAATAAAATGAAGAAGCTTGATGAATAGCTATTATTTGTTTCGTCACTTACAACAGTAAGTAGCACCATGGGCTTTAGCAGCCATTAGCCATTTTAATTAATTTTCAGGCAAAATGTAAATTATTACAAAACAACAGCATGATTTCAGTGAGCTAAGCAACTCTGAATTTGCTTATCTCGTTTGAATTAAACTTGTACAGGGACATTCCCTAGCAGCTTTAGCCAGCATCAAGTTTAATCCTTGCTGCAAAATGCACCCTAAGAAAACAAAGATTTACAATACTTCCATCAAAAAAAGCAAAAACAGTTTTAGTATTAATGGAGGATCACTTATATTAAAAAAGCACAGTACATGAAACATTGAATTTCTCAAAACAAAAAAACAAAAAAAAACCCAATATAGACGTCCCTCAAAAGACAAGGCTGGTTTGCAGGTTTGAAAATTCATTAGGACCTCCTTGCAAAGTGATTGGCTGTAACAGGCTGTAGCCATGTTTCTGAATCTAATCATCATTATATATTTCCCTAATGCATACACATTGTGGGAGATCTAATATGCTCAGTATTAAATAGAGAATTACATTTAATAATGGAGACTTATTCATATTAATGTACTTATCATCTCAGCTTTATGAAATATTGCTGTAAATCGTTACCAGGACCTAATGTATGACTAGTCATAAAAAGAATCAAAATATTTAACAAAGCAAATGGTTTGACTCAACTTTTTTATTTTTTATCTTACTATGAAGGATGGGGAAAAAACTGTTTCATTTTCACCCCTCCTTTCCATTCCATCCTGTAGAACTGATGGAAGCTTACTGGAGTAAAAGAGGAGATCGGATCAACCTTTGATAAACCTTGTCTACTAGTTGTTTAAGTGGCTATTTTGATCACAAACAGATTGTCAGATTTACAACAGAGACAGAGATAACCCCGAAATGAGAACAGATCTCCAGAGCCAAAGTGGTTGAGATATGTGAGTTTTTCTTCAGTTTACAGCTGGACTTTGGAGATGATACTTGCCTGGATCGTCTTTCTTGAAGACCACTGAAACCAGCAAAAGATTGACTTCTAATGATCCCATTAGGGCCTCCTGGGGAGAATGAATGAGATCCTATTGACATGATTTCTGGGGATCGTGAAGGTATTTCTGGAAGATACAACAGTAAGAATGTCAGCCACAATGGTAAGGCACAAGTGGGTTTAAATCAAGTCCTAACAAACTCTAATAAAAAGAGAAATGATATAACATTCACGTAATTTAATAATAATTGTTAGGGCTTGATATTGTATTCAAGTCTCTGAATGTTGACAATATAGTACAGTATATGTACACTACCATAGTCTAATTCAGCCTGGAACCAAAAAATGTGTTTGTATTAATGTGTGAAAATATATCATTTTATTTCTGTGGATTAATACATTCAGTTGTTTAATAGCATTTGTATTATTGATCAATGGCATATCCAATGTCCCCCTTAGAAAGAATCAAAACTAAGTCCCTACATTATTAGATTAAGAAACCATAAACTAGAAATTCAAACTTGGCAGATTATTTTGCTTAAGAATTTTTACATCCATTAAAGGTAAAGCAAACCACCCTAAACAAGATTAGGATAAAACGTAGACCTAGGTGCTAAACAGAGAACCATGTAGAATTATACAACAGGAATTTTTGTCCACAGGTATTAAGAAAGCAGAATTCTTTTCTTTTTTAGAAACTTAGAACTATGACATTAAAAGTAAATAGTGACTTTCAGAAGTTATTTACATGCTTACTTAAAAGAAAATAATCATGGTAGGTATATATAGGACTGTGATATTAGTAAACTATAAAACATTTTCATTTCTGGAATATGCTGAGAAAGGAACCTAATTATATAGTTGCCGAGGAAAAAAATTATGGAGAGAACTTACCAAACTTAAAAGAACAATACAGAATTCCCAAACAATTGATAACTAACTCCATTTGACACAAAATGTATATTAATCTCGTGAACAAAATCAGACAAGAACTCTTTCCATGCAATATATCTATACTTCTAACCACAGGCTGTGAAAGAAAAAACCAAATCACTCCTTAGTCTGGCATCTGCAGGGGCATGACCAAACAAAGTTAAGATGGCAGAAGCAGGCCATGCAATCAAAGCCCAGCCTTTTTTTCATGTACATTGCATGCACGAAAAAAGGGGCAGACCTTTGGTCATAACTGCCATCTTGGCAACTGAGATGGAATTCTAATGATTCTATCTTCACAACTGTTGCTAATGACAGGGATCTAGTCCTATTTGGCTCTGCCTGGAGTAGAAGATGTAGTATTCATAAAGAGAAACGATGGAGAAATATCCTTATGATGATTCTGCTACCCTGGAACTCCTAAAAACAATCTAGAGGGGTATCTTTGTGTCAGAGCGACATGAAAGATGGTACGTGGATCACCATCCACCCGTTTCTGCACAAGGGGTGGCGCGTGGATAATTCCTCAATGAAGAGCAGAGAAGTAATGGGATTTTATAGATAGAAAATAAAATAAAATCTTAAAGTACCTGTACTGAATACATATTTCTTTGGGCAAATTTAGACTGTTTTGGGCATAAAAAAATAGAACTGGAACCTTGTAAAGACGGCACTGCTGGTATCATTCAAACCATATTCATTTAGAGATGTAAGAATGCAAAATCTTAAAAGAACCTATAAAATGTAGTGTGCTTCTTAGTGTTTCAAGCTACTTTGGCTGTACTCCTAAAAGTATATTTCCAAAGGAACTTTAAAGACATCAAGGATAAGCTTGATTACCGTTGTGACTGTTCTAAAATTCCAATGCAACTTTTATGACAGAAGCAGCATTTTAAAATGAATTATATAAGATATCACTCAAAGATGTTCCTAGGACAGCTGACGCTGGGTTTTTCTGAGATTGTCAACATTATTTTTTACTATTTGTATAGTAGATAAATTCTTATTAGCATATTCTTACTACCGTATAGTATACTTACCATATACTATAAAACCATTAGTCATGCTATAATTCAAATTTACAATCTACTTTTGACCTTAAAATAGACCAAAATGGGTAACTTTTGGAACTATCCTATTTGTAAGACTATGGATTCCTATATCTACTCAACTTGAATTCCCAACAGATTCCGAAATAAGTTAGTGTCACAGTATGTCACATTAACGGTGACTGAGCTGTTGCCTGACTTATTTGTGGAGCACTCTCTTAAACATTTACTGTACATGGATTTGTTAAGAAAAAAGTGCTTAGAAACATTGTCAGCAATAGAAGTTCAATGGCAAGAACCTTCTACAGCACATAAAACAGAAGGATAGGTTGTTAGTCATGAAGAGCTAAATTGCATATGGTAAGCTGCTTCACAGTCAAAAGCCTCTTCCTGTCAAAATAAAATAAAACAATGCCAACATCGTGTGATCCATCATGTTCTTGTTAAAGCACATAAAGAACAAGAGGCTCATAGCTGTTATGAAGTGGATATCTGCCAAACTGAAGCGAGATGGTTGCAAGATAATCAGCGAAAAATCGTTAGAGTAATTTATGTACAGGAAAATAAAGGAACTTAATAAAAATAAAAATAATTTAATAATTGAAGTAATCATCAACAGAAAAAAACATAAAAAAGACAACAGCATACATATATTTGCATACATATAATGTAACTTCTAATGTCCTATCTCATCTAAGTCTTAATATTTTTTTTAAAAAAATAATATTGCTGTTGTACAAGCTTTACATTTAAGTGTTTAATTTTTATTTTTTCTTATAATAAATTAAAGGAGTAATTTCATAAAGACAGGACCTGCTCTTGAAAAGAAACCTCCAATATGGAAACCTCCAAGTAACTTTATCAGTCAAAATAAAAATTAGTTAGGCAAAGAGTCGTTGGAATGTACTAACTCTTGCTATACCAACTGCAGGGGTTTCTCCCAAAATGTATTTTAATATGTCAATGAAGACTGATGAAGTTACTTGGATGAGTAACAAAACGTCTCAGATTAAAACTTTGGTTCAGTTGCCAGATACATTTGGCCTGGATGATTGAGTCTTCATTGACATATTGAAATACATTTTGGGGAGAAACCCCTGCAGTTGGTATGGCAAGAGTTAGTACATTCCAACAATTCTCTGACTCTCTGCCTAACAAATTTTTAATTTTGACTGATGAAGTTACTTGGATGAATAACGAAATGTCTCAGATTAACAAATATTGTTCCAGTTGCCATGATTTAATCTTTTTAGATGAAACCTCCAATATTTTTTTCAAATCTTAGGAACAGAGTTGAACATAATTGGTCTACAAATTGGCTCCCTTCGCGGCTCTGCCCACACAGCCATGGGAGAGTTGGCAGCTGGAGGCACGGCAGTATGGTCTTCAGAGCGCCCCCAGCCCAGCCCTGGTATCTCTCTCCTGTGTGGGCAGAGCTGCGAAGGAGGCCAGGGGCCGAAACCACCCGCCCAGGGACAATGCAGAGAGCTTACCACTGGCCTTCAGAGCTGCTGCCATTGAAACCATACAATACTGGTGGCGAATGGGGAGCAGGCAGCATGAGGTGGCGCCGTAGAACCCAAGCAGCAGACGGAGGAGGAGGTGGCCAGCGGGCAGGTGATCTGCGGGGTGGGGCAAAACAGGGGTGGCCCCTCCAGCCGTCACTCCACCCTGGCTCTGAAATGGCGGAGGGGGACCAGGTAAAGGGACTGAGCCTCCCCCGCCCATCTTCTGTAGCGTGGAAGTCTGGCTCAGGAGGGGAGTGCATGGGGCAGCTCCACCCACCACCACCTGCCTCGCCTCGTGTGACAGTCCCAGCACACAGTGCGGCCTCCTGCCTTGTTGTGGCAGCGAGCAACCAGATGGGCGGGTTCTTAACTAGGGCTTATTTTGGGGGTAGGGCTTATATTAGGCACACGCTAAAAATCATGCTAGGGCTTATTTTCTGGGTGGGTCTTATTTTCTGGGAAACACGGTAGCTAGTAGATTAGTTCCCTACAGGGAAATAATGGCATTCCATGTCTGGAAAAGTCCTGGCGCTTCACTACGCTTACCATCATTGGTGCAGCCTCTAAGCTTATCTATGTATGGTTGGTTGTTCATTTACGCTAACCCCAGTCCAGGGAGCTCCTCTGGAATTTAATTTCTCAGAAACTTCTCAGTAAATCAAGGAGCATCCCAGGATCAGCACACAAAGAAAAGCCATAGAAGGAGAACCCAGTCTAGTATCTTTGTCATCTCTATATTCCAGGGATATATTCCTCTATATTCCACAATCTGGCAAACTGATGCTTAATGTGGACCATCTGCCAAAGAGGTTGATGTTGACCATGATTAAGGTCTGATGTTAATGTTCTGTACCTTCATATTACATTCTCCCTGCTCCAAATTAAAAACAGATCAAGTCTGTAATCCTTGGTAGATGTCAGGCCCATGCTGATGTGGAATAAGACCATGGTAGTCATGGAGACCATGAAATCCCAAACCACTCCAAGCATGGAGGTGGACTGTTTTTAGCAGGGAGAATCATTCACCAACAGTAACCCCAGCCTTATATGGAGATAACAGTAATCAAATTGAGCATAAATGACCAAAATTAGGAATAATCCCTCTTTTAAAAAATAGCACGATAAATACATTTTGTAAAAAAAATATATCATTCTATCTGATATTATGCAGGAGCAGCAATGAATCCAAATGCATCTTTAAATTGCTGAAGGAATCATTTCAGATACATTACAGCTTTACCCAGACCACATTGTACATCAATTTCCACATTATTTTCAAATTCTCAACCATAACATCTAGTGAAATCAGTTCCACAAGGGCAGAAGCATTCACACTAGTATAACATTATATCTTATATGGCCATAAGTACACAATTAATTCAGTACAAAAATCAGAAATATCAGGAAAGGGTTGATGACTATAATTAATAGCGCCATTTTTCATTTACAGAGGATATTCCAATTTATGAAGTTCCCTGAAATAGTCACATGTATTCATTCTTAATTCTTTGTTATTTCTACACTAGTGCCTCTATTTAATGAAGACCCTGAATAAAAGATTTGTTTAATTCTATTTCTTCCCTTGGAGGGTTTGAATGTAATAAATTGAAGAGATTCAACTGTTCTGTCCTATCAATTATGCCAATGTTTATATTCTGTTGATTACCGGCTAATTAATGGAATTACAACTGTAAAAGTCAAAGCAATAAAATCCTTCTAAAGGATTAGAAGAACTGAAAATATTACATACGCTTAAATTCACTTACTAGAAATTAATATTCTTTTGCAGTTTGGCAAAGAAGCTCTTAGTCTTAAGAGTCCCATACATTCCCATTTATACCATGTAGCACAATGCTGATCAGAAATGGCAGTGGTTGTAAATTCAACATCTAAGTTACTAAGAAACCCTTGATTATTATGATAAAATTGCACTAAATTCAATTTAACCATGTTTTAATAAACCTCCCTGAGATATTCAGATAAATGCATGGAGAGTTAAAACTGCACAGAGTACTGAAGTAGTTCCATCCCAGCTACCAATCATTTTGCTGAAGGGAACATGTACACCTGCTTGCTTTTTCCCCGCCCCCATACAATCTGTTAAATGCTAAAGAGGGCTCAATAATTGCTCTCATCAAAAATCCCTTATGGATGAAAACATTAGTGATCTGCAGAATAGTTAATTTCACATGTGCAACAGGTTGTTTGAGCAGACTGGAAAATTCAAGTGAAGCAATTAGGAAAATACCTCTAGATGCATACTGGCATCTTTTCAGACTTTTGGTTCGGATGGATCATATAATACAATTTCTATGAGACACTGGAGTTCACAAAATATGCTTATTATAAAGGATCCCAAGAACTCTAAAACTGCAGAACTATAACAAACAGTTCCATAAAAGTCAAGTGAATGACATTGCACATGCTTGAAGAAGAAAAAAAGGAGGAAAAGAACATTGGGGGTTCAGAATTGTAGATCTCTCTCTCTCTCTCTCACTCACACACACACACACACACACACACTTACCATTTGCTGAAGGTAAGAATCCCTTCAAGAAGTTTTTATACTGAATACACTTTCCTGAAAGCAAAATAACTGTGTCCTACCTAGACATTTATTGTTATGCAAATTACTAAATCAGTGTTCTTTTCAATAAATGTTTAAGTAGCAGTAGAACAGGTCTTAGAAAAGATCTTCTGAATTTTTCCACTACAGCCTTTTTATGTATCAGGAATGTTCTCAATCTGACTTTACAGAGACTCTGAGTTTCTATAACTTAAGTACATGGCTTCAAAGATTACTTTAACAACTGCTGCACAAATTCAAAATGATTTGAAATAAAAAAATATTTAGAGGGACGTAATGGCCGAAACTGATTTCATATTAGATCTGAAAGCCAGGCTAAAGAGACTCTTTTCAAATTTCTCTAGGTCATAACCTAGAAAGGTGATCCCAAAAGATGAGATTTATGCTCTTTCTTTTGGATTGGGTGCCCCTATATTCTATCTTGTTCTCTATATTTCCAGTGAAGCTGCTGGTAAGATGATCTCAAAGTCTGGAGTTTCTCTTCCTCTTTAATTTCTAACTTGAATTTGGAGACATAGTTGAGGTCTTGAATTGTAGTTACTTGACTGGAAGAACACAAGTAAGTTTAATTCAAATAAAATGGAAGTATTTTGGGAAGCCCTCAATTGTATAACTGTAGATATATTAAAGGACTTGCATTTTCCTGAAAGACTACATTCCTAACAAAGGGATAATCCTGATCAGCTGTTGTTTTTTACTGTATACGGAATTACATTTTTAAAGGGAATATTTTAACAATCTCTTGTGTTAAATATACCTTCTTCTAGAAATCACAATTAGTCATTTTTATTCATGCCATGGTCACATGATAATACATTGTACATAAGATTGCCTGCATGGAAATTTCAACTGATCCAAAATGCAACCATCAACTCTTTGGCCAGCATGTAAAATGCAGTATACACATCCAATTTTGTACATTTTTGCAGTATGTGTTTGTCTTTTTAAGGATTAGCTTAAGGCTACCAGTTGCTTAAGACCAGGAGAAATTAGCTTGTTGAGGCAAATCAATCTGTTCTCTATAATATTATAATGAAGAAATATAACAATAGCAGGCACTGAGGGAATGCATGTGGGTTACCGTAGTAACTTGCATTCAAGAAGACAATTGCTACCTATGAAACATGCAAATATAGTGAGTAATAACTGTATTATTGTTGGAAAATGATATTTCAATGAATTTGTCCACTACATTTGTTTATGTAAGAACATGCTATTGCCAATTAAGAAGCACACTATTTATCAAACAAGTAGAAATATTTTGAGCAGCCCTAAAAGTTTATTTTTAAAAACTATATAGCAAATACCATAGTTCTTTATTACGGTGAAGTAATGACATCCCAAAATATCAGGAGATACCAGCTTCAAATGCATGTCAAGCACTCTTATTATTTGTTTTGCCTTAATATTGTAACTGATCTTGTGAATAATACTAATATGTTAGATTTCGGAATCCTGTACATCATTTCTTAACTCTTAAGAATTTCTTTCACATAGATACTGAAGGAAAATTAATATGGAAACAATAGGTGAGAATTAACCGTGATGCAGAAAACAGGTGCAAACATGAAAGGGGTGAAAATCTCAGGAGGAATACTGCACTGTAAGTGCTAAAACATGTGAATTTAGCAGATTTAGCATCACCGCATGTGTAAAACAAAGCTGATTTACATACAATTTAAATAGGGAAAAAACCCAGTGTGCTTGTATGAGCAACGCTTAAGGACAGAATCATTTTAAAATGTGGAACAATTGTCTCATTATCCTAGAAATAAAATGCATCTGCTTCGCAACTACTGTTATTCATTCACCTTCACAAAAAGAAAAGTTTGGATGGTGGTGTTCAACAGGGTTGGATTGAGACATGCTCTTTTTGAGGGGATACATCACCTTCTCTTCCAGGAACAGGCGCTGAAGAGGCGATTATCACACCTAAAATACAACTGCTCGTGCTCACCAGCTACCCAAAAGCACCAGAAAGGGCAGGGATCCAGCCTCAGATAGCCAAAGTCATGCTTGAATTGAATGGAATATTTTATTTGGTCAAGTGTGATTAGACACACAAAGAATTTATCTCCAGTACAGAAGCACTCAGTGTACTTGCAAGGAAACAGAGAAAATAATAATAATAATATAATAGTACCAATAAAAGGGGGAAATAAAGAAGATAATAAAAAGAATGAATAATACTACTACAGCCATATTCTATGGGTCAATATACATATACATTAGACAGAACTGCAAGAATTAGGTGTTCAGTAGAGTGATGGCACAAGGGAAACAGCGTCCTTGTATCTAGTTGTCTCGGCATGCAATACCCTACAGTGCCATTCCGAGGGAAGGAGTTGAAACAGTTTGTGTCTAGGTTGTGAGGGGTTTGCAGGTATTTTCTCAGCCCTCCTTCTGATCAGCGCAACATACAGGTTTTCTATGGAAGGCAGTTATTTGCAACTATTCTTTCTGCAGTCTTGACTAGCCATTGGAGTCTGCACCTGTCATGTTTAGTTGCTGTGCAAACCAGACAGTTATAGAAATACAAATTACAGACTTAATAATTCCTCTGTAAAACTGTATCAGCAACTCCTGGGGCAATCTGAACTTCTTGAGTTGATGCAGGAAGAACATTCTTTGTTGTGCCTTTTTAATGATGGTTCTGATATTAAGTGTCCATTTCACGTCTTAGGAGATTATAGAACCCAAAAACCTGAAGGACTCTACTGCTGATCCCTTACTATTGAATATAGTAAGAGGGGGTAAAAATTATCTTATTTTATTCCTTGAAGTTTATCTTCTTCTGTGAAATCAACAATTCAAAACAAAATCCTGGTATCCTCACAGAAAGTTACCACCTCCTCAGACAATGTTCATGTGAATAGGAGCAAATTTTCTGGCAAAATCTTAACAAATCCCTCACAGCATCTGCAGAGAGATTATCCTATCCACCCATTTCTACAAAAGGTGAATTACTGAACTAAGCTGCTGGACAACATTCTGCTGATGTAATAGGGCAGAGAACTATTGCTGTTTTGCAGCCATTACAACCAGACAATCTATCTTAAGATGGGTTCTTACTTATGAATTATGGATCACCTGTTCTGGAAAGCAAAAACAGAATCCATATCAATTGTTCATTAAAATCTAACATGAATTAAGATAATATAAACTACATCATTGATGCATTTTAGAATGCAACCAACTAGATTTTTTTATTCTCTCCTGAATGTAGTATAATATACATGTGATTCTGAGGACATGAAATGTCCTTGATTCAGGACATGAAATCCTTGATTCAGTACTCTGATTTGCAGATACATATACGTTTTCAAATGTCAGATATGGTAGTGTAATCTGCATATGCCACAGGATTAGTAATAAAAATCCTTTCAGTATAGGAACATGACAATAAGCAAAATGTGGATTAACCAAATCTGATAGCATTCCTGATCACTGAATGCTGCAGGCCTTATCTTGTATCTGCTTTATTGCTAAAGTGAAGGGTGATATGTTTGTGTGTGTGGGGGACTAAATAAGTGGGACTAAACATTGCTAGGTTCTGGACACAGTTTAAAAGTGACCTGACAAGCCAGATCAGCCATCTGGTTGGGCTTGTTTGTTTTTGTTGTCATCTAACTGGTTGAATGGAGGCCCTCTGATTGCTGCTATTGTACCAACGTCCTGGCTTCCCTGCTTTAACTGCTCGATTCTGTGGCCTAGTTGCAGGTGGAGTTTCCCAGACTGGGAATACTGGGAGACTTTAAGATACTTCCTCTGGCTGTGTGATCAGAGGCATCGTGAGGGTTCATGGTACCACAGCAACCATGGACTTCATCCAAGTCATCAAAGGCTGAACACATAGCATTTAGATCTCTTTTTGTCTTGGAGCAGTGGTAATGTGAGAGGTGCTAACATCAACCCTTGTCACATTATCTTACAGTTTTCCTACAGTTTATCTCTGCCACAGGGAGGTAGGACTCATTTGACTGGTCCACCCTTGGTATCTGTTGGGTTTCAGAGGTTTTTGAGGTTCTGATGCACTGTTTGGCTAAGGCCTTCATCGTCACTTGGATTGAGAGTATGAAAATAGCCTAGGATTGGATTGTTCTTATATGGCTTCTCCCTATTTCTGGATTCTGTAGTCTCTTGGTTTTCAGAATAAGTCCAGGAAATCAAATACCTAAGAACACCTAATGCCTTGCTGGAGCAAGGTGAAGAATGAATCTAGCCAAAAACAGATAACAATCTAAATAAAGGATTACTAGTATATGCTGATAAGAGCAGCAAAGAGCAGAGTATTGTTACAGCATGAGAGCTGTGGTGACACAGCGGTTAGAATGCAGCATTGCAGGCTAACTCACTGCTCACTCCAGGAGTTCGATCCTGACTAACTCAAGATTGACTCAGCTTTCCATCCTTCTGAGATTGGTAAAATGAGGACCCAGATTGTTGGGGGCAATAGGCTGACTCTGTAAACCACTTAGAGAGGGCTGTAAAGCACTGTGAAGCGGTATGTAAGTCTAAGTGCTATTGCCAGGGCTTTTTTTGTCATAGAGCGCCCAGAACGGAGTTCCGGCACCTTTTTTGGATGGAACCTTGTAGGGTAGGCAAGGCGGGTTGTATGACATGTGTGAGTTCAGGCACCTTTTCTTTTTACAAAAAAAGCACTGGCTATTGCTATTGTTATGAAAAGAAAAAGCCTTACATAAAACCCCTTTCTCTATTATGCCAACTTCGTGCAAGGAAATAGAAAGGAAATTCATTACGAGAATACATATAACACACGGAACACACAGTCATAACAGCAACACTTCATGCCCAAAAAACATTCCCTTTTTAAAATTAGGTTTTGGGTACAGGAAAAATCCAGTTTAAATTATCATCAAGCCCCCTATAGGTGAAATAAATTAGATGGACAAACATATGGGCACTTTGAGTAACACAACCTTCTAGAAATTTCCACTAGATTAGAATACTCCCCAGTGGGTTTATAAATTGATCCATTCTGCCTCTAGAAAAAATAAGTCTATGGCTAACTCTGCCAGCAAGAAAAATTCCCTTCTCTTTGAGATTACATAGTGAAGAACTTTTTCTCTTTTGAATTTTTCTTGGATGAAGCAGCTAACTATAAGGAAGAAAAGAAGACTAAACCCTGTCCCCAAATTGAAATTGTCGAGGATGCAAGAAGGAATCAAATCCACTGGTATTTTAGGTAGGGTCAATAACTAAGCAAAGTGGTTTTAGGGTTAAGTTTTAACTTAATCCTAACCATACTTCTAAGTTTTGTTAAGATGTGGTTCCCATCTTCAAAAAAAGGGGAAAAAAACAAATCCAGGAAACTATAGACCAATCAGGGATGGAGGCTAAAACATAGGAAGAATTGTTGCAGGAATCGGATATGTCTAGTCTAGTGAAAAGAAGGACTGGGGCGACATGATAGTAGTGTTCAAATATTTGAGGGGCTGTCACAAAGAAGAGGCGGTCAACCTCTTTTTAAAAGCACCACAAAGCAAGACAAGAAACAATGGTTAGAAACTAACCAAGGAGAGAAGCAACCTAGAGCTAACTTTCCTGATAGTGAGAATAATCAACCAGTGGAATGGTTTGCATTCAGAAGGGGTATTTAGTAAGAATGTCTCCCCTAATCAAGAAAGTAAGGAACAGCCCATTTACTGCACTCCATCAAATACATTTTTTCCTCAGACCTAAAAAATATAGCCCATAACAACATGCGTTTTTAATGGGCTTGAATTACAAAAGGAAAATTCCATTTTTTGTTGTGATTACTTTCTGCTGGATAATCTATTAAGTAATGAAACTGAGCAAATGTGACTACTATATAACTCAAGGGTAGTTCATACCAGAACACTGATTCAACTTTGGTACCCTTGCTCATTGGTAGCACTGTTATATGGACAAATCTAAGACAAACCAGGAAGCCACATTTTAACCAAACACATTATGCAAATCCTGTCATCACCGCTTAATACAATTGCCTTGCTCAGACAATATATTTCTTTGGTTTTATTTAGCTACTGTGTTTTATTAACTATAGTTATACAGTTTGCTGTATTATTAACACAACCATTGGTTGGATTCATAAACCACATTAATCCTTACTAAGGTTTCTTCGATTTTTGCTAGAACTTTATGAACTTAGGCATTGTAGCTTATGGTGTAGACCAGGGGTGACAAACTGCCGGCCCACGGGCCGGATGCATCATAGCGAAACCGCGCCCACCCCATTGCTGGCAATGGCAAAAAAGTCACGATACGTCGTGACACGTCACGTGACGTTGCGAGTTTGACATCCCTGGTGTAGACTATCTTTAGTAAAATATATGTAAGCAAATAATGGCTTAGCATTTGAGACTAGAACCAATTTTGGTTTATGACAGTGGCAGTGGCAGATGATTTACTGCCCATAGACACCAATGTGCTTGTGAGTATGTGCTCTTGGAGTAATCAAATTCTAGGCCTGCTACTTAAATCTACTTTTTGGTAACTGGATGACTTGTAACTGGCCACTTCATTGGACAGCCAATATCTAAGGACACCCAAAACATTCTCTCCAACTTCTAAATCTGTCCAGTGATATGAAATGGTTGGGTACCTTTGTTAATTAATCTCCATCAACCAGGTCTCCTTCCAATGTATCTGGACAAGAAGTTCCAACACTCCCTCCCTGAAAAAGTCAGTTATGGTCTCAACATATATAGAATGCACAAGTTGGGAAGAGGCCAAGGAAAACATGCTGTACTAGAGTTAGTATGTCATATCACACTGTATATAATTATTTTAAAAGGAAGAAATAGACATTTTCTTCATAACATGAGATGCCTTTCAGCTACCCTAAGAAATGCTCTGTCTCTTATACTGCTTGATAGTTTAAATTTCATTGTAGAATTGTGGCTAGAGAAGAACATATTGACATAATTTGACATTAACTTTGGCTAGGTGGGGATAGATAGTATATTGTCTTCCAAATCACCTTACCAAATATAGCAGCAACCACGCCACTCTCCCTGTACTTAAAAAGCTACAAAGAAATGTGTGTACTCAGATTATGGCTGAAGCAACAGCAGAGGAGGAAAGGAAAAAGAAAGTTAGCATTAAAGCTATTTTCCTGGAACTCTGGGAAACCATCGTCACTGAAACATATCTCTGCTTTGTTTCCTTAGAAAATCTGCTTCTGAATTCAGTGGGCAGTGGGCAAATGACAATGACAATGTTTCCAATGGTCCTGTTCATTTCCTTAGAACACACACACACACACACACACACACACACACAAACTATAAATAAATAAACTAGCCATAATTAAATAACACAAAGTCACTTCAAGGTACACATTATGAAAAAATGGTGGAAAGTGGAACGACAGACAGACATAGGACTATAACCAGTACAATAAGGTCACATAAATATTTTTTCAAAGTCAGCAACGGCATTTTGTCAGAGTAGAAAAATGATAACATTCACATACTTATATGATTTTATATTAGAAATTGGTGTGAGTGTATGAAAGGATTTTATCCATATCCTAAATTTGCAGGCCAGAACATAAGAAACCTAAAAACCAATTAGCTTGATTTGGAAACTATTTTGGCAAATTGTACTAAACATGTGTAACGCTGCAATGGATTTCTTTACATTCTTTCATATCCTATGGATTTTCTGTTAATAATAACAGGCTCTCGTGAGGTATTATGTCTATTCAAAAAATAAAAAATAGGAACTATCAGTCACATTTATTCTAAAGTTGAAGCAAGTCTATTCAGTTAAAATATCCTCTTACAAGGTGCATTGCAGGCTAAAACATCAACTGATTTTATAAATGCAGTTACTGACTTTGCTATTGGAAAAAATAAAATCAAAACTGAAAATATTATTTTGATTAATACCCATGAAATCAATTTCAAATATTTTCCCTTATGTGGTACATGTGCCTTTTCAGGCACAAGGACAGAGACGGGCTACCTAGCATTTAATATGAAAAAGTAACTTTGCTATACTCAGTATATCTTTTCACATCACTGACTACTTACATTATAAATGTTTTAAACAGCTGTTATACACAAACATAGAGACATGATGCTATCCAACACTGGAGAGAATTACAATTATGCTGTATTTGATAGGCAACCTTTTCAATTGTTTTGCAATTAACTGAATGACTTCTCAATCTGCAAAATATAGTGCTGTTAATGTGAAATGCCATTTGAACATTCTTCATTGATCACAATATTTTCACAGGCTGATGTTTTATTAAGCAATTCATATCTGAACATCACAAAAATCAATACCGTGCCAAAACATGCGGAAATAACTTTGACACAAAATACCATGATAGTATAGCTGCACACCGAGCACTACAATATTTAAAAGGAAGAAGAAATAGTCCACGTGACAGATAAAAACTAAACAAAGGGGAAAACGTCACTCACCTAAATGTACTGATCCACACTCATAGTATGGTGGTTGAAAACAATGGATTGCAAACCCCAATTTCCTCTTCTACTTTTGACTGTCATAAAAAACAGAATAGCTTTGCTTGCACTGCTGTCTCTCCTATGCAGCTAATCCAGGCTGAGTGTTCCTCATTTAAAGGGAGAAAAAGACTACCGTACTGTGGAAGGGGGATGGAGGGGAGAGAGAGTGTGTGAGAGAGTGCAGCAGCAGCAGCAGTAGCAGTTACCAGCTTGTGCTCAATCAGTAGCTGCTCTGACTCACTCTGCTGCCAGCAGAAGCATCAGGAGTTCTGTTTCCCTGGTAAAGTTACAGTACAGAGAAGAAAGAATGTGTGTGCGTGGAGTGTGAGGCTGTTGCACAGTCTGACTCCAGCATCATCTGTGCTGAGAGTTCAAGGATCAGTGAAACAGCTGTTTGTCAGAGACTTAACTAGCTACTGTACGGTGAGAAGATCTTTTCCTTATCCCTTCATTTGATCACTCTAACATTCTTGTTTCCTCTACAAATATTTAGGTAATGCAAGTCCCCCATAACTTACTGGAGCCTGGAGTTTATTTTTTACACGGTGCTAGAGGGGATGCCACAGAAAGCCACCAAGTTTAATTTCCAACACAAGCAGTGTTACAGCAGTTATCCCAAACCTTTTTTTGTGTCTCATGGTGTCTAAGTTGGGGTGATGGTTATGGTGTTGAACTTTGTGGTAGAAGCACAATGTTGAACATGCATCAAATTTATCTTCGGATGCAATTCCCAAAAAATGCATAGCAGTTTAATTCAATCGATGGATTAAAATATGTTCTAAGCTACAAAAAGTGTACTGTTTGTCTGGCTCTGCCAACTGGCATGAGGCTATCTAAGTGATACTCAGAACTTATACCAAAGAAACTAAAATACAAAAGCACTAAAGCATTGATCAGAAAACCAATGACTACCTCATTTATTCCATGCATTTTAAATGTGTCAAAAGGTGAATGGTACACATTTTTGACCCCACTGTAATAAGAGTTTTTATGTGTGTGTGTGTGTGTGTGTGTGTGTGTGTGTATTCAAATTTCTTTTTTGTTGACAAAGAGTTAAAAAATTAAATGGGAGACTTGAATAGCTATTTCGGGCTCATTCTGCCCTCATCAGCAAGCCACACCCTCTATGGGATTCGAACCTGGGCGAATCCCATAGAGGGTGTGGCTTGCTGATGAGGGCAGAATGAGCCCGAAATAGCTATTCAAGTCTCCCATTTAATTCTTTAACTCTTTGTCAAGAAAAAAGAAATTTGAATTTGTAATGTATCGCAGTAGCGACTTGAGCCTGTTTAATGCCCCTAGTTTGAGGGGCTGCAAGGCAAAAGTGATCATAAAGTATAACTGCAGTATGGCAGTTAAAAATACCAAGGTGCATCAACCAGACCGGTTTGTCCCGGGGGGGGGGAAACAACTTTATATATATATAAATTTAAATATATATTTTTAATTTGTTATTTGAGTACCTTATCTTATACATCTGCGCTGTAAATTCTACAATGTGCATAAACTTTTCATGAAGTGCATATTCTGAGATAAATTCTCTTAACGGTACTGCTAATACTTGCTTATCTTTATGCCAGCTAATGTATGACCTATAAGCTGTTCCTGGGTAGACTTTCCAGTACCAAGTGTAGAGCTGTCTTTTGTTTTTTTCTGTCATTCCTAGTGTTGCACTTGGAAATGACATAAAAATGATAATTACTCTATTACACAAATGATAAAAATTATGCCAACTACATACCATTTAATGAACATAAGAGAAATGCAACAGAGACCATTTCTCCAAACTAATCCATTAAATGAAGGTTTTATTGTACTTGTTTGCCCTGCGTTTGAAGAAATTTGTTTCACATTATCTCTTCAATACTGGAGAAGGCTTGTCCTTACAACAACCCACTCTAAAACATGTCTTACAAAGCTACTGGGATTATGCTGCCAGCAGCATCCCTAAGGGTGTGGGACAAAACTGGCAACATGGTGGATGGAGCCTTCTGATCTATGCCCTGCTTTTCCATGAAAATGTGGATCCTTATGAAATTATATTCTCTACTGAGGAGTAATTTGCTACTGTATAAAAATCAGGTCATTAACAATACTATCAAATGTCAGTGAAAGAACAAATACAAGAAGAAAGTTTGCTCTAAAGCAGTTGAAAGAAAGCAAGATTGCCAAAGCCAATCTGGACTTTAAGAAATGGGAGGGGGCTTTAAATTTAATTTTGCTTTATTAAATATTTTGTATTAGAAAATTCTATCATGTAGTATGTTATTTAGTTATATTGATGTATGGCTTCTCTCTAAAGTATTAATGAGCCAAGCTAGCAAGCCATTATGGAAAGCACAACTTCACATCTATCTTGGCCACACACCTGACAAGCTCACTACCCAAACGTCATATTCTTTAAAATCAGTTCTGATTTCTATTACCGGCTGTCATCTAGAATAAGATATATTTTAAGATACAGCAACATGGACTGCAGTTGATAAAAACATGATCATTCTGATTGAAAAGGCAACCTTACTTTTCTATGCCCCACAGGCATTGGTTTTCCAGCTCTATAGCCTTGCAAATAATGCATTTATGATGAGAGTCATTTGTAGTGCTGTCTCCCTTCCCCCTCCTTTTTTATGGCAGAAGGAAAGAACTCACAAGAGGGCTTCAGAGAACTGCACATTCCCATTTCTCCTAACACTTAGCAACCAAAGCAAGCAAGAGGATTCTGTGTGTGTGTGTGTGTGTGTGTGTGTGTGTGTGAGAGAGAGAGAGAGAGAGAGAGAGAGAGAGAGAGAGAGAGAGATCTGTACTAGTATAATTAATGCACATGAATGATTTCTGGAAACCAGTTATGTTTTAAAATTAAAAAATGGGAGATGTTCAAAGATCATCAGGTCATCAAAGATGATCTATGCAACCATAGTCCTGAGATCTATTTATAAATATATTCTTAGGTTTTGTTTTCCCCGTTCCCCTGTGTTTAAATATAATGTACAAGGCAATTTTGGATGGAGATGTAAATATCTCTCAGCATCAGTGAAATTATAAGTCAGGCCCATGTGTATCTAAATCACATATTCAAAGCATTGTAAAAAATAATATTACAGGTAACTACATACTTAAATCTGTTGCTTCTCAAATGTGTAATTATAACTCATCTAGTAGTGCAAATTTTTATTTTGTCATCTGGAAATTTTGTCTGGAAATTATTAGTTTTCTCAAACATAATTTGGTAAAAGTTTGTAGATATTTACTTACTTACATATCTTTATAAACCCACTTCACAAGATTGTGCAGTTTATAAGAATCTTAAAATAGAATCTAATATAAGCCCCAAAATCCATCACCTCAAATCACTTACAAAATAGTTATATCAAAATACAAAAATATAATAAAAAATATCAATGGCAGCCTGGTTTTACTATAAAAGTCTAAAAGAAAAAGAAAATAATCCTACCAATCAGTGAATCCAAAATGCCTTCCAAAAACTCAACCACATCAAATCATTTTGATAATGGCCCTTTAAAAGGCCAAGAAAGAACCTTGCAGGAGAATGACCAAAGACAAGGTGTTTATCACAAAGAATTCACCAGAGAAAAATTGCCTTGATTTCAGTAATTGGGTGGATCCTAAGCATCTCCTCCCTGGAAACAAATCCAGAAAGGCAAAATCCACTAGGAGGTGATGATCACTAACATTGCTGAAGTAAAGCCATGAGGAGTTTTATATCTCAAAATCAGCATTCTGAAATAGACTCAGAATTCTGTAATAAAGAAATTGACTTAAAAAAACCTCTAAGTTCTTAATGAAGGATAATACTTAAAACCAAAGTGAAAAACCTGATTAAATAATATTAAATAGCATCATTCACTTTAACTATTCTGAAATAACTAGCTTTATTTTCTTTGCTCATGTACACAGTGCTGTATTCTTTTTTTATAATAATTTTATTACACATTACATATAAAAACTAAGACAAACTGTAAAATAAATGAATAAAAATTAGAAAAAATGGAAGGGAAAAAATTTAAAGAAATAATTTCCCTTTCATAACAATAAGTAACAAACATTTTAGTAATTGTCCAATGTTAAAATATTTTGTTCCATTCTGTTATTAGTAGGTCAAATTTAAATACTCTTCTTATTTAATTGTAATCTTTAATTCCTTCTGGTTTCCTCTAGTAGCCAACCTGTAAAATCCCATCTTTTTTTTTTTTTAAGTTTTGAAATAACAGCTTTTTCTCACGGAAAAGATTCTCACAATTACTTTCAAAATCTTATTTCAAATCCATTAGTCCATCTATAACTTTCCAAAATCAACTCTAATCCCTCTTTTGCTGTTTATTTGAAGAATGGACTTCAATGGATTCTCTTCCAAATTTGGAATCTCTTCCAAATGGAGAGGCTGATTCCTGGAAAATTCCATCCTTGACTCTGAACAGGGCTGGGCTCCCCTGTTTAGACACCATCCGCTATTGGGGAATCCTTCTAAATCACAGCACCTGCTTTGGGAGGACATGGAACCTATGGCTAAAGGGGTTTACATGTAGTTACATTCTGTGCGACAGTTGTAACTTTTTCAATTAGGAGAGACTGCTCACAGTCACTCCTGTTCTAGTCACCTCCCAACTGGATTACTGCAATGTGCTCTATGCATTTTCAAAAAACATTTGAAAGATAAAGCTGGTGCAAAATGCAATGGTTTGGACAATGAGATGCACCTCAATATACTTGGGTGACTGGGTAACCTCACTGCTTTGGCAACTGCACTGGTTATTAGTTAACTGCCAAGTGCTGAATGTTATCGTTAAGGTCCTATGTAACTCCAGACTTGGTTATCTGAAGATCCATCTTTTTCTGTATCCAACTGCCTATCCAACTAGATCAGGGGTCGGCAACCTTAAACACTCAAAGAGCCACTTGGACTTAATTATATTAGTACAGATCTTAATTATACTAGTACAGATCTCTCTCTCTCTCTCTCTCTTTCCTCTCCCTCCCTCTTTCCTCTCCTTCTCTCGCTCTTTCCTCTCCCTCTCTCCTTCTTTCCTCTCCCTCTTTCCTTTTTCTTTCTTTCCTCTCTTTCTCTCCTCTCCCTTTCCTCTTTCTCCTTCCCCTCCCTCCCTCCCTCTCTCACTTGCTGCGTCTCCGCCACCAATGTAAGCCCTGCATGCGGGGAAAACCCAGCACTGGGAACTAATTGTTTACCTCTTCCGGGCGATGGGAGAGGAGCGGGTAGGCCGCTCCCAGTGGGGATCCCTGGACTGCCCCACGTGGCTCCCCAGCCACGTGCGCCTCAGACGGGGCCAGCCCGGGAAAGGGACTTCCTGGCCGCGCTTCTCCGAGGGCAGGGCTAGACAACCTTGGCTCTTTTATGACTCGTGGACTTCAACTCCCAGAATTCCTGAGCCAGCCATGCTGAGGAGAAAGGGAGAGGTTTCCAAGCTGAGCCATGCTGGCTCAGGAATTCTGGGAGTTGAAGTCCACAAGTCATAAAAGAGCCAAGGTTGCCTACACCTGTCCCAGGGGGTGGGGTGCCCGGGCAATCAAGAGACCCGCAATCAGGAGACCCGCGAGAGAGAGAGAGAGAGAGAGAGAGAAGGGAAGCGAAGCGCAAGTGCCTCTGTCTCTGTCTCTGCAAATGGCAGAGGAAGACTGGAGCCGCAATAGAAGGCTGAAAGAGCCACATGCGGCTCCAGAGCCACGGGTTGCCGACCCGTGAACTAGATCAAACAAAGCCCATGGAATTGTAACCTTGGAAGTGGGCATTCTCAATGGTTGTCTCTATTCTTTAGAACTTCTTCCCAGTAGGGATGGAGTCAGCTTTATTCCTCCAAAGCTCCGGGGAAACTTTTGAAGTTCTACTATATTGCAGAGGAGAAAGGTGGTCTTTGAGTGGGATTCGTGCCTTATAGGATTTGTTGGTGTTTGTTTGTTTTAAATGTTATGTTATACGTGCATATGGTTTCTTGGGATATTTTATATGTCTTTATTGATAATTATCTAGAGTCTGCAAGAATGTACAGCAAACAAAAGTGTAAATAAATAAATACAAATAAGGCTAATAGAGCACTGCTAATGTTGCAACTAGCAAATCCGGAGTCTTGCTTAAATAAAATATGCTAACTGAACCTACAGAAACTTAACTGTACTTTATGAGACTGGCTTTATTTTATTAGAAAACAAATGGATATAGGAAGATTGTCAGACCTGGATAACTAAAGCAACATGTATAACATAACCACCAAAGCCAATACTCTTAAAACAGAGATGATGAAAAATGCTTAGTAAAATAATACCCTCCCTCCTTGTGATCCATGTAAGCTATATAAAGTAAGGCCACAACATTTTTTTGGCTAAGCTGGTATGTATGAGGTGACTTTTTTATCAATATATGTCTGGAAATATTAGTGTGGGTGGATAAATAGAGATTGGAGACAGGAAGCAGATTTGCAGACAGTTGAAGAAGATATGAAATATCCTCATGGTGTGTGCATTCATTCCAATGTCATGTCGAACGAACAGGTTTTGCAGATCTTTGTAGTCCTTTAAGTATCATAAAATCTGACAGATTAGATAGTACTCTGGGATTTTTATGAACACACAAACAGTGTGAAGTCAATTGTTCCTATACTGTTTTTAAGGTGCAAGTCATTTACAAACTGCAACTATTTTGCTCACAAAGAAAAGTAAAAATGATGATAAACACTTTTTGTCATTTCAGCTGCATTAATTAAGTCTCTGCAATAAGAGCTGTTACATGGCAAAATAAAATCTAACTATGAAAGCTATTTCAATTGTTGGGTTATAATGTCTAAGGAGATTCTCAGTTATCCAGGTCATAGTTATCCCAAAGATGCTTTTCCACGAGGCAACTGGACTTTTTTGTTTTTCTTTGAAGACGTTTCACCTCTCATCCAAGAAGCTTCTTCAGTTCTGACTGGATGGTGGGGAATGGAAAGATTTATACTCCTGCCGACAGCTGTTCATTTGCATTCTTTTAGCGAGTCATTAAAGCTACCTGGAAGTTTATCTGTGTCATCAGGGTCACCTGAGTAGTGCAAATGGGTGTGAAGCCTTCTTGGAACTGCTGAAAGGACTGTGTTGTAGACTAGAGATAGATGATGTCATATCCCTCCTCCTCTGTTGAGAGGGGGCTGTTGAATTTTGACATAGATGGCCTCTTTGACCCCTCTTTCAAACCAGCGGTCCTCTCTGTCCAAAATGTGGCCTTTGTCTTTTAAATGCAGATGGACTGCTGAATCTTGTCCTGATGGGTTTGTTCTCCTATCCTACGGGATACGACATCATCTCCAGTCTACAACACAGTACTTTCAGCAGTTCCAAGAAGGCTCCACACCCATTTGCACTACTCAGGTGACCCTGATGACACAGATAAACCTCCAGGTGGCCTCAACGATTCTCTAAAAGAATGCAAATGACCAGCTGTCTGCAAGGTGTATAAATCCTTCCATTCCCCACCATCCAGAGCTGAAGAAGCTACTTGGATGAGAAGCGAAATGTCTTCAAAGAAAAACAAGAAAGTCTAGTTGCCTCGTGAAAAAGCACCTTTGGGATAACTATGACCCGGATGACTGAGAATCTCCATAGACATTTCTGAATGAAAATGGCAATGGGAAAAATTATGCAAAAGGGGCGTTGTCTTACCTGAACGCCTTTTCTCAGCATGACGATGGAGACTCCACAAATGGGTTAACTTCATCCTCCTGCCCAATGAGACTAAGTCAAATGATTGCCACGCCTCCTGCAGGGGCTGGATCTTAACCCAGTTACGACGAAGGCGAAGCACAGAAACTATAGTCGGACGCGTTGGCTCCTCCTGCCCCCTACACAGGACCTGACAGCCCTTTGAGGGGATGGGGGTGGAGTCTCCATCGTCATGCTGAGAAAAGGCGTTCAGGTAAGACAACGCCCCTTCTCCAGCATGAGGATGGAGACTCCACAAATGGGACATACCAAAGCCATCTGTCCCTATGGGTGGGAAGCAGTCTGGGCCTGTGTCCCGGTCGATGACACCATCTGTTGTAAAACCCTCCGGCCAAAGGAGGCGTCTGCGGAGGCATATTTGTCCATCTTGTAGTGCCTTATAAAGGGAGAAGGCGAGGACCAGGTCGCCGCTCTACAGATTTCAGTGATGGAAGCTTGCGTGGCCCAAGCTGCCGATGTTGCGGCGCTGCGCGTGGAATGAGCCGTGATGCGGCCAGGTGCGGGCAATGATTGTGGTTGATAAGCCCGTGCGATGCAAGCTTTGATCCATCTGCCAATTGTTCAGGCAGACACTTTCTGCCCCATGGAAGAGGGTTGGAAAGAAATAAAGAGCGCTTCCGACTTTCGAACAGCGGATGTCCGCTTGATGTAATGTTTCAGCGCTCTGCGAACATCCAAAGTATGCCACGTACGTTCCAAATCATGGGACGGATTGGGGCAAAAGTTAGGGAGGACCACCTCATGTGCCCTGTGGAACAAGGTGTTAACCTTGGGGACAAATGATGGGTCTAGGCGAAGAATCATCCTGTCGTTATGAAAGGTGCACAGATCTTCCCTTACCGAGAGAGCCGCCACTTCCGAGATGCGCCTGGCCGAAGTTACGGCTACCAGGAAGGCGACTTTCATAGACAAGAGGCAGAGAGTGCATGCCTCGATGGGTTCAAACGGGCCTGATGTAAGGGCCCGTAGGACCTTTGGCAGATCTCAAGAGGGATATCGGTGTACCACTGGTGGCCTGGTATTGGTCGCCCCTTTGATAAAGGAGTGCACTATAGGATGCTGGGACAGAGGGGTCGAATTGTCGCATTGCAATACTGTTGACAGAGCTGCGACCTGTCTTCGGATGGTGCTGGGCGATAGGCCCTTGTCCAATCCGTCCATCCAATCCTCCAAGACTCTTGGGATGGTGAGTGAGGAGAAATCCAACTGACTTTTCGCACACCAGAGTCTAAAATTTCTCCAAGTGGAATCGTATATCCTATTCGTGGAGGGGTGCCTGGAGGCTTGAATCATCGCTATAACCCTCGTTGAATAGGACCCCATAGTTAGCAGTTGCTGCTCAAGTGCCAGGCGGCTAGCTGAAGCCACTGAGGGTCTGGATGCTGCAGGACTCCCTGACTCAGGGCAATGCGGTTGGGAGGGATTCTCCACGGCGGAGAGATGGAGAGATCAACAAGGTCTGCAAACCAAGGATGTCTGGGCCAGTATGGGGCAATCAGAATTACCTCTGCCTGTTCCAACAGAGCCTTGCGGATGACCGCCTGGATCAGAGGAAGAGGAGGGAAGGTGTATAATCGTTCCCTGGGCCAAGGGCTGCGGAGCGCATCCACCCTCTCCGCCCCCCAGGAAGGGAACCAAGAGAAGAATCTTGGGAGCTGAGTGTTCAGCGGCGAGGCGAACAGATCTATCACTGGTTGTCCGAATCTGGTCGAGACCTCCTTGAAAATGGAGGGATCCAGACGCCACTCTGAGTAGTCTACCGTTGATCTGCTCAAGGAGTCCGCCTGCCGGTTCGCTACCCCCGAGATGTGTTCCGCCCTGAGGGAGGAGGTTGGACTCTGCCCAAGAGGCTAGCAGCTGGGCCTCGGTCATGAGGTCTCTGGACCGAGTACCCCCTTGGCGGTTCACATGGGCCTTGGCTGCGACATTGTCCATAAGGACCAGGACATGTTGCCCTGCTACACTGCTCCTGAAGTGTCGAAGGGCAAGATGGATGGCCCTGAGCTCCAACCAGTTTATGTTGTGCTGCAGGTCCGGTGGAGACCACCGGCCCTGAGCCAACTGAGACTGGAGGTGAGCTCCCCAACCAAAGAGGCTGGCGTCTGTGGTTAGGGTGATACGAGGTGGTTCCTTGAACAAGGATCCCTTTGCCAATGCCGGAGATATCCACCATTGAAGGGAGTGCAAGGTCTGAAGAGGGACCCTGACCTTCTGAGTGGAAGAGCTCGTGCCCAGCCTCTGAAATGGCAGAAGGAACCATTGCAGATGTCTGGAGTGCAACCTGGACCATGGAACGATTGACATGCACGAGACCATCTTCCCTAGAAGTTTGGAGAGTGTGGCCAGGGGAGCTACTCGATCTTTCTGTATCTGGAGCACCAGAGATCGAATGCTGTCCCGGCGTTCCTGCAACAGGTAGACCATGGACTGCGTTGTGTCTATGATCGCCCCCAGGTGCAATAGACGGGTAGATGGAACAGTGTGGCTCTTCGGGAAGTTTATGGAAAATCCGTGGGCCTGTAGAAACCCAATAGTGTGGTTGAGATCCCCTTGGGCTGCCTGGACGGACGAGGACTGAATTAGAATGTCGTCCAGGTAGCTCTGGATCCGCACTGGTATTAACCTCAGGTGGGCTGTCAACGCCGCCAAGATTTTTGTAAACACGCTTGGGGCGGAGGAAAGGCTGAATGCTAGGGCTCTGTATTGGAAATGGTGCCCGGCAAAACAAAACCTGAGGAACCTGCAATGGCTGGGGATAATGGGAACATGCAAGTAGGCCTCCATGAGGTCTATGGATGTCAAGAGGTCGCCCCTCCTGATGCTGGCCAGAATGGACTGGAGCGTCTGCATCTTGAACCTCTCGTATTTGATATGGGAATTCAGACCTTTGAGGTCTAGAATTGCTCTCCATCCTCCTGAGGTCTTGGGCACCACAAAGAGGATGGAGTAAAATCCCTGCCCTCTCTGGCCAGCGGGAACTGGCTCTATGGCCCTGATGTCTAGATGACGAATGGCCTGTTGCATAAGTCTCTTCTTGTCCAGTTGCCGCGGCGTCAGGCAAGCTATGAAGTGACCCGGGGGTGTGGAGAGAAAGGTTAGAGATAGACCCTCTTTGATAGTTCGGAGCACCCAAGAGTCTGTTGTGGTGCTCTCCCATTGGCTTGCGAATAGGGAGAGTCTGCCTCCTATGGGAACCTTGTCCCTGGAGTCATTTAGCCCTTCTGAATGGACGACCTCCACCCCCTCGAAAGGGCCGCTTACTTTGGGCCTGTTGTTTGGGTCTGGGGCCAGAGCGCTCCCATGGTCGGTCGGGCCTGGAAGGAAAGGGCTGAGCGTGCGGAGCCCATTCTGGACTCGTGTATGCACGAAAGGGCGCTCTTCGATAGTCTGAAGTAGAGCGTCTGTCCCCACGTTTGTTAAGGTGGGACATCACCTTGCGTTTGTCGCGGTTCTCCACCAGATATGGAGAGAGGGACTCACCAAATAACTGTCCGCCAGTGTAAGGGGCGGTAGCCAGACGCCACTTTGCCTTTTGGTCCGCTCTCCACTGTTTCAGCCACAACAGTCTGCGAACGGTCACGTTGTGGCCTATGGTTCGCGAAGAAAATCTGGCTGCGTGTAGAGAGGCGTCTGCCATGAATTCAGATGCAGCCAGTAGCTTACCCAGGGTCTGGTGGACTCGTACCTGGTCCTGGGGTATTGTGGCTTGGAGTTCACGCAGCCACATTATGGAGGTCCTGGCGAAAAAGGAAGTAGCCATCGATGCCTTCACCGACCATGCCGAGGCTTGATGGGACCTGCGAAGGGAGAACTCGGACCTCTTGTCCTCTGCTTTTAGAGCCTCAGCCATGTCACCGGATACGGTGGATGGAGAGACTAGAGGTGTAATGGCCTCATCCACCACTGGGACTTCAAGCAAATCAGACAAGAGAAGAGGCCACATTAAATAGTCTCTTATCTGAAGTAGTCAGTGAGGGCGGTGAACCCAGAGCTGACCATTGCTTTCTGATGGTGTTGAGGAACAGAGGAGGGCAAGGAATTCGCTTCTGAGAAACAGAAGGTTCTGTGAATAAGGGATTTGAGAACTGATCAGTGGAGGGAGGGGGAGCCTCTTGTTCAGGCTCAATGTTTGCCGAGGCTGTTTAAAAGGGCTTTAAATAATGAGGGGTCAAACAGCCCGACAAATGGGATAGGATCAGGTGTTGTTTCCTCATCCTCAGATAGGTGAATCTCACCCAGCTCATATTCCTCTGGATAGGTATCTATATCCTGGGAGGAATGGTCAGAGCTAATGGACTGGGCATAATCTGCCGGCTCTGACAGGTAGTGGGGTGGAATAATAGGTGTTACTAATTCGGCTCTGGGTTTGTGGAGAGCAGAAGCCAAACCTTGGGAAACAGCCTGGGCTATTAAGGCCTGGAATTGCTCTGGTGAGAACTCCTGAGGGACCACAGAGCGGATCCCCGCTGCAGTTGGCGTAAACGTGGCCTCAGGTGCAGGCCGTGCAGCAGGTGGCTGAGCTGGCCATTGAGGGCATGCTGACTGACTCATCATTTCCTGCCCTTGAGCGGTCTCCGCTTCGGGAGACCATGCCCTCTGGAATGGAGGTGCAGAAGGAGCGATGTGAGGCTCAAAGAGAGTCCCCACAGTCGAGGCAGCAGCGGCTGGGCCTACAATGTCAGTATGCTGTTGTTGCTGGGCCCTTGAAAACTGCCTCTCCAAGGCCAGATGCCGCCTGTTGGCCTCCTTCTCAGCCGCTTTGGAAGGAGCCTTTTTGGAAATAGCCTTGGCCTTGGCCTTCAGCTTGCCTGCTGCTTCCAGCTTTGAGAACTTGCGCCTCTTTTTCACTGGGGATGATAGACCACCGTGGGTGGTCGTAGGAGCGGAGTTGTCTGCCATCGCTGTTGGAACCTCTCAGCCGAAGCCAAGAATGCAGACAATCTTAGGTGGAGCTCTGGGATGTCTTTTGTCCAGGAACCGGTGAGGCCGGTCATGGCTCCAATTAGTGGTGGCGACTGGACCAGACACTGGCCGCGTGCGCACTGGGGAGCTACCAGAGAGGCTGGTCACTGCTCCAACAATCGTTGCTGCTCCAACGCCGCTGAGGTAATTGCTTGGCCTACCTGAGGCAGAAATGGCGGCAGTTGTAACGATGAGGCTATTCAAAATGGCGGCCGGGGCAATTGGGGCCTTGCAAGGTAGGCCCGGTTGCCAAAGAAAATGACCCTCTGGTTTTGCCTGGGTCAGCGCTCCTGAGGCTGTAGGTCCAACCTACCATAGCCTCACAATGCAGCAGAACAGCAGAGGGAGAATTGTCCCTTTAAGGGAAACCTCCCCAAAAATTGCATAAACTGTCGTGACGGCCAAAATGGCGGCCGCGATGATCCCGCCAAAATCTAGGGGTGCCTGTGAGGCCCGAACTGCCTCAAATGCCTCTCAGCCAAATGGCAAGCTTTTGGACTTTCTGCGGCCGCGCTGAGTCAAGCGGCAGCCCCCACCGGAGCCCGCAACCCAGCTGATCGTAATAAATAGTTTCTTTTCGATCGTGGCTTTCTGAGGCAAGGCAGAACTGGCTGTTCTGGCTGCGGCTGCACCGTAAGCGAGCGGCGGCCTCCTGCCTGCACCGCTGCTCAGCTGATCGTCGGGAGATGATCGCGGCCCCTTTCGCTCAAAAGGTAAAGTCAGGAGCGAGGAAAAACACTCTAGGAGCATTGCGGCCGCGCTGCAAGCCAGCGGAGGCCCCCTGTGGAGCCCGCAGCCCAGCTGATCGTCGGTAGACGATCGCAGCCCTTTCCGTCTTGCTGACAGCTCGGTGGGAGGGCTGAAAGGCAAGCAAACAAAATGCAACCTTGAGAGGAGAAAGATTCCACAAATGGAAATTCCAACCTGCCTGAAACAATGAGGAGCCAAACGAGAAGTGTCCTGTTGGGCTTTCAGACTAAGTCGTAAACTGGGTTAAGATCCAGCCCAGCAGGAGGCGTGGCAATCGTTTGACTTAGTCTCATTGGGCAGGAGGATGAAGTTAACCCATTTGTGGAATCTCCATCCTCATGCTGGAGAAACATCTGTACCGGTACTGCTTTGCCTTTTTGTCAAAAAGTAGGCTGTTCTGAACAATAAAATGTTTAGATCTTATCACCTGCTGTTTCCCTAGTTTCTTCAGAATAGTCATATTTGGAACAAACCATTTTCTTAAACCATTTAATCTTAAACCAGCATCCTTTGTCTTGAAGCACACACTGCTCCTGAGAACCAGAGCAATACAATATACAAAATACTATACTCAACATGGCTTGTTAAACTAACAGGCCAGTTTGTCTGAAGTGAATATATTGTTTATTATTCCCTTACGAAAGTGGAAAAGTGACAACACACTCTTTGGAACGTATTTTCTTCTGAACTTTTTTTCCTAGTACTTTATCACTGGTACAACTATTATTTTCTCAGAATCCAAAATTTCAAGTATTTTAGAATTAATTAGTAATGGCTGAAAATATGCTGTGTCAGTGTGTGGTGGTGGTGATTCAAGAAGCAGATACTTGTTTAGGAGCAAGATATGAGTTCTTCCTGAAATCCATTTTAATTTCTAGTGACTAGTAAAACACAGATTTCAGTGATGAAAATGGAATATGCAGGAACATTGCAATTCTAATGAAATACTAATTAATCTTCTGAAATTTCTTCAAATAATCCTATATAGCAAGATTTCTATTTGCACTGAACATTCCTATTACGACATAGAATGTAATGGTTCAGAGGGAGGATAGATGGGAAGAATTAATTGCAAAAGCACATTACTAGAATTTGTCCTGGCACTAACCTTAGTTGCAGAAATTTGCCATCTCTTTACTTCCTCTTGCATACAGGAAGAACATAGAAAGGAAGAATCACCTAATGATGCAACTGAATATGGGAACATCATTGCAATTTAAGTAAAATATATTGCACTTATATTTTGGGGGACACACCTTACGACATACAAAATACTTGAAGAAATTCTCTTTTACCCCAGATTCAATACAAGAATTTTTTTTTATGTACAGTTACATATGGTTGGTATTTTCATAAAAGTTCTTCCATTTTTGACATTTTCATAGAAGTATTTCCATTTTTACCATTTACTATTTGGAATGGAATATTTGAAGAACAGACAGCCTTCCTTAAGTAGTAAGGAAATTATATAAATTTTCCAAATTCAAAGAGTTTTAAGTTAGCATTTTAACAAATGAATTTTAGTAGACATTGTTTGAAGCATGAAGCCACAAATTTAACTGGTTGAACATCAGTAATGTCATTTATATACATTTTTATCTTAATTTCTAGTCACTCTCTTGAGCCAAATCCTCTTCTGAACTTCCTTTCCTGGATATTTTTCTTTTGTACGTCTTTTCTATTATTTTCTTCCCGTTGCTCTTGAAAAAAGTACTCATTTGTACTGTAAATTAGTTCACATACAACATTAAGTCAATTGTGGTTGTTTGATTTGGCTAATGTATAGCAAAATGAATCAGATGCTTTATTCTGGCAAGTAGCAGTTTGGTTACCACCTTCACCACAAAATATTGGTATGGAGGAAGGAAGGAAATTTGTTGTTGTTTTTTAAAAAAAAAATATGTACACGTTTCTATAATTCTAGTGAAGAAATACTGAAAACTTATTTAAATTAATTTTCAAAGGCATTATTTCCATCAAACAAGTGACTGGAACCTTTGGAATATTAACAAACTGCACCTCAGTATTTGCTTAAGTATATTCAATGAAAAACATAGAGTACCTGTGTTTACAACAGTACACTGAACCAGTATATTATACTGGAAAACAGTATCTCCACAAAATTTCCAGCTACAAAAAGTAGAATGTATATAAAAACCTGATACTTTGAAGAAGGAGCAAATGCAAATTTTTTCAACACATTTTTATAGATATGGAAGGTGCTCTGAGTTGAAGAGGTGCAAATTACTTACATGATAGCAGAAAAGTACAGAAGTGCTTACAATAAGAATTAAAATACTACTGCTCTTAAAAGTAGAACATTACTTAGTAACCTCATTCTGTCAAAGTAAATAAATCCAGCAAGTTATCTCCTGCAGTTTTTTTAACTCTTGATGTGCAAATATTTGCATCTCTGCCATTTCCTGCTGTTTGAGGATCACACACAATTTGGATAAGGGTGAATTCAGCTTCTGAAAGAAGGCCTGGCACATTCAACAATTGCCAAACCAGGGCCAAACCAGATGCCCCTCATCAACAGCAGGAGGAAAATGATGGCAAAAATCAGATGGGGAGAGCAGGGCTGGCAAAGGCAGCAGAGTACAGTGTGGCCAAAAGAGCAGAGAGGGGGGATGGAGATGCAAAGGAGGCAGTCTATTACCTTACTGAGGCTTGAGGCTGGAGAGAACTACCCAGGAATGGCTTCCATCAGGGTGAGTCCTCACTTAACAACCAAATAGGATTTGGTTAATAACAGCATTCAGGACTGCTGGAATTGCTGTCCCTAAGTCAGGGGTCCCCAACCCCTAGGCCGCAGCCCACTACCGGGCCGTGGCCTGTTCGAAACCGGGCCATGCGTGTGATAGGCAAGTGTGCACTCACGCAGTTCTACTCGCAAGAGTGGCAGGCCAGCGCACGTACAAAGCTCTACTCGCGCAAGGGGAGGGCCCTTGTGCTCACAAAGCAAGCGGAGGGCGCTTCAGTGGAGAGCGCTTGTGTGCGAAGCTCCATATGCGCAAGTGGAGGGTGCACCCACCCACCGCTCAAACCAATGGAGCTGTGCACGCGCGCGTGTGCTTGTCACTCACATGCCCTCCCCCCACTGTACCGGCCAGGCAGCCAAGCAAGAAAGGTTGGGGGCCGCTGCCCTAAGAGATGTGGTTATGTGACATCTCACTTTATGACTGCATTGTTTAGAAATGGAAATTCTGGTCCCAATTACTATTGTTAACCAAGGACTAACCTGTACAGTGAAGTAGTATACGTATTTTATAAATATGTTATCTTTATTTTTATAAACATATTGTAAAAATAAATCTCCATCAGTGCTCATTATTCCAGTTCACACCCCCTTGGTCTTCTAGTAAGCTTGCTGTTAAGAGTCCACAAAATCTATGCTACAGGAGGTGTACAAATGTCCTGCTGATTGTAATGTTCATCAATGCGGACATGAAAATAATGTGCATGTTGCTTCTGATTTTCTAATATACCTGAGCAAAACACTGCACCAGTCTAAAAACTCTATGCCACTTAATTCATGTTCTCCCGAGGTAAGAAAGTTCTGAGAAACCCACAACTGCATTATCCCTGCACTTGCTTTGGTGTTCACCCATATGCTTCATACAATTTTGCTTTTTGTAAGAGTTTCCAGGATATCACATTTTGAATTAAAGACTCATTTTAAATTTAATTTATCCAACATAAATGTTTAACATCTATACAAACAAAGCCAGACATTATTTATGTAAGAGTTATCTACATACATTTTTTCCTCTAAGGGGAAATATATAAATAAGGTAGTTGTGTGGTACTAGCTCAATAAAATAAATGAGAAACTGATGTTAAAAGGTAGCAATATGATTGTCTAAGACCTGACAAACTGTTCATGACCGACTTAAAATTTCAACTGGGAAGTGAACATTAAATTTTATACATGCTGACAGTTCAGAGAGCAAAAGATGATCAACTATCAATATTATATTCATTGTCTTTATTTTTGTAATTTATCTGAAAATTAATATTTTTCATTCTGAAACTGAAGAGACATGATTAACAAGTTGCTTAAGTCAAAAGAAAACTTACAAAACTACTGTAATTCTTTTTATCTGTCTGCTGAAAATGAAAACTGTATTAGTGCAAGAGTTACAACTAGAGTTGCTGGAATAGTTTGTTGACTGCAATTACAGATAGTTCATATTAATATAATTACTGCGTAATGTAATTATAATTGAATTGGGATTGTAAATTAAGCTGCAATCTTGTGTAGACTTAATAGAGAATAACTCCCCTATTGGGTCCTACTTCTGAGTGAATACCTCTTTGCAAAAATACTTTCAGAGCTCATTCCTGTACTTAATATAAATCTAATTTATTGTTATGCATATTCTTCTAGCACTTTATTTAACCAAGACAACTTCTCTTTGTGAAGGGTTTATCCTTAGCTTTCTGATACTCAACATTTGGCCCTTTAAGAAATCAATAATATGCCATCAACCTATGACCAGCATGTAACAGCTAAAAGAACAGTGTTATAGGATGTAATTTACCTTCACAGATAGTATCATCTGCTTCATCAAGCACAAATGGATCTTCTTCCAAATGCATCATGATCATGAGTAAGCTGAACAGCTACTAAATGTTTGAGTTGCTTTCAATACTACAACAGATCTACTTCCTTGCATGAGCTCCTTCTCTGCTGTTGGCTGTAACAGCTTCCTCATCACTATTAGAGCAGTCTCATTTACATACATATGGTAGTTTCTGCTTTCTTTTCCCCTTTTCTGTAGCTTTTGAGACTTGAAGTGACTTATTTCCTCTAATGCTAAGAATATAAACCCCAGGATTTAGAACGCAGAATGAATCCATTTCACTGCTAATCCACTTCTAAAAGACTCTAGTTTAAAGAGCTCTGTTACAAAATTAGCACATTATTAAAAAGAGAAAGAAGAATGGTTATATTAATTTGCTGTTTCTTTTAAATTAGGAATATTTCACCCCACAAATCTGTAAAGTTTAAATGTTTACACATGTATCAAATATATAACCTTATATATAAAACTGTCTCATAACTTTTGTTATATAGAAAAGATTTCAACCTGAGATATAACTTGCAATATACATATAAACCTTTATGTATAAACAGTCTGCAGTTTATGGTTTGTGCATAAGTTGGGAAGTCAGTGTCAAACAAATTTATCATGATCAACTTATGGCAATCTGGATGTTTTCTCAAGTTCTTTCTTAAAATAGTCATGTTCTTATTGGAGAAATTAAATATGAATTTTCAGAAAGCTAGTGAATATTTGATTATAGTTCTTATTTAATAACCACTTGTTTGATGACTGTTCAAACTTATGACAGTGCTGAACAAATGTTAGTTAAAACTGGACCTTGTATTTCTGGCCCTCGCAGCATCCAGCAGTCACAACTGTGATTTGCAACTTTCCCTGCTGGCTTCCCACAAGCAAAGTCAATGAGGAAGCTGGCAGGAAATCAGAAGACATGGTCATATGAGGTCCTTCCTTAATCACCTATGTGATCCTTATTTAATAAGGGCAACCAGTACTGCCAGAACTGCTGCCATTAAGTGATGCAGTCATGTGCTTTTTCGACTTACAACCGGGTTGCTTAACAATGACGTTTATGATACCGATTAGCACAGTAAAACGAGGACTATATATAATTTTATTTGATTGGGAGCCTCTTGATTTTTTTAATTTTGAGGCTCACAAGTAGGATATGAAGGCAATTAATTTTGTTTTATTTCTCCCCACCAAACAGTAATCAAAATCTGATATATGAAGATATGATCTGCCACTTTAATTAGTTTTGCCAGCCAACTAGACCAAGAGTTTTCTCCAATACTGTCTTCAGCTGTTTTTCCCCCACTTCTAAACTGACTGAAAATAAGATGGTTTAAGAAATTGCTTCCCAAATTACAACCTCTTCCTGTGTTTTGGCTACAGTGTTTGCTTGATGTTCTCTCCAGACTATGTTTATGAAGGGTAGATTTTCATCTTTCATATTCCCTCATGGCCAGTTTTAAAAAAAGACCACATAGGCTAACAAAACTGATTCATCTTCTCATTATTATATCAATGAACTCACAAAAATGAAAACCAAGCACAGGCCATACTTTAACTGTTCTAGCAATGAATCTGAAGAAGGAGAAGAGGAAAAGATGCCGCCAGATTTTTATCATTCCTCTGGTGAATTTGTAAAAACAGCCATGGAGAACAGCAACCAGTAATTGAATGGGAGAAACCATGCATATTAACCAATTAGAATGTGGGTGTTCACCAACAATGAAACACATGCTAGCACGTGTGAGAAAACCCCTATGTTTGACATGTAGTAGAACAAAAAGGATAGAGGTTGTTTTCCTGATGGGCTGGTTTGGGGTAAAAGGTATCATTATGTATTCCTTTCCTCATGAAATAATCAGTAGTATATACTCATTCTGGAGCAAATGATCACAAGGATCAACCCTGTTAAACTGACTATTAATGATTTAATATATTTTCTAAACTAAGCTGGACTTCTACATTAAATTGGCTGGATATTAGTTATCAATAGAAAAAACTCAGTAGGTCAAGAAAAAAACAGGAGTCATCTACAACAGTGGTTCTTAACCTGGGCGATATCGCCCCCCAGGGGGGCGATTTCATTTTTCAGGGGGGCGATGGAATGAAAAGGGGCGATGCGGGGGCGAAGGAATGAAAAGGGGGTGATATGGGGGCGATGGAGCGAGAAGTTTTGGGGACACTTTTGAGACTTTTTCGTACAGTGAATCGCTGTATATCTGTCATACAAAAACATCAGATCGCTCGCTATTAGTGGATTGAATTGTGTTTTCAAATGTTCCTCCAGCTAGCTTCAGTACAGAACGCCGTACATATGTGAATACGCATCGCTTATCTTCATGCACATTGCGCAGCAGCCTCTACCCATACAGTGGCGCGCCATTGGCCAGAATGGGCAGTGATGGAGGGGGGAGCGCTTCTTTCGAAACATTGCATGCTGAGTGGCTGTCCCCTGTGACGTCAGCTGTAATGTCAACGTAACTGTTGAAACTAGGTTTATCGACGTCCACGTGTGCTTTTCTAGTTTAAGAGTTTTCGTCTTGAAATTCTTAGTTCCTGCATTGCGGTTTGTTCTTATGCCCTTTTTATATTTCTTTTGCGTCTTAAATTTCACTTGTAATTCAATCATTAAATGTTACTGTTTTTCTTTTCGGGCATTTCACTTTCTTGCAGTTGAATTTTGTTTTCAGTGGTCATTACATTTAAGTGTCTTGAATAAATAATAATGAAATACATGTATCACGAAGTTTGGGAATAAAGTGATGGGTGGCACCAAAATTTTTCACACAGTTGAGATGTGGGAAAAAGACTGGAAATAAATTATTTGCATTGGTATGTCCTGATGACAATTTTAAAGAAAACAAAAAAAGTGTTTGCATAAATTGAAGAATTATTTCCTATGTTGTGATTGAGAGGTTATGTTGGGGGAGGGGGCGATGACAACTTCCTCATTGGTTCAAGGGGGCGATTCATTCAAAAAGGATAAGAACCACTGATCTACAACATACAGTGTATAGACTATAGCACCCATTATGTAGGACAGGCAGAAAATTAGCAGAGTATATCCATGAACACCAACTGTCAGAAGACACAATGAAAATTCCTTAATTTCAAAACACGTGGACAAACATAATCATACTTTCAACTGGGAAACTGGGAAGATCCAAAAAAGCTAGTGAGTTCCTAAATGTCTATGGAGATTCTCAGTCATCCAGGTCACGGTTGTCCCAAAGGTGCTTTTTTTCAGGAGGCAACTGGACTTTCTTGTTTTTCTTGATTTTTCTTGAAGATGTTTCGCTTCTCATCCAACAATGGCCATTCCTCACCATCCAGACAGAGCTGAAGAAGCTTCTTGGACGAGAAGCAAAACGTCTTCAAGAAAAACAAGAAAGTCCCGTTGCCTCCTGAAAAAAACACCTTTGGGACTAGGGAGTTCCTAGAAATTTGGCACTCAAATAAATGGGGCGTTGTCTTACCTGAACGCCTTTTCTCAGCATGATGAATGGAGAATCCACCAATGGGTTAATTCTGACCTCCTGCCCAAGTAGACCAAGTCAGTCAAAGCTGCCACGCCCGTCTGGCTGAGGACACGCCCCCAGTTTCAAAGAGAGCGAAGCCAATGACTGTACGACGTGTTGGCTCCCAGATCCCTAACGCTGGACCGGACTGCGCATAAGGGATGGGTGTGGATTCTCCATTCATCATGCTGAGAAAAGGCGTTCAGGTAAGACAACGCCCCTTCTCCAGCATGAAGAATGGAGAATCCACCAATGGGACATACCAAAGCCCTTCTGTCCCTATGGGGGGGAAGCAGACTGGACCAGTGTCCCTACCGCTGGCACCACCTGTTGCAGTACCCTGTGGCCAAAAGAGGCCTCCGCTGAGGCAAACCTATCAAGTCTATAATGGCGCACAAAAGGGGAAGGCGAAGACCACGTCGCCACTCTGCAAATGTCATCTATGGTGGCCTGTGTAGCCCATGCTGCAGAGGTAGCAGCACTGCGAGTGGAATGTTCCGTCAAATGACCTGGAATCGCTAAGGAGGATGCCTGATAGGCCTCCGAAATACAGGTCCTAATCCACCTGCCAATGGTAGAAGACACTTTCTGACCCTTGGAAGCCGGGTGGAAGGAAACAAAAAGGGCTTCAGACCTGCGAAAAGGCATCGTCCGCTTGATGTAATAGCATAACGCCCTGCGGACATTGAGAGTGTGCCATTGCCGTTCCAGGGCATGAGACGGGTTAGGGCAAAAGTCCGGTAACATGATCTCGTGCCCTGTGAAATAAGGTGTTAACCTTGGAAACGAATGAGGGGTCCAAACGCAGGACCACTCTGTCCGTGTGAAAAACACACAAGTCCTCCCTGACAGAAAGAGCTGCCAGTTCCGAGATACGCCTAGCTGAGGTAATTGCAACCAAGAAGACAACCTTAAGAGACAAGGACCTAAGGTTGCAGGTCCTACCAGGTTCAAAGGGTGACTTGGTAAGGGCCTGCAAGACCCGTGGCAACTCCCAAGTGGGATACCTATGTATCACGGGTGGTTTACTGTTGGTGACCCCTTTGATGAAGGAGTGGACTATGGGGTGTTGAGCCAGTGGTTCCGAATTGCCATAGGTAAACACCGTGGCCAGAGCCGCGACCTGTCAGCGTATAGTGTTGGGCGCCAATCCTTTATCAACACCCTCCAACAGATAGTCCGTGGAATAGTCACCTCTGAGAGAGCCAAGTGGTTGCTTTCGCACCAACGGCAGAAATTCCTCCATGTGGAATCATGAATGCGATTGGTCGCCAGCCTTCGGGAGGCTTGAATCATGGAGATCACTCCCGATGAGTAGGATTCTCTGGTTAAGATCCGGCATTCAAGTGCCAAGCGGTTAACTGGAGCCACTGAGGCTCCGGGTGTTGTATGACTCCCTGTTATGAGCCTTATCCGATCCGGAGGGATCCTCCACGGAGGGGCCACAGAGAGACTCATGAGGTCGGCAAACCATGGTCGCCTCAGCCAGTGCGGAGCAATGAATATGAGCTCTGCCCGTTCCTGCAGTGCTTTTCTGATGACTGCCGGGATCAGAGGGAGAGGCGGAAAGGCGTACATCAGGCCCCTTGGCCATGGGCTGTGAAGGGCGTCCGCCCTCTCCGCCCCCGGAGAGGGGAACCGGGAAAAGAATCTTGGAAGCTGGGAGTTCGCCGGTGAGGCGAACAAGTCCAGAACCGGTTGCCCGAACCTCTTCGATATCTCCCTGAAGAGATCCGGGTGTAGACTCCATTCTGAATGGTCTACTGTCACCCGGCTTAAATAATCCGCCTGACAATTCGCTCTCCCGAGATGTGCTCGGCCTTCAGGGAGAGGAGATTGTTTTCTGCCCAGGATCCCAATAACTTGGCCTCGGCCATGAGAGACCGGGATCGGGTACCGCCTTGACGGTTCACATGGGCTTTTGCCGCCACGTTGTCCGTGAGGACCAGCACGTATTGCCTCGCAATCTTGTTGCGGAAGTGGCGGAGGGCCAGATGAATAGCTCTGAGTTCCAGCCAATTGATATTGTGCTTCAGGTCTGCCCGGGACCACCAGCCCTGAGCCAATTGAGACTGGAAGTGCGCTCCCCAGCCAAACAGACTGGCGTCTGTGGTCAGGGTTAGCCTGCTGGGGTCCTTGAACAGTGACCCCCTCGGCACGGGCCGAGAATCTGGCGGCCTACAGAGACATGTCTGCCATGTACTGTGATGCCGCCATTAATTTCGTTAAGTCCTGATGGACTCTTACCTCCTCTGGGGGAATTCTGGCCTGTAATTGATGGAGCCAGATAAGAGAGACCCTGCGAAGAATGAGGTTGAGGTGGACGCTCTTATTGCCCATGCCGAAGCCTGGTGTGTCCTGCGGAGAGAAGCCTCGGATTTCTTATCCTCGGGCTTCAACGCCTCCGCCATATCCCCTGGCACCTTGGAATCAGAAAATAAAGGGTTTAAGGACTCATCCACCTCAGGCGCTTCCAGCGCCTCATTCAAGACTGGCACCGTGTCAATCAACTTACGGTCGATTCCCCTATTGAGGGAAAAGCACATGGGGGCTCCCATTGCCCCTGAATGGATTTCAAAAACATGGGGGGGGGCAAGGGATTTGTTTGTGTATCACAACCGGTTCAGAAAACAACAGGTCCGTGTCCTAGCTAGGAGCCTGTTCAGGTACCTGTTCAGGTACCGATGGCTGAACCGGATTTATCTTACCAGTCGCACAGGCCTTGCGGAGCAGGGACGGAAAGAGCGTGGGATTAAACAAGCCTACGAGAGGAGGAGGTTCCTGAGGAGGTTCCTCATCGTCCGACCACTGCCCCTCCGCGTGGCTATACTCCGCGTATTCCGAGACACCGCTGGCAAAGGAGTGAGGTGGTGAATCTGATTCTGGGTATTGGAGAGTGCCGGACCTCGAGAGATCTGGTGATGCCGTGGAGACCATGGGAGTGGAAGCCACTTGTGTACGCCCCGTGGGCGTCATAGCCTGAGCAACTGCCTGGGAAACCATAGCCTGTAGATGAGCTTTGAAGAATGAGTCCTCCATTCGAAGCCCCGCTGCTGTGGGGGTAAAAGTGGCAGTTGGAGCCTGCACTTGGCCCGCGAAGGATGATCCCTCAAGAGGTCGAAGCCCCGCTGCAGTTGGAGTAAATGTGGCTTCTGGTGCCTTAGGATCCTGAGGCCCCTGTTCCTCTTCAAAGAGAGAAAAGTGCTCCTGATAATGGCCAGTTGAAAAAGCCCCTTTGGAGTCCCGTTCTGGGAACCATATGGGTGCGGGGGGCTCAGGGTGTGGGCCACAAGGCAGTGTTGCCATTGTGATAGGGGGTGGATTGACCCGTCTCCCCTACAGCCAGTTTTTGTGCATGGGAGAACTGTTTCTCCAAGGCACGATGCCTGCAGCTGGCCTGTTTGTCGGCCGCCTTGGAGGCTCGCTTGTTTGAGCCGGCCTTAGTTTTGGCCTTGATTTTTGCAGCTGCCTCCTGACTAGAGGACTTACGCTTTGTGTGTCCACCTGAAGTGGAAGCCTGTGGCTCAGTGTTATCTGCCATTGTAAAGCGAGAGTTTTCAGTGGGATGCTGAAGCATCTCGGTCTGCAAGAGATGCGGCTGTTAACCACCAAGGTGGGACCAGCCTGCACGTGGATCTGTGATAGTCCGGCCCACCGGCAAGCACGGAGTCACACTTAGCGACGGATGTCGCACATCACTTAGCGATGATGAAACTGAGCGTGGGAGACCTATCGTTGAGGTCAAGTTCGCATTTAGTGACGGGATCACACATCTCACTTAGTGACGGCAAGCTCAGTATTGACCGTTCACTAGATGCAGACTATGGCAACAGGCTATAACTGGCAAGGCCCAAATGAGTGTTGAGTGATGATTGTTAGAAGAGAGCAACTGACGCTGGGTCCAATTTTGTTAGGCCTGGTGTGTACAAATACAGGGGACCACAGTATCCGTGCTGCAATATAGGGTCAAGGAGAGCCCTCGTGGCCAGCAGCAAGTAAGGCCTAAAATGGCAAGCAACCAAACGCCTGATTAGAATCAAAATCCCCTGACACACACTGAATAATGATTCCAACAGGAGGAATGCAAATGAGTGGCCTTTTGGATTACTCCCTCCCCTGCTCCGTCCGGAATTCAAGGCCTTGACTGCATGCTGCAGACTAAAATGGTGGCCGCCAGCAATCCAGACCAGGGGAAAATGGAAGTAAGCTGATTTAGTCGCTTTGTCCAGGAAAAGACAGTTTTCCTTGAATCCTGGTTAAATTAAGAGCTGCCAAGCCTCCCTTTTGGTCCTCTGAAGAAAGAATAAATCAAAGGAGAAATGGGCCGTTCGCCACGCGGCGCCCACAACGATCGGCTAAATAATTTCAAGGCCCAAGGCAGCCTAGATAACAGGGAGCACTCCCTTTCCCCAAACTGCTCTCTTTAAAAGATAAATCAGTAATTACGAGTAATGACTATAAGGAGCCGGATCGGCCGAGTAATTTTCAAGGCCTGAAGAACGGGGAACACTCTTTTTCCCCCAAAGGGTTCACTATAAGCAAGAAATCAGTACTAACAATAACGAAACAGAGGGGGGGGGAGGGAAGAATCCACAAATGGAATAAACTTAATAAAACCTGCTGTTCTCAAGTAGCTGGGAGCCAAATCTACCACGTCTGTCTGGGCTGAAGACCAAATCGAAACTGGGGGCGTGTCCTCAGCCAGACGAGCGTGGCAGCTTTGACTGACTTGGTCTACTTGGGCAGGAGGTCAGAATTAACCCATTGGTGGATTCTCCATTCTTCATGCTGGAGAACAGCCATCAACAGGTACATAGAAATAAACCACATTTACACATCATGCAAAGAGATAATAAAAAAAAGCTAAGAAGGAAACAAAAAGACCAGAACACCTCTTCAACAGCAATCAATATCCAGGGAGTAACACCAGACACACAATCAAGCAGTAAACAATACCCTAATCAAGGAACTATCAACTCAGACAAACAAGCAGTAAACAACAGCCTAATCAAAGAACTATCAAGGAGAAAAAAACACCCACACCCCTACAATGACAGCAAGCTATTGTATATAAACAGGGAGCAAACACCTCTCCCTTCTAGCATCGAAGATGTTACCTAGTCAGGTAATGAAAAGCTTATAAGCAAATAACCAGGTCAGAGAGCATCAAGGACATCCATTGAGCTGTGATTAGTCACCTACTGAATGAACCCTGGTTGAATGGATTCATATAACAAGTTATATAATACAGTTTAAAACTACTCATGGCTGGGTTAGTGCAACAAGTGACCAAAAGCAAAACAGCCACATTATGTCATAGCATGGCACAGAAAAGTCCAGAGGCATTCAAAATTCTAGATGACTTCCAGTATCCTTTTGAAATATATTTTCTTCAAATTTTAGCTTTTGTATTTTTGATTTAATTTTTAAATTTGACTTCTTTGTTCTGTTGCAGAACAGAAATCACTATGCATCATTTTCAAATACAGCACAGAAGTGTTTACACATTTTACATTGTTCTTAAAATGTTAAAGAATGAATTAAGTCTTGGAAGTTCTTCCCTTCTTATTACACTAGTTCTCCCTTGGATTTGGACCAGTTTTCTATGTACATCCCTTTCAAAGCACCAGAGATCTATTCTCTTGACAGGCCTTGTTGCTATTTTTCACAACTTTAAAAAAGCATTAAAAGGTTGTTTTCTTTTGGGAAAACAACTGTCATCTACATGAACACACACAACCCTGATGACGAATGTCCTGACTCACGTTCTTTATTCAAAAAGCCTGTGGGAAGTCAGCCCGCCAGAGAAGGAAATATTAAAAGGGCAGAAAAATATATTTCCTCAGGATCTTGAAGAGGCAGGAAAGCATGCCCAGTTTTCTTAATAGCCCCAGGTCTCCCTTCCCCAAGCAGAAACCAGCTCTAGAGATACAGATGTAAATCCAGGGAGCTAGGAGATTAAGAAGACAAAGACCTAAAATCTACATACCCCATCCAAACTCTAAGAGTCATCAGTCCCAGCCCCAGGGAAGCAGGATATGACCTTTGGACATAATAAGATTAACCCATCACCATCAGAATACCAGAAAGGCACACTCAGACTCAGGTCAAAGTTCATGCCACAGGAACTCCACAAACAAAAGGCTCCAGAGGGTATAAAAACTCTCTCCCTACATGTGTACGCTTTCTTTTCTGCCAGAGCCATCTTTCTGTCTGGCTCTCCTCTCCAATAAACTACAACTTCTTCCCAAAGCAGTTGCCATGTTTATTCTCAGCTTGGATGAACCACGATGAAGACTTTTCTTCCAATAGGCCCTTAAGAAGTCTCTCTATTCCTTTCTTAAATGGCAACCTTATCTACAATATAGGAAACCTCCCCCCCCCCACACACACACACGAAGACACAAAAGGAGGACAGAGGCAGAGAATATGAGATGACATTGTGGAAAAAAATGTTTCCCAATTGTAATTATCTACAGATTGTTTAAATCTGTCTTTCTTTGAATTGTTCATTTTCTTAGTGCTTCTAACCTGAATGGTTGTAGATTTCTCTTTTGTATGCTGCTTTAAGATTTTCCTGTTTTCAAGCTGTTGCAATTCTTTTATACCTTAACTTTTGTTTGGAAAAATCTTCTGCCCTTTTTCTCTTCCTCTTCTTCAAAGAACTCAAAACGTTGTCACAAAGTAGGTTAAATAGAGGAACCTTCCTAGTGCAGCATGTCAAAGTAGGAAAAATTAGCAACTAATACAATTTATTCCCAACAACTCACAATCAACACCAATCTATCTGGTTTATATGGAATAAATATAGAACAGGCATTAATTAATGTAAAATTCAAATCATGTTTCTAATTGCAGGGTTTATCTTGGAAACCAGAAGTTTATTGCGCACTTAGAAGATGATATACCATCCTGTCTGAACCAAATTGCAATGTATTCAATCCATTCCCAGTTTTATAAATTCCAGCTTTAGATCAGTGGTTCTTAACCTGGGCGATATCGCCCCCCAGGGGGGCGATTTCATTTTTCAGGGGGGCGATGGAATGAAAAGGGGCGATGCGGGGGCGAAGGAATGAAAAGGGGGTGATATGGGGGCGATGGAGCGAGAAGTTTTGGGGACACTTTTGAGACTTTTTCGTACAGTGAATCGCTGTATATCTGTCATACAAAAACATCAGATCGCTCGCTATTAGTGGATTGAATTGTGTTTTCAAATGTTCCTCCAGCTAGCTTCAGTACAGAACGCCGTACATATGTGAATACGCATCGCTTATCTTCATGCACATTGCGCAGCAGCCTCTACCCATACAGTGGCGCGCCATTGGCCAGAATGGGCAGTGATGGAGGGGGGAGCGCTTCTTTCGAAACATTGCATGCTGAGTGGCTGTCCCCTGTGACGTCAGCTGTAATGTCAACGTAACTGTTGAAACTAGGTTTATCGACGTCCACGTGTGCTTTTCTAGTTTAAGAGTTTTCGTCTTGAAATTCTTAGTTCCTGCATTGCGGTTTGTTCTTATGCCCTTTTTATATTTCTTTTGCGTCTTAAATTTCACTTGTAATTCAATCATTAAATGTTACTGTTTTTCTTTTCGGGCATTTCACTTTCTTGCAGTTGAATTTTGTTTTCAGTGGTCATTACATTTAAGTGTCTTGAATAAATAATAATGAAATACATGTATCACGAAGTTTGGGAATAAAGTGATGGGTGGCACCAAAATTTTTCACACAGTTGAGATGTGGGAAAAAGACTGGAAATAAATTATTTGCATTGGTATGTCCTGATGACAATTTTAAAGAAAACAAAAAAAGTGTTTGCATAAATTGAAGAATTATTTCCTATGTTGTGATTGAGAGGTTATGTTGGGGGAGGGGGCGATGACAACTTCCTCATTGGCTCAAGGGGGCGATTCATTCAAAAAGGATAAGAACCACTGCTTTAGATAACAAAAAATATGAAGTCCACCCCAAAAACTTTAAATTATCTATGATTTTAGCTATGATGACCGTATAATTACATATGCCCAATTGGATAGACTCTCATGTGATCGAGAGATGCACAACAAAAATATCTTAACCCCAATTGGATCACCGCAGCAAATATAAATATCTCTAGAAGCAATCACTTTGGATATCAACTTTATCCAGATGAATAGAATAATAAAATTTGAAGTGTGAAAGTGAATAAAATACACGGGCACTCATATTAAAGAATAGCAGTAAATTCTAGAATTTTGCAATTAGTACCAAAGAACCAACCTAGTGCCAAAAGAACTAGGTTTCCCACACTGCCATTTAGGCAGTGAATCCCAGGAGGATGCTGTATCAATCAAGTCAAATTTATTAGGATGCACAAGACTAATAACACATTTCTACTATTCAAATTGACCTACCAATCAGTTAGATGTTATGGTTGAGATGATATGGTTGTTCAAATTCCTATTCAGGCACAAAGCTTACTGAATGATTTCTCACTAGGCATTCTCTCAGAGAAATTCTGGAAATTGTTGTGGAAATTAATAGGGAATTTTTGAGCTCTCTGGAGAAAAGAGACCCTTCCTTCTTCCTTCCTCCATCCCTCCATCCCTCCCCCCCCACAGAAAAAGAAAGGGGGGAAAGCGCACCATATATAATGAAATGAAATAATTTGCATCATATAAGAATTGACAAATGGATATATCTAAGCAAGCAAAAACATTTTATATGAAAATAGAGCTGGGAAATCACAAGCATGTAAAATGGAGATGGTCAGCAAGGTATATGGAAAGACTTTCTTTTTTATTATTATTAAGTTCTTTTTGTATTGTTTGTTTTTAATACTCTGTCCACCTCCCAGAGTTCCTGTCATGAGATGGATGACTATATAAATAGTTTAAATAAATCAGATTGTGGGATGGAGAATGATTACCTATCATAACATATCATTTATAATTTCCTAAAATCATAGCAATTTGTAGAAGGGTGCCTTGAAATTTATTGTTGATCCTTCTCTTAATATCACACAACTTGCATAATGGAAATGAGCATACATACATTTCTTAAAAACCAAATAAAGTTTATATTTAAGAAAAAATGTGTTTCAAATTAACTGGCACTTTCCCCTACTATTGTTCTATGCATACTCTGGTTGAAAAGGGAAAACTGCCTCACATTTTTTGTACATTTTAAGACGTTCCATAAGATATAAGCAAAACCCTGCAGTATAGCTATTAGGCCAAGCCTTAATATCTTAATCTTCTTAAAGAGTGTTTTTTCTCTATGTAACGCCTAGGTAAATGGAAATTTTCACATGCACATTTCCCTAAATCTTTGAAGTAGTTCCATTAGTAACTTGGGAATAAATGTTTTAAACGCTTTCATTAGTATTTGTATCAAACTTCAAAATGGTTGTGGTGCAAAATGTCCTTTCCCTTTACCAATGATTGCTACATCAAATGTCCACAGAATCTTCTGAATAATTTCAACAGCGCTGTTGTTTCCTTTTTTTATGAACCACAAAATAAGGAGTACACATGAGAACGGAACCTGTGGTAAGGGAACCCAACCACAAGTAATGCCCCCCCCCTGCTCAATTTCCATTCTGACAAAAAAGAAAAAGAAAAAAAGAAAAACCTCTGAATGTAACAAATGTGAGGAAAAAGAAACTCTTAACTTCAGGGACTACTGCAATCCTAAAGCCGGATTGCTTCAGACTCAAGAGGTTGAACAGCAAAACTGATTCTTATATTACATATTTGGAAATGTGAAGCAAAAGAAATTTTATACATATGTTGTCATAGATCAGTGTCTCTCAACCTTGGCAACTTTAAGATGTGTTGACTTCCAATCCCAGAATTCCCCAGCCAGCATCTTAAGGTTGCCAAGCTTGAGAAACATTGCCATTGATAAAAGATAACAGTGGGGGAATCCATGTTTAATTAGTCTCCGTTTAATTCCAAGGGGTAAGCACTTTAAATTATGCCAAAGTGATATAAACAGAGACTGAGACTGATTTAAAGGAAGATTACAATGCCTAGGCATAGCCTAGCCTAGTTATAACCTAGCCTAGTTGGACCATTCTATTAATGGGTTGTAGGGCTTTACACATCATGTTATTCACAAACCACAGCTTGCTAGTCACACATTATGTAGCTGTTTTCACAATTTATACTAAGTGAAAACATACAAATCTTATTATGTCTTAACATAACGTGTTAACATAATGATAGCTTCTCTAATAAGATTTGCTGTATCTTGTTATTATATACCTTTCATCTAAAGACATGTGAAAATTAAGATGTGTATATAAGAATACTAGAAAAAAAAATTTCTACAAATGTGAGCAGCATGTTTATGAACTGTGCTTAAACAGAATGGGGAATAAAATTGTTACATCATATCTGGAAAAGGTCTACTTGCATATAAATCCAAGTACCACATGAATTTATTCTAAAATTGGCTCAAATAGTGGTAAATTCGTTCAGATATCTATTCAATTCTTATACCAGCAAGCTCACAGGGGTTTCATTTTAAGTTGCCTTTTTTAGAGTTATGTTGACAGAAAAAAAAATAGAAGGCAAACGCATCCATAACCAGTTACTGTAAAATATTGAAATGTTTGTACAGAAAGCAAAATGGTAGTTTTATTTATTATAAATAAATTCAAAGTAAGATTAAATTGTTGTTGTTGTTGTTAGTTGCGAAGTTGTGTCCGACCCATTGCGACCCCATGGACAACGTTCCTCCAGGTCTTCCTGTCCTCTACCATCTTCTGGAGTCCATTTAAGCTCATGCTACTGCTTGATTAAATATCAAACAGCAATAACTGATAATCTATTCCCCCCCCAAAGCATTAAAACAATAATAGCAGCACTGTAAGAATTATCTAACTTTCTGAAGTGAAGAGTTCAGTAGGCACAGAAACCTTTTACGGGAAGGGCATTCAACAATAAAGAAGTGTTTGATGCCAGCATGAGTACTATGTGGACGGTCCATAGGACATTTGGAAGACTCTGTGTAGAGGCTGGATAAGCTTTATAGTCTTCCAAATGTCCTATGGGTTAATAAGTACTTTGAGTATGGGGTTAGGAGCTCTATGCTCACATAACTGTGGCCAATTTCTTGAAGTCACCTCTTGGTCTTGAAAAAGACATGTTTGGTTTAAAGAGCTGGAGGAAGTTGTATGCAAATGCCACCACTGAGCATCTGCTGATCCCCCCACATCCTTGGAAGGATCTCATCAATGTCCTCTGCCCCTTCTCTCTTTTATTTCCCCCCCTGCTTTTTAACAGAGGTACAGATAGTAAAATGTAGCTATCATTTGTATTGCTTTAAAAAAATCAATATAAAGAAGTAATAAAATATTAACGGATACAAAGTAGAAGAGACACTATTTGTAGAGAGTGAAATCTATGGGATCTGCCATTCTTTTAGAAGACGGAATCCATCTTCTAAAAGAAAGGCACCCACAGATTCTTTTCCTCTTGCAGTACCTTCAAAATGTAATCTCAAATATTTTATAACTAGTGTTCCCCTCCTGAACCACTTTTATGCTTGTATTAATAGCTATTTTTAATTGTTATATGATTACTTGTATTGTTATTTATTGACTGATTTTAACATTATTAGGTTTCTTGCATATTATTTATTTACAACAGGTCTATTTGTTTTATGCCATCTTATTATGCAATAATGTAAAATGCAAGGGCTGGCTTTGCCAGGAGCATGTGAATACAAATCTGAAAACTAAATACAGTGAAAACAAAATACAGTATAATGTTTTGTGCTTCACTTTCCATAAACTGCAGCCAGAAGGCCAATAGCAAGAAACTTTGTGAGTGGAGTCCAAAACATCAGTACAGCAATGGTTTTGGAAATATTACCAACTGACTAAATAATTCTGGAGACAACTTCAAATAGAAGAACTCTGTTTCTTCTATGATATGCTACAAACTTAGGAACAATGCTCATGATATAATTGGAATTGCAAAACTGTTTCCAGTTAAGTCTAGATTTCTGAGAATATACTAAAGCACTGAAATGATAAAAATATTTTATCATTTTTTTAAATTGATAATTTTTAAAATTGATAAGATTTGCAAGTTGATATGTATGTGTATATTGTATGGATTTTATAGTAGGAGCTCAATACAATTTCTTCTTTTCCAATGGCAATCAGGCATCCAAACATTTTCTTAACTACCCCAAATTCAACGGCTCTGTATGCATATGTTTATCTCTCAAATGTTTCACTAGAGTTTTCCAGTGATGCATTATGTATGATGATTACAGCCCCCATAAATATCAGCTAACATGGCCTCTGGTTCATATAAAGCAATGAGACTAGGAATATGTGGTTTAGAAAGGCTTATAACTATTGGGAGTCAAGGCAATTTTGAACCATACAGTCCAATTTGAAATTTTACACAGTCACTAGGAACAAAATATTCTAGTCATAGTTTATTGTACATATCCTCTAGCCATTTTATCTGTTTTTAGAACACACACATATAAGATAGGAGGAGGAGGAGGGGATTGAAACATAAACAGTACCTAATTTTTCTTCTGAAATATTTTGGTCTGTAAAACTGAAAAATATACTTTATTCAGACAATAATTATACATTGATTCAATTTACTTAAAATGTTTTCAATGGAGTTAAAAACAGCCAGATTCAAGGAATGCAATAATTCCTGTCTAGGAGAAACAAGTAGACAAAAGGTTAACACCTTATTGGCAAAGATTGGGGCAATATAGTTAAGTACTATATATAGGACATATAGACTCTGATTAGACGACATAAATTAACCCACCATATTTTATCAATGTGTTGGACTAAACCTAACTATAAGATTGTTGTTGTTCAGTCACTAACTCATGTCCAACTCTTTGTGACCCCATGGATCATAGCACATTAGGCCCTCGTCTCCTGGAGTTTGACCAAATTCATGTTCATTGTGTCAACGACACTATCTAACCATCTCATCCTCTGCCATCCCCTTTTCCTTTTGCCTTCACTCTTTCCCAACATCAGGGTCTTTTCCAATGGGTTTATACAAATAATCTGCTTAATTATCATTTGTTCAGTGATTGTTCCAAGTTATAGCGGCACTGAAATGAGAGTTATGACCCATCCTTGAAGTTTCAGCCATTGCAGTTCCCCATCACATAATCAAATTTCAGGATTCCCATTTTTCTGGGCACACTGCACACTTTGACTTGATTGACACATTCTAAGGTTTCTTTCTAATCAATAACACACATACTGACTTGTGTTTGGTATTTTTTGACTTTCTCAAATTTGTTAAAAGAAGAAATAAAACCACAAGAATAAGGATCTTCAACTGAAAAAATTAAAATATACTAGTTTTATTCTATTTATATAAAATATTTATAGATATAGATCATAAATCATACATGAAGAACAAAAGCTGACATGAAACTACAGCACAGCAACTTTTGTTTCCCTCAGGAATCTGAAACTCTTAGGCTCCCACACATATGCTGTATATAGCACAGCTAAAAACTGCCAAAGGTTTATAAGAATGGAAGCTGAAATGTCAAACCATCAATTTGGAATGTAAGGTATTTCTACCCTTGAAAAAAATGGAAATATCAACTTCAGATATTCACTGTATAATATATATATACCCCAAAAAATACAACAGGTTCTTTTAGAACTATACACTGCAGCAAATTCCAAATGCTGTAATTGACAATATACCTTGAAGCAGAAAATAAAACTGTTAACCACTGATAGTGCAAAAATATTGTAATGTGGTAATTTAACTAGTATAAATAACAATAAGTTATTAGTGTGAAACACCTAGGGGGTTTGTGTCTTCAAGTCCATGCTGACTGGGGTGACTGCCTAGATTAATCCCTGAAATTGTTTTGGAAAGGTTTTTCAGAAGTGGTTTGCCATTGCCTCCTTTCTATGTCTGAGAGAGAATGGCTGGCCCAAAGTCACCCAGATGGCTTTGTGCCTAAGGTGGGACTAGGATTCCAGCCCAATGCCTTAACTATTAAAGCTAATTGGTTCAGTATAAAACACAGAACTGTGTAAAATATATTTTCCAGGCAAAACATTCATTTCCCCAATAAATTATCCAAGATAGAAAGAGAAGAACCTCTGGCTTTTCTAACTAGAAATCTCTTCTGCTGCTGAAGGGAACTATCACAATGGATTTTTATCAATATTCACTTCACCAAAGCAATTTGATTAATTTGTTTGTAATAGCAACTAGAGCTGAAATAACAAAGGGAACTAATTAAGATGACCCAGATTTAGTATACACAATATATTTTCACTAGGAAATGCTAAATGTAAACAACCAAAACATCTTTCACTATGTCTTGCTTTTATAAATATATTATAAAGCAAAAACATTTCTAAATGCTTAGTATCATAACCATTTCTATCTGGATCAACTGCCTTTACAGATATTATATCAAACAGGCAAACCACAGAGGGTTTGGTTTTTTTTTACTTTGGGGACTGAAACTCACGGTTGGTTAAACTGCTTCCTCCATATGGCAACTTGGTTCACACATAACATTTCCCAATGACATGATATTCCTATATTGTGTTGAGATCAGAAGAATGCTGGTTAGATTGACACCTAATTACTGTGAAATGGAAAATTAATGATAGTGATTTCTAAATATTTGGTGTTTCATTCCATGAGTCTTTAGCTTGGAAAGCATATCTTAACACAGGTTCATTAATTGCTTGTCTTAGAGTAAGGGGGTCATTCTTCTTTCTTTTTTTTACTGAAAGGTATGAGTTAATAGTCTCCCACTTTTAAATGATTTCAGAGTATCACACAGCTTCTGTATGGAGCAAGGGGCTGAGTATGAAATAACAAACGGTTACTCATTTAGAAATAGCACAGAATAATTTTCTTAAGAAAATTCTTGTTCTTCCACAGGATACTCCTGTGGAGCACTTAAGAATAGAAGTGGGGCTCTAATCAGAGACCCCTTTAATTATTTTCAAAAACTTAATGCATTTCTCAAAGGTTTATAAAATCTTGCTATTGTTAATATTAGGAGAAGAATCATCAGGTGAATGTATTCTCACACATATTCCTCTTTGGACTCATTCTCATGTTCAGCCTCACTACTGCTGATGTATCCCATAGTAAGCATGTACCCCATATTAAGTGTCGAGTGGATTGGTCTTTCTCAAATCTTCTCCCAAGTACCAGGAACAAGTCACCCATTTTCATCACAACTGTCGATTTCTGACTCTTTATGATCCAGTGGACATCATCTTGCCAGGATTATCTGTCAGTACCTGCTACTTTGAGGTCTTTTAAGTTCGTACCGTTTTATTTATTTTACATGTTTTCAGCACTGAAACTCTACCAGCATGTTCATTTCAGTCAGTAATCTAGTTATAGCGAACTTAGGACAGGAAATGTCAGTCAGTGGGTATGTTCACCTGGCATATTTATCACCAACCCACAGGTTAGTTACAAATACACCTGGTGACTGCTTCCACAAGTGACATCACTACAAACCATCCACCAATAATCACTTGGGATTCACACCATAATATTAAAACAAAATGCAAAACTATTAATTCCTGACCTACAAATTAGAATGCTTGGATTCAGTTTACTTTTAATAAAAATGACATTATGGACTCAGTAAATAAGGTAGTTAGTCAGTAGGAGAGGGATAAGAATGCAATCTAGTAATCTAATGATAAGAATGTAATCTAATTCCTTAAGATACATTGATATAATGGGGGTGTGGCACTTTGGAGGTGCTTAATGGAGTAGGTAACAGCCCACCTTCTTCTGGAGTGCATACTTTTATGATCCTTATTTATTTATTGTTTTAATGTTTTATAGTACATTTTAATTGGATGTCTGTAAGCCACCTAGTTACCTCTTGCAAGATGGGCAACATACAAGTTTAATAAATAAGTAAAATTCAGGAGCATAAAATTCCCTTAAACTTACTTTACTCCAAAAAGGCCAAAAAAAAAAAAAAGTAAATGCATTGATTTAAGTTTCCAATATGTGTGTAAATTTCCCTGATCTATTGTGAATCATCATCATCACTATGTTTGTTGTGATTATAAACATGCCATTTTTATATTTGACTCCATTGCTGAACACACATAACAATTTGAGATTAACTGTTGCAGAACTATTCCTGAAGCTGTAAAAAAAATATGTGGAAGTACCCTTAGAGCGAGTATGCTTTAGTCCTCCTCACTCTGCTCTATTGTATGTTTCTTCCTTATTTCATTTATTAAACTAATGAAAAGGAAATGTTGGGGACACTTAATTTCAGAGTACAATTATGTGTAAAATGCTAAGGAGAAAGGGCAGCTGCACTGGGTGTGTTAAAAATTCGTGAACAAGGGTTACAGTGAACCATCATTACTAGTCTATCCCTTCCTTTTTAGTTTTTGCATCTTTTATAACGGATAGATGGAAGGAAATCAATTTTTGGCAGTCTGCCACTTGATAAAGAATATAGATTAAAAAAATCAGGTTAATATTTCATTCATACTTCACATCTTATTTAATGCAATAATTTATATAAGAAATCACACTGGCTCCAAAGAAATCTAACAGTGTGACAGAAACTATTAAAATTATGTTATAATTGTAGTACAATCTATTGTACTATTACTGGTATGTTAATAGTACAATCTATTTAAAATCATAATGCATTTGCACATGTGACTTTTCTATGACTAATTTTATCCAGATGATGATGATAATGATAATGATGATAATACTCACTTCATCAGCTTACAATACAAACTGCTAGGTGGGCAAGAGCTGGGGAAAGAACAGGACTCACTTCATCTCATGGTGCTTTGTCTTGAATTGCTAACGTTCTGGTCCATAAGTCCAGCATCTTAACTGCTCAGTCACCATGCCCCCCCCCCCATTTACCACAGATGAAGAATATCCAGAATGCAGATATCAAGTTTAGTAGTGGAGGAAATGGACAGTGTGGAAACTGGAGCACTTTCTGAGGGACAGCATTACCTCTCAGTCTCTCACTCATTCAACTCAGAGCATCTAAGATTGAGTATCATCTATTGAGGTTGTTGAGAACCATTCATTCATCATTCTTCCCATGCCTGCTTCTAAAAGGAAACCTGATGGCCCACCAAACAAGAACAAGGTGAAGGACATATCTATCCCCACTACAATGTTGACCACAGATAACAAGTACAGTAAGCTTGCATCTCCCCCTTTTCCCTCCCGTAATTGCCTATGTTCTATAAACTTGAAAAAGGCAAATGGTGTTTATCAGATATGTTCAGCTCTATCCTGCAGTCAGTGGCGAATAAAAGTAAAAATCTATAGCCTCAAATATCCAGAAACAACAAAGTTCTTTATCCATGTTCTTGACTAGAGAAACCTAAGCCCATTCCTTGTAAAGTGCCACATACATTTTAAAAAAAATAAAAATTGCCTCTCTGCAAGATTATTTTTGTTCTAAAACACTCAGTTTTGTTTGTATAAAGCCTCAGAATATGTGAATTTCAAGGTTGATGCATCATAGGTACATATTACTTTTGTGTCTCTGGGCTCTGTGCGCCAGCATATAATTGTTATAGGTTATTCTATCAATTGTTATAGGTTATTCTATCAGGTTATTCTATGATCCCTGACCTCCTTCTGCACATCATTAATATGGGGAGAAAACACTGTCAATAAACTTATCATGGTCTTTGTGAGACTATTGGGTGATGTTATATCTTATTTCAAACTGAATTACTTTTGCACTGATGTTTCTGGTTGAATTATAGGATATATATATATTATCCAGATGCTTATTGTTACAGATAAGCTGGGCAAAGGATTGTCCTTTTAGAATTTTAATTCAATGGACAACTTTGTTATTAATCTCTGCTTAATATATCTAAACATCTGATATATGTACTGCATATTCAGTCATCCTTTTATAGATGTTTCAATGCTTCTTATGTAATATGCATATCAATAAAACTTGTGCCACTGCTTTTTACAGTTATATAACTATAAAATTAGTGATGGTTTTATACGTATATATTTATGTATATCAACTACTTTACATAAACTTTTATGACAGAATTTTTCAGCAACAAGAAAGATCAGACTATATAGCTGACAGGTTTAGAGAGCAATGTATGATCTACTGTTTTTATTTGAGAATATATGATAATGAATTAGCAATATTTTTTTCACTTTGAGCTGAGGCTTTATTCACAAGTGAATTAAAAAATATCTGCCTAGAATTAGAAATACTGTGAAAATCTAGCATTCCGTATTAGTCAGATACTTTAATTTATAAACTAATTTTAAGGGAAAGCTTTACTAATATACAGATGCATTAAGAAAAACTACTAACTGTAATTTCTATTTCATTAACTATGTGTGTGTATACATCATACATACACTCCTACAAACACACACATATGCATAATAAAATTTGATAACACAATTTAAACTAAGGTACAAGTATTTAAATACCATCAAATTTTTGAATTCAAAAATTATTTCCTGAGTTTGATACATTTTCTTTTCCTATCTTCTCATCTCATCTACAACATTCCTATGCAATGCCTCTAGATACAAATTCAAATACTGTTTTGTATCTCTAGTTCATTTTGTTTTCATTTGATACCAATACTATAATAATGCCCTGTCTGCTTCTCTGTTTAAATCTGAGGAGTTAGATGCTATTTTACCACAATAGCCAGTTTGTTTGTTCACATCACTTCATACCAAATTTAATAATGAAAAAAGAGAGAGGAGGGTACCCAATCAGATGTCTCGTCCATTATGTATGCCACCTAGCATAGCCCTATGGTGAAATAAGTGGCAAACAAATTTTAACTAATAAATAATGCTAGCTTGTAGTGCAGTTTGATCATTTGTGATCTGGATCAATGTGTGAATCTAAATATGAACATTGAAAACCACAGATCTCTGGGAATATTTAGACGCAATACATTGAAAGGGTACTAAAATAGAGAAAGCATCTTTAGCATTTCAAGCATGGCAAACCTTTTCCAGTCATAAAATGGCTGAAAATCCAGAGGTACCAAAGATCAAATCTGGAATCTCTTGCATGCAAATTATATCCTCTACCACTGAGCTGTTCTATAATAAGATTTCTTTAAACTTATTATATCCTGCAGTTCCTTTGAAGTGAATATTGGAAGTGATTATAGTACAGTAAATTTACAAAACAGTTTCATATCTCCAATAGTCTTCACAAGTTCAGATTAGAAAATATGCCAACAAAAAGATTTTCCAAGTAAGTATTTCAAGCTAGCAGACCAAAAACTTTAAAAACAGCGAAAGTCCAAGAAGGAAAATGAAAACAAAAACAAAATATTCCATATAGTTGAACAGATGCTAAATAGTAATCCTCTGGCACCACCTTTGGGCCTATCCCTCCAAGCTTCTTCCTGCCAACTTCAAGATTAGTGATAGAATATATTATGGATTAAAACAAAAATACATTCTGCTTGCTGTTCAGCCCAGGCCTTACCTTCTTTTTGGAATTCCAGCTCTGATTCCTTCCAAGGCAGGAAATAAGCACAACAGTGTCAAAGCCTTATACAATAACCTCCCCCCGCCCCGCCCTCTTTCTCAATTGAACAATTGAACAATTGAACTTTTCTCATTCACTATTTTCTTTCTCTGACTCAGCACTACAATTAGAAAAACATCAGGGGAGCAGCATGTTTGAAAAATATGTATCTGCCTTACCCGGCATATAGGCAGGTATATAAGAAATAAAAAAGAACAAGCAACTGAAAAAAGGCAAGCTGCTATGGGAAGAGAAAGACATTGAAAAGATTCTACTATAATTTAGCTTGCAACATTTGTCCATATATTTCTCCTACACGTCTATTAAATGAATATTCTTTTAGAGAAGCTTAAGCTATGTTGGTGGAAGAAAGTTATTGTGTGGCTGCTTTTGCAAATGAGTTTCTTTTTCGATACACACGCATTCATCCTATTAGCCACCCAAGGATTGGTGAGAACAGTTAGACTGAGCTACCATAGCAACTAGCATATGCAATCCTTTGAGGTACATGGCAATCCAGAACAAAGCCTGTCAATGAATATAAGTAGCTTTGTTAAGAATGGAATGTTTCTGTAGAAAAAACTATAATGGAACAGAGGGCACCTCAATGTTGGGTCTTTGCTCCAAAAAATCTCCCCACCTTCCTGATCTCCCACTGTCATCTATATTTGGCAAATAAGTGGTGTTTTTAGAAGAACTGCAAAGGCAGTTTTTCCGTTTTCAAAACTGAAACTCTGCAGTTTTGGGGCAGGTCATTTTCTATTGATGGGAAATCTAACTGGATTCTGCTTCCTAACTTTATAGATAGTAAGGGAGTTGACCTTGACAGAGATATGCAAGATTGTTGCTAGAACAATGAGGGGTGAAAAATATTTTAAGTTCACAACAAACCAATAACATTCAGAATTGACTCAGACAGATACCTCCCTCATTCACTAATGTATAAAAGGGGGATTTGCTATAGGCACAATCAAGACTTGCAAGATTCTATTATTATAGCCAAGGTTTGCAAGATCCCAAAGTCTTTTCAACACTGCATTTAATCACACATAAATAGGCAGATGTCAATATTTTCTGCAATATCAAGGATTAAGTCTGGAATCTTCTGCAACCACAAATATCCTCTGCCATTGAACTGTTCTATAATATTTCTTTAATCTACCATTCATTTGACGTAAATATTGGGAGGAAGTTGGTATTCATTACTGTAGCTGTTGAACCTGCCTATGTTATGCGGAGTAATAATATGTTACTTGTAATACCTTAGTTCTTTTTTTGTTCCAGGTTAGAATTGAGATCAGGTAGTCCACTTCTTGTGTCATTGTCCCCTTACAGATGAACAGTACAGCTCTCATATTAAATGTTTCTCTTGTTAGCTTTTATGTATTAATTTCTATAGTTCTATGATAAACCAAATGTTCATGACATAAATTCTGCTATTCTAAGCACAATCTCTCTTTAATGAAAACTTGTCTCATTAACTAATTTTGCATGAAGACTGAAAATCAGTCTTTAACTATTCTAAGAGTTAACCTTTTATATTAAAATGCATTTTCAACCTATCTGCATATTCTCCTTTGCTATAGGGAACAAAATAGGTCATCTATATATTATTACAGGTAATCCTTACTTAATGTCCACTCGTTCAGTGACTGTTCAGTTACAACAGTGCTGAACAAGGGGACCTACAATGGATCATCATAAATGCAGCCACCATAGCATCGCTTTGGCAAACGGACCACAATCATAATGTTGCAGTATCCCATGCCATTTGTGACCTTCACTGCTGGTTTCCAACAAGCAAAGTCAATGGGGAAGCTGGCAGGAGGTTGCACATAATGATCACATGACCACCAGATGCTGAAGTTTTGCAGGATTCACCTAATGATGGCAACTGGAACTGCCAGAACTGCCATTGTACACTAACATGGTCATGTGACACCATGCCTTATAACAGTGTCACTTAATGACAGAGTTCCCAGTCCCAAATACTGTTAGTAAGCAAAGACAACCTGCATATATGGTACATTAAACAGCTTTCTACTCTTGGTCCATGCAAGGCCTCCAAGACTGCACTGCCAAAATTCAGCAAAACTAGTATTTCATCAAAAATTGAGAGTGTAAGATTCCAATTTTCAGCAGGAATCTAAAAGAAGCTGTTGCATTAAGCCTCTAATAAATTTAATCCTATTTTAAAATAATATTAATCCACCTTAAAAACTCTGTAAAGAGGCTGAAAATCTAGCATGCCCCCTTCATGTAACATCACTGCCTTGCATCATCTGCTTGCTAAAAAAGTAATTTAAAAACCCTGCTGCTCCCCCCTTTTCTTTAAAAAAAACAGGTGCACAGGCAGCCTATGGGGGGAGGGAGCAAACTGATATTTTCCTAAACCCTTTTTTGATGCCTCTAGTCTCACATGTCCTTGAGGAGAAAATAAAAAGCAAAACACAGACAAGATTGTCTTACAAAAGGCTTCCTATTTTCCTTTTTTATCTCTACTGTACTTTGTTCTATTTTCTATGAAGATTAATGAGTGCTTAACATAAGCTAGCCATTAGTCTAAATTCTGATGACATCTGGAATTATGCCCCCCACCAATAAACTAAAAACACAATACTTGCCTTTAAACTATTTAAATGTAAAGTACCTTAATTATAATCTAAAACCATTTTTTATTTCAGTTGTCCGGCTTAGCAAACTAAAACATTGTGAGATGTGGACCACTTCACTTTCCAAGAAACACTATTGTGTACACTCCTTTTTGATCAGTGCCCAAAAACAATTTCTGTGCAACTGGTTTCCTGACCAGAGAAAAATAAATGAGACTTCAGTATAACCAATCTTTCAAATTGTGTGTAACTCCTATTGATCTTTAATCTGACTAATGGGTTAAATTATCTGATTTGGGTAAACCATTTATTCTGATCACTTCTATTATACATAATGCTACATCATAGCATATAGTAATAAAGCAACCAAGGAGACTATGCAGATGAGCAAACTAAGGGCAGAGATCAGCTACAAGAAAGTTTTTCTACTGTACCTCTCATGCATCTGAAACTTATTCACTAGACTAGACTAAGGTTTGACGTCTTGTCTGTACCTCATGCAATCAAAACTAGCCAACTACATTTTAACCTAATGTGCGATATGAACCCAGACCACATGATGAATATATAGTTCAATGAATTGTGTAATTCCAGATATTTATATTAAATTATAAAATCAAATCATGCAGATATAAACAATATGATTTGTAAATTACAGTTTAGTGTGGCATTATCAACAACTTCATTGCTTAGTGCCATGTATGAATCTAACTTTTCTTCTGTAAGTAGTGCAACAAATTATTCTTAACTATTGCATTGCCCAAGGGGAAATTACAAGTGATTAATGAAATATCACAGCCACAAGGATTGGCTGCTGCCTCCAACATTTTGCCTATGTTTACCCAATACATCTAAGTCAACAATTATAGTTAACTAGCATGCATTGCCAACTTACTGCCTTTTCCTTGGGCTCTTTACTCAAAGTCCTAGTTTACTAACATATAAACTCAAAGCAGCTGCCATTTGAAATTTACAGTAAGCAGAACTTGTAAAGCTTGTCATATTTGAAATATCAAGACATTTTTGACTGTTGTGGGACATAAATGTGATACATCTAAATTCATGGCTACTCTGGGTTTAAAGGGCAGTACGCTTAAAAAAAGCTCATATAACAGAAAGAGCATCATGCATCTTTGTTAACCTGACTTTTTGGATTAATAGATTGTACAAGCACAATGTGGTATCTTTGGCTGCTGGACTGGTTCACTACATTTTTCAGAAGCCAGTACTGACTAACCACAGTTGCAGTGCAAGCATAGCCGGTATCAAATGGGTTGAGCTTTCTTTCCATAGACTCAGTCAGCATGGCCAATGGCAAGGAATTGTGGGAGTTATAGGTTAGTAGGTTGCTTAGCCATCACAGTGCTAAGATTGCATAGACCAAAGGTGCTTTTTTCAAAAGGCAACTGGACTTTCTTGGCTTTTTTTTTTTTTAAAACGTTTTGCTCCTCATCCAAGAACCTTCTTCATTAAAGCACCTTTGGAACTACCACAACCTGGATGATTGAGAATCTCAATAACTGACAGTTGAACAGACCAGTGTTTCTCAACCCCTTCTCAACCGCAGGAGAGAAACGAAGAGGTAGCTTACTATGAAGTAAGATAGGCGACTTATAAATTTTACAAATAAATAAGAAGGCCATGGGAACGGAGGCTGGGCACAAAGCCACATCTCTTTACTATCTCTTTCCAGATAAGCAGCCGAGTAGCACAGCAGAGTAATCGGAAGTAAGGGCTCCTAGAGGTACGGGCACCATATCTGTTTCAGAGGAGGAACCCAATATCCCTCCACCTTTGTGGTGCGCCCTTCTTTTAAATTACTTTAAAGCTCTGAGGAGCCTTAATATGGCTTAAATTAGGTGGCCGTGTAAGGCGAGGCTACATTTCTCTTCACAACCGGACTGAGGAGCGAAACCACCTTTCCCAAAAGGTCGCAACCGGCCTTATGAGGAAAGGAAAAGCCATTTCCCGCCTTCTGCGAGAGGCAGCAAAATGCCCGCCTCAGGAGCCACTTACTGCAGAAACGCCGGCGCTCAGTTCTGCGCCTCCGAAGTCTGTTCCTCGGAAGGCAGCGACAGCGTTGGCCGGGCCGGAGCTCCATGGGCAGAAGCGCGGAGGGTCTAAAGCGGCGGCGCCAAAAGTCGCGCGGAAGTCGCGGCGAGGAGGCACGTGCGGAGGAGGAGGAGGAAGAGGCCGGCGCCCAGCGAGAAGCTTTGGCCCCCAGTTTCCCCTCGGATATGGTGGAGCGCACGGCTCGCCACCGACAGCTCCAGGGAAACACAAGAGCGATCCGTGCCGGTTACCTGGCTCTGCTCTCTGGGAGCCTAGCTTCCACCGCCTCCGGCGCCATGTTTTATGCATGAGGGCGAGAGGCGCGTAATTTCATCCATCTTCAGAAGCCCGGCCCGCGAGCGCAGTTTTCAGGTTTCGTCCGGTGGGTTACACCAGCGCAATCTGAAAGCGGCCGCCCTTTCAAAGAAAAGGTTTCTGAGGGAAAGAGGTGGTGTTTTGTTTTGTTTTTCCCCTCTCCCGGGCTTCTGAAACGGACTCTTAAGTCGTTCCAAAGAGAGCGGCTTTTTCTCTTGCGAATGACGGGCACGATATAGCAGCTGCCTAAGCACATCTTTCTGAGTAGTTGCCGTTTGCATGCGACTTGTCCCCGGGTGGTAAACTGCGAGCAGTGTTTTTGAAATGTGCGTTAAAATGGGCTTTTAAAACAGCAGCAATTATCCCGGTCGAGGACCGGATGATCGAGCCCCAAGGTCAGATCTCAAGGTTTCTCTGGTGAGCTGAGACAAATGATTTACCCAAGACAGCGGCCTAGAGAGGCCATGGCATCTGGCCTTCCCGAGACTGATCCTGATTTATTTTGTTAAGAGCATCTTCCCTGTCCTTTTTTCCGTTGCATCGTAGTTTACAATGTCATGGTTACAAATGCGCCTTATTATTTGCATATATCCGTTTCTGCAAGAAAAAAAAGTACATATGCAATCAAATACGTTTAGTGTCAAAGCAAAAGAAACATTTAATTCCCCCCCCCCTCAGTTAATGGCCCTAAAAGGAACAACTAACCATCCCCTCTGATGACTCACTCTACTGGACTCTACTGTTTCAGGAGTTTGGGATTGGGAACGGCTTGGGGTTATTGTGCAGTGCCTTTTTAAAAAAGACTTCTCAGCTGGTGAAAAGAGCCTATTACTTCCTGGCCCACTTCCTTTTTCTTTTTGCAAAGTCTGAATGAAAAGAGGGAGGAAAAATGCCAGAGGAAAGTAGTGGAGAGACTGGAAGACAAAATAGCAATGAAGTTAGAGCACATACAGTTCTTGAGAGCACATTCTGCTTTCCCTAGTGCCAGGATGGCCCCCAACTGTCTCTTGAAGATCAGAATGCAGGAAAATTTAATAAATAAATACTTCATAACACAAAGCAATCCACTTGTTTTTTCTTGTTCCACATCAAAAGCAATTCTCTGCTTCTGTGTGATCGGCCTATGCCAGTTACTGTGTGCTGTGCTCCTTCCCTCCAGTCAATAGTCACTTGCAAATACAATGGTACAAAGTCCATATTGTTGATACAGTGTGATCCTCACACTGCTCTTTGTAGCCGTTTTTGTGATGGGCTATCTGGACCACACACTTTTTACAAGTTCACCAGTGGAGCTCTGGAAAAGCTGTGAGTTGGGAGGGGTGTTTTGAGGTTTTCCCCCAGTTCACTTGTAGAACAGGCAAGTTGGTGGGATTATCAAGAAATCAGTTTTCCCTTCTAAATCAAGCAACAAGAAGAATGGTGAAACTGTTTTTGTTTTTCAGGACTCCACTGATGGATGGAAATATACCACATATGAGCCAGCAGTGTGCTGCAGCTGCCAAAAAAGCCAACACAGTGCTAGGCTGCATTAACAGAGGGATAGAATCAAGATCACGTAAAGTATTAATATCATTTTACAATGCCTTGGTAAGGCCACACTTGGAATACTGCATGCAGTTTTGGTCACCACAATGTAAAAAAAGATGTTGAGACTCTAGAAAGAGTACAGAGAAGAGCAATAAAGATGATTAGGGGACTGGAGGCTAAAACGGTTGCTAGAATTGGGTATGTCTAGTTTAATGAAAAGAAGGACCAGGGGTGACATGATAGCAGTATTCCAATATCTCAGGGGTTGCCACAAAGAAGAGGGAGTCAAGCTATTCTCCAAAGCGCCTGAAAGCAGGACAAGAAGCAATGGATGGAAACTAATCAAGGAGAGAAGCAACCTAGAACTAAGGAGAAACTTCCTGACAGTTGGAACAATTAACCAGTGGAATAACCTGCCTCCAGAAGCGGTGAATGCTCCAACACTGGAAGTTTTTAAGAAGAGACTGGACAGCCAGGAGGTTGAACTAGATGACCACTAAGGTCCCTTCCAACATTATTATTATTATTATTATTATTATTATTATTATTATTATTATTATTATTATTATTATTATTATTATTATTATTATTATTATTATTATTATTATTACTACATAGGGCTTAGAGGTCTTTGAGGACATGTGGTGTCCTCAAAGATTGAGAGGAAAGTGATTGGTGCTTGGGTAAGTAAATCGTGGGAGAATCTACCAATTGGAGTGCTTGGTAAGCCCTCTTTAGACAGGACAGCTCATCAGCATTATTGCCAGAGCTGAAGAACAGACTGAAATCTGGCTTCATTTCTAAATGGTTTTAGTGTTGGAGACCAGCAGTTTAAGGCTGTCATAGAATTATTCAAAGAGAAATCGTGTTTATAGGATCATCCTTCACCTTTTTAGCAGTTCATCTCTAGGCAAAGTCAGCAGTCATCTTATGGAAATTTACTTTGGGCTGGTTTGGAGATCAATGTAATCTTGCTAGTTAGTTGACTAGGTAAATTAATCTATTTTTGGAATTCATACAGTCTGCTAACCCTGATCCATCTCTACTAATTCAGGGAATAAGGTCATTGCGTTGAAACAGTTTAAATAAGTTCAAAGTGTGAACAGGATATAGCATATTCAGAATTTTCTTAAATCAAGTGAGAATCAATCTATTCATTGAAAGCTAATTTGGGGACTCTAATCCCTGTGTTAGTTGTGCAATTTGGAATTGGAAGTTCATCAGGACAGAAGTATATACTTTTACCTTAGTTGGTATGATTAGGAATGATTTGCATTTCATCAGATATGTAATAGTTGGCCTTGCTTTCACAAATAGTCTTATTTCCAGCCAGGCAAGATTTGTATTTTGAACGAGTTGAGTTTTGGGGAAATCAGTATATGTGTCATGCCTATTGAACAGGATACTCCAAATATTTCTTCAGCTGCCCCAGATGTTCAATGAATAGAACATTCTTTTTATTTCCATGTCTATCTCTATCTGCAAGCATTTTACTTGTATTTTTTTATCAACAAGTATAGGTTTTGATATATTGAATGCCCTTTTCTTTAACAAAACCTAATTTAAATGGCCTTGAGAATTTTCTTCCTTGGTACCTAATTTATTGATATCAATGAAGAAAATTCTCAAGACCATTTACTATAATTCACAGTCTTCTGTTTCGCCGTCATTTAAAACTGTTTTGCTGAGCAGAATGTTTCTGATGAAACTTGAGAACATCACAGACTCTTTACTGGGTACAGTTTTCATTTCAAGAATCTAATACCTGGTTCATTAAAAGATCCATTGTCCTACTGCTGTTTCTGTGTTTAAATGAGCATGTTTTGCTTTGAACCAAATGATATGGCAAGATTTTATTTTTTAAATTAATTTAGCTCCCCATCTCTCAACAGTGGCTCCGGGCAGCATACAATCCAACACCAAGAAAATATAACTCATAATGCCAACTTAAAAACAACTTCAAATCAAGATGATCACGTCACCAGCAGAATTGGCTTAATCTCCTAGCCCAAATGCTGCAGGTTAAGAGTTTTATTCCACCTTTTCTTTAACTCAGTGGTAAAATATGTCTGTTGCGTATATCTCCAGATTGGAAGAAGTATTGAGGTGTTGCTTGCTGCATTGGCAAGATTGAGCTAAATGGATACAAATTGATACATTTCCTACATTCTGGAGAATCTAGTTTCACAATAAACATCTGCTTCCTATGTAAGAAGATTCCAGGTTCGGTCCTTGGCAACTACAGTCAGCACAATTTGAAACCCAGGAAGCCTGTTAACAGTATCACTAAGGCAGAGTTCCCCAACCTTTTGGGCATCAGGGACCGGTTATGTGGAGAGAGGTTTTTCCGCGGACCGGAGAGGGTGTGGTTTCGTGTGCCTGCATCCCATGGATGGGGCTGTTTGTGCGGTTGCTGGCATGCCGCGGCCCGGTACTGGTCCACGGAGCGGGGGTTGGAGACCCCTGCACTAAGGGACTTTACAAGAATTCAGGCCAATGCACAAATTTTGATTTTAGTCATTTAAACTAATTTATATGAATTAAGATGAATGAATGCTATAACTAACAATTTTTATATAGAAGCAAAGCTTATTACAAGTCATCCTCAATTTATGACTGGTCAATTAATGACTGTTCAGAGTTATAACGGACTTAAAAAGCTGTGCTGACTGTAGATGCCAAGGACTGAAACTGGAATTTGCTACATGGGAAGCAGACTTTTACCATGGAACTAGAGTTTGGGTGGTAGGGAAGCAGCCGTAACTTCAAGGATGGTCTGTAAGTAGCTAGAAAGCAGCCCACAGCCCATAACTTCCCAATATGCACATGTGTTCCGTACATATATGGAAAATGAAGAGAGAACCTAAACACATATTTAACTTGTGTGAGTTTAATGTTAATGTGTTTAATGTTGTAAGCTGCCCAGAATCACCTTGTGGCGAGATGGGCAATAAACAAATTTAATAACATTATTTTGTCACGCTGAAGAACTAATGTGGGCATTACTGGTAAAGCATTTTAAAAAAAAATCCAGAGGTCAAGCTCTATAGGTTTTCTCTCCCATGTTTATTTAGATCTTTAAAATGTTATGCAATTGATAGCTTTATATAAATAGCAACTTTTATTAGTATGTGACTGAGATTTACAATAGCTCATCTAGCTTTTTCAGCAGTTTTAATCTGAGATCTAGATGTTAAGCAAACATAACAGACCCCTCACTTTATTAATGAAGTCCCACTTATCTATGGTAACAAGAACTGTGGGCATCCACTGTTGCTTTCACTATTCACAGGTTGGTTTTTTTTTCAGAATACAACATTTACATTAATAAGATGCAACAGCAGGTCTGTGTGAGTTGGGATTAAAAAAGAATCTTTAATTAGATTTGTTGACAGGAACGATTTCTTTCTTTTCTCATATTATCATAATATTTTTATCAAATCATGGGAAGGAAGAAAAACAGTGACAAACATACGTTGGTTGGCTTGCACATTTATCTTAAATTATATCACAAGATTCCAGTTACCCTGTTCATAGAATACAGAAGTCTTTTCCAATCTCACCATTCAGATGTGATATCAAATGCTAACTGAGGAAGTGTAAGAACAACAGTGCATCAAGAGGGCATTGAATTTTGGGATTAAATTAAAAATAACACTAGCACCGCACTATTGTTTCCTTTCTAAATTGCACCTCACCATTATCTCTCTTCATTCTTAATTTCTATTTATTTTTCAACCCTGATACACCTATACAGTATGTGTCCTTTGTTGTAGTGTTTTTATTGGTTTCCATTTCCTCACTAAATCTTTAGGTTTGTCAATCTCCAGCTCGAATATCCAATATCCAAATATTCCATTGTTTCATTTTTTGGCTCACCCATATCTGTGTTTGTCTTTGCCTTCCTGCCAGTTTTAGTTTCATCTTAATTTATTTACAGTGTTCACATTTTGATCCCATTTGTCTTTCTTGCCAACATTTCTAATGATCTTGTTGACTCCTAGCCTTTGCAGTTGTTTTCAAACAGTATTTAAAAATAATGTTTTAATATGTACATGACCATTAATTCCTCAGTCTCCTTATTATTTTGCTCTCTTTCTATGTCTTCTTCTTTTTCTTAGGTGTCTCTTTTGATGCTGGAGGCTGTGCAGATGTGGATGGTAAGGAACTGTCTCTGATTTAATCCTACCAAGATTGCCCCCCCTCCAGATCTGGGGAAGTTCCACTTTCTCTTTCAAAAATGGTGAGTATCTGAGGGTCTTCCTGGATTCGGAGTCTTTGCTCAATGAGCAGATGGAAAGGCCTTCCTGTCCACAACTTCATGTGTGCCAGCTGCAGTCTTCTAAATCAGAAAGCAATCATGCCCTGGTTATCGTGTGGCTTAACTCTTGCAGTGCAATTTCCATAGGGCTGCCCTTGAAGACCACCTGGAAGATTCAATTGGTCCAGAGCGTAGTGGCACAGGCTGTGATAGCAATGCCTTGGCATGCCCAAGTGTGATTCAAGGTGCTAGTTATAAAGCTTATGTAGCATAGGACCTGGTTATTTGAGGAACTACCTACTGTATCTCCCATAACATTTGCCTAGCTGATTTGATCCAGCAGTGTCGATGTAGTCTAGTTTCCTTTGATTAAATAATGCCAACTATCAGGACACTGGAATTGTGCCTTCTTTTCTGCAGAGCCTGCCCTCTGGATTGAGGTTGCCCCCAGGATCCAGATGGCCCCATGTTGGGAAATGTTTGGTTCAGGCTCCTGCAGTGTGACTAGGCCAATGACTCTCACATGAAACAGGAGCCAAGGACATGAGAAACTCTGCACAAAGCTGTTTAGCAATAAATTGTACATAGAAACTGTGAACAATGGTGAATTGTCCATCGGAAGAGTACATACACACACAAGGACAACGTGCAGATATCACGAACATTCACACACACAAACTGCCTTCGAATGGAATGCTTATCTGAAAGAATGTAACAGCTTTTGCCTGCCTCATGAAAACTGCTATTGCCTGCCTTTTGTAACTGTTTTTACTTGCTTCATGAAATCACCTATAGTTTGCTGAGCTAGAATGTAACCCCCCTTGCTTGCCCCATGTAACTACCCATATTTTGCTGAACTAATAAAAGAGATTGCCTGAGATTTGTTCAGGGCATTCTCACACCGAGGAAAACCCTGCGTGGAGTATTCCTTCACTGTTTCGGCATTATTTCATGAGAAGCCTTCTGGATGCGGAAAAACCGCAACTGGTGACCCCGACGTGATCACTAAGAAAGTGATACGTTCCTTCGACCTCCTACTACTCATCGCCCGGACGGGGCTTAGTGCACTTCAGATATCGTTGGTAAAGACGGCTATCTTTCGTGAGTATGGGAGGACAGTTTTCTAAGAGGCAGGCCGTGTATCTGCAAGAACTTAGAGAATTAACGAAGTCTACAATTTGTATTCTCAAAAACAGCGGTAAATTATTGCCTGTTTTGAGCAAAGCTGATTTGATTAATTTATTGTGTTATATTTGGGAAAACTGCCCGGCATATCCGGAAAAGGGCTCATTTAAAGTGGCTACATGGAAACGTTTAGGTATGTATTTCCATGAGAATCCAAGAGCTCCTGCAAAAATACTATCGTCATGGCGAATTGTTTTAGAATGCCTCAAAGTTCATGAACGAGGGCTCACAGAGACATCAGACTCCGTGACCCCCCCACCGCCTTACGATAAACAAATTCCAAAAAGCAATGAGGCTTTTTCCCTTACATCCCTCCCCCCCTCTGCTCCCAAATCCCCCCTCCCCTCTGTTCCTCTCCCTGTTTCTCCCATGAGTGCAGTAGCTGCTACCATAGGCAGAAGCTCGAAGTCAGGGTTTGCTTGATGTTGATGAATTGTCTGAGTGTTCTGCATTTCCTGTTGCTTTTGTTCAGAATACTGCGGGTGCCATGATTCCTCACTTTGAACCTTTTCCTTTAAAAACAATCAGAGACCTGAAAACAGCGGTCTCGATGTACGGCATCCAAGCCCCTTATGTCAAAGGTCTTCTATTCTTTCATTTTCACTCCCCCCCTGCCTGGTTACGATCAGATAAAATTGTCACCCCTAAATCATCTCCAGTTGGACCTTCTCCTCCTCCTGAGAGGCTAATTCTTTTGCTTTTTCACAGCCATTGTACACCCCCATAAGGCAAATGTTAGAGGAACAATTGGGATGCCTTTGAAACTTCAAGTGGCTGTTAAGTTTAACCCTGTCAGACAAGGTCTGACGGTGCTAAGTGTGTTAATATGTATTGTATTTTGTTCATATATATGTGTCTGTGTATGTGTGGCCACCCGGAATATTATGTTTAACCTTGGAATGGTGAGAAAAATGGGAGTTGGTAAAGGGCCCTATACAAGAACCACATGTTTGGTTGACATCAGCTCTTGCTTTTTCTCGCTATTTGCAGGACAAGTTATATGTCTAAATAAATGTTGTTTTAATGGTATTTGTGTATATATGTCTGTCTGTGTTGTTCTGTGTTATTTCCAAGACTTGGAAAAGGGTCCAAACCCTCTTTGATAACACCAAACAAAAAGGCCTTGAATAAAGATGGAAAAGCATGTTGAAATATTTGTGTGTGAAATGGTGTAAGCAAGCAGAGTGGAAGTGAATGAGTTGATTTGCTGGTGTGAAGGAACAGTAAAACTGTAGTTTTTATTGTTGTAACATGGGAACGCAATGGCATGAGTTTTGCATATGAAAAGTTTTATGGAGGAGGTATAAAAGAATTTATGGTAAACGATATGAATTTTTTTGGTGGTGAGATTTTTGTACAGTTTCTTTTTCTTTTTCCCCCCTCCTGACTCTTTCGTTTTTCGCTGGCTGTATTGCTTTAAGAGCGAAGGACAGACAAAGGAGAGGGGGGGCAGCTGCTCGTTTTAACTATTTTTTTTCTCTCTTCTTCCTCTGCCTACAAGTCTGGGTTGAGGAAGGGGGGTGGATGTGAAATTTAATGCCCACTCTTGCAGTTTCAGCTTGCAATTTTTTTTTACTCGAAAGAGGAGGCAGTAATTGTTGGGCAATTCTTTTGCAAATTTTTGAGTTTTAAATTGTTTAGTTAGACATATATTTCCATCAATCAACAGAAATGACTTAGAATTGTTTTGCTTAGATTTGTAAATGTTTTCCCTATTTAATGGAAATTTGTTTCTTCTGAATGGAATTTGATCAAATTGGAACCTTTTTCCTATCCGGGTCACACTCCTTTCTTCTCACTCTACACTCATTTTTCCTCACATTTTTTTTTTTTCGAAATACATTGCAGACGCTGCAGCCTCTGCTACCTGTTTCATGTCTCTTTCTCCTGTCTCTCCTTGGGACAGTCATGCTTATTTCCATCACAATAAAAAGGCGCTTGTGGACCAATTTGGAAAAATCACTGCAGAAGCAACTGCTATTCTCCAGCAGTGTGCCACTTGCAGCAAACAGGCCCATTCTATTCCAATGGGGGAAAACCCCAGAGGAACCGAGTGTTGCCAAATCTGGCAAATGGATGTTACACAATATGCCCCATTTGCCCCATGGAAATATCTTCATGTTTCCATTGACACCTTTTCTGGCTTCATCATTGCTACCCCTCAACGGGGTGAAGCCACTAAGCATGTCATTAATCACTGTATTCGCTCATTTGCAACGTTGGGATGCCCAAAAGAACTAAAAACAGACAATGGTCCTGCCTACACAGGAGCAGCCTTTGCTGCCTTTTGTAATCAGTGGTCAATTATTCACAAATTCGGAATTCACTACAACTCCCAAGGCCAAGCCTTGGTTGAGCGCGCCCACCTGACGCTAAAACATGCGCTGGAAAGATATAATCAGACACAAGGGAAAATTGCCCCTAGCCTCCCAACTGTGCAAGAAATTTTAACTCTTTGTTTATATACATTGAATTTCATTAATCTTACTGGAACTCCACCGACGTCTGCAGCAGACAGACATTTTTCTTCTCCTCCCATTACCCCCTCCCGCCCACAGGTTTGGTATCGTCAACTCCCTGATCCTGCCTGGAAAGGGCCCGTTGATCTCATTACTTGGGGGAGAGGCTCCGCAGCAGTCCAACTGCCTGAAAAAGTCTTGTGGGTTCCTGGTCGCTGCGTCCGGCCCTACTTTGCTCCAGCACCCCGCCCATCTCTGCCGGCAGCCTCCCTGTCTCCTGAGCCTGCAACCATTGATGTGTGACTTTGTACTCCCAGACAACACCTTGTGAGTTCCAGGTCGCCATGTTCACCCACATCATCCCAAGCCTGATCCTAAAAACAATGTTCCTAACAACACTTTGTCTACTGACGGAGAGACAGCATCTTGACGCCTTTCTTGCCCTCCACAATCCTCACCAGCCCCTGAATTTTACGTGGGTAGTATTGGACAAACACGCAAACATCCTGACCTCCACTTCGTCCATAGCTGTGCCGGGATCCTGGTTTCCTGACCTGTACTTTGATTTTGGCATCATGCTGGGGGCCACCACCATCACTAGCCACCAATGGATCATGCGGTGGTCCCTCTGTTTGCCCTGGCTATATAAAAGATACAGCACACCGGAACAAGTGTGGGGGGGAAAGCGCCTATTTTTGCGCAGACTGGGCCTGTGTCTCCACGGGGGAAATAACATGGGACCCCCCCCTCAAAGGTGACTCAAACGGACTGGTAGGAATGTCAAATGTGAGAAAGACCCAAGCAGAGTAATTACTTGGGGAGGTCGTGTTTAAACTAGGGAACATTTTTATGAGGCTGTAGGGTTTGTCTCTCCATACAACACCTCCTCGGATGACAAGGCATGCAGATGGAAACATGGCTCACAAACACTGCAGTCAATGTCAGGTAAGGGAACCTGCATTGGACTGGTACCCACGCAATACGAACAATACTGCAACACCACACTTACCACGATTAACACAACACTCTTTTACATACCACCTATAGACGGATGGTGGGCCTGCTCCACAGGCCTTACAGCCTGTGCCCATGGCCATGTAATAGGCACAAAAGGTTTTTGTATCCTTGTCCAAGTCATACCACGCATGACCATCCACACAGATGAAGAAGTTTATAACACATATTCAGGATCAGAACTCATAAGACACAAGCGAGAGCCTATTTCCACTCTCACAGTGGCTCTTTTGGTAGGACTTGGCCTAACCGGAGCAGGTACAGGAATAGCTTCCTTCGCACATGGGTACACTCAATACCACAACCTTAGAGCAGCCATCGATGATGATTTAGAGAGGATTGAAACTTCTATCTCTCACTTACAAAACTCTTTAACCTCCCTCTCAGAAGTAGTTCTACAAAACAGGAGAGGACTTGACTTGCTTTTTCTCAAGGAGGGAGGGTTATGTGTGGCCTTAAGAGAAGAATGTTGCCTTTATGCAGACCACTCTGGCATAGTACAGGACTCCATGACCAAACTCAGGGAGGGCCTGCATAAAAGAAAAAAAGAAAGGGAAGCACAACAAGGGTGGTTCCAGTCCTGGTTCAACTTTTCTCCATGGTTGACCACCCTGATAAGTGCCTTAGCAGGACCGCTGGTATTGTTATTCCTTGCATGCATATTTGGCCCTTGTATTTTCACTCGCTTAAAAAACTTTGTGCAAAGCAAAATAGGTACTTTGGAAAATATGGTACTAGAACGTCTCCATTACCAACCAGTACTATCTGGAGAAGATATGAAGAAGGCATCCCTCTGCGCACTAGATTCTGATGATGAATGGGAATTCGTTAATTCTATACAATTACGTAGGCCAATGCTCGCCCTGGATGGGAGGGAGTCGGAGGACCACCAACTCACAGGGCAGGTAACCTCGTACTTTTAAAACAAAAACAGAGGAGATGTTGGGAAATGTTTGGTTCAGGCTCCTGCAGTGTGACTAGGCCAATGGCTCTCACATGAAACAGGAGCCAAGGACATGAGAAACTCTGCACAAAGCTGTTTAGCAATAAATTGTACATAGACACTGTGAACAATGGTGAATTGTCCATCGGAAGAGTACATACACACACAAGGACAACGTGCAGATATCACGAACATTCACACACACAAACTGCCTTCGAATGGAATGCTTATCTGAAAGAATGTAACAGCTTTTTCCTGCTTCATATAACTGCTATTGCCTGCCTTTTGTAACTGTTTTTACTTGCTTCATGAAATCACCTATAGTTTGCTGAGCTAGAATGTAACCCCCCTTGCTTGCCCCATGTCACCACCCATATTTTGCTGAACTAATAAAAGAGATTGCCTGAGATTTGTTCAGGGCATTTCTCACCCCGAGGAAAACCCTGCGTGGAGTATTCCTTCACTGTTTCGGCATTATTTCATGAGAAGCCTTCTGGATGCGGAAAAACCGCAGCCCCACTCTGCTAGTTTTTTGAAGGGCCTTGAGGACTTAGCTCTTCTCCCAGATCTTTGGCAAAAGTAATTGAAGCCCCCTCCTTCATGCTGTTTGTCTCCTTTTTTGGCAACTTTTAAAAACTTTGTTTTCAATATTATATTATTTTATTGTTCTCCGTGATTTTATCTGTGAAACACCCAGAATTGATGTTCAGACTGAACATGAACTGAAAAAAAAATCAATGTTTGTGAAATCATTTCCACTCATAGTAGATGAGATGAGAGAGGATGCCAATTCCTACATATACTTCCCAGGGGAAAAGTGGCATGGCTCAGCTTTAACTGCATAAAACCAATTTTACAATAGATGAGAAAACTAAAGCAAAAGTACATACTTTTCAATGCTATAGTTATACCAGCAGAGATCTATGGCTATGAAGTGTGTAACCTAAGTAAATCAGAAGATGGAGAAATCAGAAGGAGAAGCTTTCAATCACAGCATGCAATGAAGAGATGAGTAGTTAGTCTTGCTCGGAGAGTGAATCTAATGCAGAAAAGTGACATAGAACCAATATGGAAGAAGTTATTGAAGTAGTAAAAATAGCATATATGAATGTGCAAGACATATCATAGACATGCATGTCCATGTATTACAACGGATGGACCCACTAGGTGACATAATGGTGGTCCTGTAACTTTGTTTTGTAGCAACACAAAAAACATCTACCTATGAGGTGGAAAGAGTAAATACGGACACTTGGATCACTATAGCAATAGCAATAGCACTTAGATTTATATACCTCTTCATAGTGCTCAAGTGGTTTACAGAGTTAGCATATTGCCCTCAATAATCTGGGTCTCCATTTTACCAACTTCAGAAGGATGGAAGGCCTGGAGCCGGTCAGGATCGAACTGCTGGCAGTTGGCAGAATTAGAATTTGACATGCACCAAACACTGTTTTTAATCATCCCTTTGGGCAATAAATCTGTCTTAATGATAGGTTTAAGCTTAGTTTGGACATAGCTTTAGGTGGAAAGATTACTCCCCCCACATTACTAAGCTAAATGGAATAGTTAGACATAGTACTGTGCAGGGAGTTGGACAAGAAGACCTCCAAGGTCCCCTCCAACTCTATTATTCTGTTATTGTATAAGGCAGCTTTCTATGATCCTTGTATCCTAAAGAGTCAAAATATACAATTATCCTGTCAGTCTTAAGCTTTTGAAATTTTGCAAAGATTTTCATAAGCAGGGTAAATCTAAAGTACTGTGTGAAGTTTTGGAAAGAATTTTCCTTTTTACTAATGAAAAAAATCCTTTGAGTATGGAGCGATATTCATAACATTTGTAAGGAGTAATTCCTGTAACATTTAAAGTAAAATTATTCATAATCATTACCTAATTTACATATCTCTCCAGTGCTTACAGTAATTTCACACTTTAAAAAAACTTGTTAACAATCACCAGATAGGTAATCTTGTTAATCTTGCCACATTAACTCATGGTGTTAACACTTAGTGTTAGCATCATATAAAAAAGCTGTGCTCCTATTTAAAGGAATTGTAGACACATAGTTTTACGTAACTGCAATTTGCATCTGTAGAGCATCTTAATCCATACCTTCAGCTCATATGTGCCCAATTCCTATGCTAGTCTATGATTGTATTAAAGGTTGTTTGACTTACTACAAATAGCTTAGTAATATTGCCCATTTGTATTATAGTTGAAAACATAGCTTTTTAAAAAAATTGAGGACCACATTACACTATCTGCTGAACTGATATTTTGGGATGCAGATGTTTCATGCAAATTTGCCCAATAAAGTCTCTGGTAGAATATCATAAAAATACTTGGTATTTTTCAATGAAATTATTTCACTTATAACATTTACAATTTTTAATGATTTATCAGAAAGGACTACCCTTGTTCTATAATTAATTTCTTTAAAAAAAATAGTGGTGAATGTTTAATGGAGAATGGCTATTAGGTTTGGACTGAGTTCCTTTGGTGGGGAAAAGAGAATTGGATACGTTTGACAAAATTTTGTTCTAAGGAACCCACACAGTTCACTTTGATTTCCTGTTGTCAATTACTTCTTGTCTTATATCAACCAAAATAATTTTTGTATGACCCTGTTTTTTGAAACTGCGTAAAAGTTATTTTAGAACTGCATTTTTCTCTGTAATTCTACATTTCCCCAATAAGTCCTCATTTGTTTTTTGGTGCACATATTCTTGAAAGCCCTGGACACTGTAGAATAAGGATAATAAATTATTTCCCTATCTACTAAGACCCCAAATCAGAAGGGAACAGACAATCTCCAACAAATTTCACAATCACACTGAGTGAAAATTATAGAGAATACATGCATGTATATTGATGTATCTCTTTTTGCAGCTTGCAAAAAGATTTTCTTGGTAACTCTTTTGGTTGTTCTCTATTTTTGTTTTTGTAATAGATGTTAATCATGCTGAGGAATATTTAGTTTTGTGTAGGCAGAAGTTACTCATTCTATACGTAATTGACTCTAAACCATATTTTTTCATGTAAAACATTTGATGCATGTTGTATTAAATATTTAAGTTCCAGATTGAAAAGGCAATTTCAGAAAAGCTTAATTACAGTATATCATTCCATTTTTTTTACTTCTACCAACTCGCTTTTCCATAATAAAATGTAAAGAGAAAAAAAGGTTAGAAATGCCATCATGTTCACTTATTATAGTTTTACTTTAAAATATGTGGCAAATGAGACTTTTAGTCACAGAGTGAAAATTCAAACTGCTGAGCCAAGTTACACCATCTAGATTATTGTGAAACTTAAGTAAGCATTAGAAAACCGAATAATCTAATAGTGGTGCTTTTCAAACCTGCCAGCTGCTAAAAATTTTATCACATTGAAATGTCTATCAGAAGAAAATAGCAAGTAAAACAATTACTGCTTACACACATATGAATTAATTCTTCCTTGTACTGCATGTTATCTTCATATTTTTGCTTTTTAAAATACCATACATTTGAGTCATCTATGGATTTTTTATCTCTACACTCAGATCTCTAGTTTTTGGTTCTTTATGTTCTTATTTAATACCCATTACATTTTTATTTCTGAGGATTTATAAGACCAGAGCAAGTATTGGATTCTTCTAATCCTTATATTCTTGAATATGACAGTTATCAGAACAACTGAAGTCACTGCCAGCAACTTTTTCCTAATCTCTTTCAAGAACTTTTTTAAGGACAGGCAGACTATGAAGGTTTGAAGTAATTTTTTTTTTAAAAAAATGTATAATAAATTATGTACAAGTGCCTATAAATATATCTGGTTTTTTGGCTAAATTGTCTTCATGGCCATCTGGATAAATGCACAAGTCTGCCAATCTTCCAACTGACAAAATGGGGTGCCTCAGCAGACTCCATAAAAAGCTGGAGGTCACAATGCAGGAACTGAGGGAAATGGCAGATAGTAGAAGAGATAAGGGGAAATACACAGAAACATGGTTGCATTCAGTCAAAGACAGTTATCAAAAGCAAGTATATTATGATTAATATTTATGAAAATCATAGCACAATAGCTTCTTATCTAGGTTTAGTTCTGGCCAGATCCAATAAAAATAGTCTTATTGCCATTTTAAGCAAAATGGATAGCTGTGAGTAAAAACAACTAAAAGTCTGCCCACCTCAGATTTAGTTTTAATACTATTAGTCTTTAGTGCTTTCTACCATCTAAATTTCTAAATTGTTTCAATTTCAGTCTCAATTTCAATTACAAAAAGGAAACAGTACCCACCCACGGAAAGTAATGGGCAAAAGGAATAACCTTGAGAAACAGGTGGAAGAGCCACAACCAAGACAATGTTCTCACCAAAGAAATCTAAATCCAGGCCAGAGCTGTAACTTGAGAAAGCATCTCAGACAAAACCTTATCTGGGGAGGGAAGGGGGGACGTGCATTCAGACTTTCAAGACTGAGGTCGATCTTTCATGGTAAACCAGGCTAGGAAACCAAAATTATGCCTGCTAATGCTACTTTTATGATGAGGTTATAGTAACAGAATTTTTCAGGGAAGGGTCTGTCTGAGATGCTACTTCTGCGAATTATATCTTGATAGCCATTTATTCCTGCCTTATGTTTCTTGTCCTTTTGCTAGCTACCAACACAGAAAGGACTGGTACTCTTAAATCCACATCGAATGTTATTAAATAACCTTTGGTAAGGGACTTGATCAAAAGTCAACTGTATAACCTTTACCTTCATGTCCCTATATACACTCAAATAATGTCCAGGCATGGCAGGCAGTAAACAAAACAGAGAAAAGTGGAATTTGTCTTGCTGCTAAAGCTGTTGCTGCTGGACTTGCTAATAGTGAGACCCAGTGCCCCACCAGTTGTGAAGAATTGCAGGAGATTCTAAGACCACACCTTCTCAGACTCTCCATTGGCAATTGAGTAGTAGCATGGTTGGGTGCTGCCCAATCTGGCAAGCAGGGTAGCACATATTCTCTGTGAACCATGGTGTAACGCAATGTATCAATCCTAAGGAGTTCTGAAGATCTTTTCTTCAGCTTTTCCCCCATTCTATCGCTTGCTTTCATCACAAACAGAAAACAGTTTGCCTAAGAAGCAGCATAGCACTTTTTCTTCCTTCACCCTTTCCCCCTCCTTTAGTTTGAAAAAAAACCTTCTCTGATGAAGATGGCCAACTAAATACACACCCAGGGAGGGATCTCTGAAGGGTTTTTCCCTGGGCTGTAACTCTTCAACTACTAACTGAAGGGACTGGCATTCCTTCAGTTTTTATGACCCAGCCAGATCAGGAAGAGTAAGAATTACCCTTCAAGAGCCTCCGAGGCCTGCAAGCAACTTCAGGAGCTGTGCTTCGAAGCAGCTGCGTGCCAAATGCTGGGGGGAGGGGCTGCATTCTCTTCGTCGTTAAAGAAGCCGCCGTTCAGAAATTTATTTTTGAAACGGACAGTAAGTTGTGTTTTTCATCTCTTAATCACCTCTAAGGACTATTAATCTTTACTAAGTTAAGTTAAAAGAGGCTCTCTTTTGTCACAGCCTGCTATGCCTTTTTGAAGACTTGTGCCATTTTTGGGATTTCTTTAGTGTTAAACAATGAAGAAGGCTGCTAAGGCAAGCCAAAATGAAGTGTAGAGCAAAGAAAAAAGAAAAGCTGATGGAGAAATATAAAGACTGAAAGCTGTGGTTTTAGTTTATTATTGTAATAACTTGTAGCTTGGTCTGCTTCGCTGTGGGTGGCTGAAACTTTCTGACTTTTATGATTCCTGAACTGCTAGTAATTCCTAAGTGACTTACAAAAAATAAAAACTATTCTTTGACCAAAGAGATGGAGGAGCAAATTATTAGAGATATATTTGAAAATTCTTTAAATAAAATCCATCAGTTTGTTGACCAGCTGTGCTCCAAGGATGATAAAAAAAAAACTGGTTAATAAAAATGGTGATAGTTCACAAAGATTATTAGGTGCAAATAGAAATACACACTATTTCCAAGGAAGATAAAGCAGGAATGGTTAAATTGACCATTTTATTCCGAGAGGAGAATATATTTAAGTATGTTTTCCACTTGGATATCACTTCTGGATTTTGTGCTTGTGATGAAAAAAAATGAAATTTTGACTTTGGTTTTGTCAATTAGATTTGTCACTATAATTTGTCATTATAGAAATGGCTAGTTATGTGTAAAAGCAAAAAGTTGAGGCTGGAGTGTTTATATCTTGTACTGTGCTAAAAAGAAAAATGCCTTTTTTCCCTTGTACCTCACATTTTCTTTTTCCCCTCTCTTTTTCCTTCCCCTAATTTCTTATTTCTATTTTTCTTTGTATTTTATATATTAAATAAATAAACATTAAAAAAGGGGGGGAGAAAAGAACTTCTTTGACAGCAAAAGTCTGTTTTGTATCTTTTCTCTCTAAAGGCTGGTTATGCATAGTTAGTAGATACAGGGACTTCAAGCTAAAAACTCTCAAAGTTAAAAGCTAAGCAGAAGGGAGAGTAGAAAAAGCAAAACCACCAGAAAATATTGTATGGTATAGAAATGTAAAATAATTATTTTGAAAGTGAGGTGTCTGACATGTAAAATAACATACCTAAAATAAATTAATACAACTTTGAAACAAGTCAGATCTCTCTTGACATGGATTTTATCTAACCATACTATGGTATTCTTTTGCCACCTAGTGACCAGTTTCTATATTGTTGGTACCATGTTAAAACTGCATTAATATTAACCTTTTTGCAATAATATTCTTATACATTTGTATAATATCATTATATATCAAATAATAATCATTATTAAATTTATTTGCTGCCTATCTCATGGTTTGAGGCAACTCTGAGCGGATATCGTAAATAAATCAGTACACCACTTCAACCTGAATTTTAGTCTAAAATAATCCTAATTATTGCTTATTTTAAAAATAAACTTATGTTTGATATCAAACACACAAAGTATCTTGAGGTTTAGAAAATGACAGTGTCCAAGATGGGTTGTGTCATTATCAATTTGTCATTATCAAACAATTCCAATGACTATATATATTAATAGAGGTCAAAGAAGTGCCTATTTACATGAATCATTCTTAGCTTGGATTCATAAAAAATGTAATTACTTGCCAACCTTCATTTTTATAAATACAGGAGCAAAGGAATGATCTGTAGCTCACAGTACTTTGTACAATTAACCCAGCAGCAGAGAACTGGCAAATGACATAGTTGAATTCAATTAGCTAGCTGGTATTTGTAGGTGTAGATATGGAGGTAGATGCTTAGATGTGAAACTAAGGCAACCATTAAAATCACCAAATGTTAATGAGTTAAATTTCTTGAGCCTTTTTCTAAGATACTAGTCTTCAAAGATTCATGTTTTATTTTCTTGCCTTTTCTATGTATATATTCAGTAACCAATCTCTATGAGGAAATTTAAAGTACTGCAGGAACATCTCAAATTCTTCCACATGGTGGTCAAAACCCTGCAAAGTTTTTAAATGAATGGTTTTCAATCTCATCTTATTTGCTTCAGACTTATTCTTCATGCAGGACAACCATTCATTATTTGCACTAGTTATGTTTCATTTTCCATAATTCCATGCACTAGTTGTATTTTTGTTTTGATTTTACTAACACTTTTTTTTATAACTTATCACCTTCTATATTATGGGAACTTGATTGCTTGGAGTTAGTTACTACCATATTAGATTTAACAGAAACCAAATATTTATCTTCTCTTTACAGAAATTCTTGAGATAGTTTTTTAAAACTATCTGATTTATACTACTTTGGCATCCAGCATAGTTATCAGTCCCTATATTTATTTTATTTATTCAACTTACTCAGTTTCCTGCCTTTGATTGAATATATGTCAATTGTGGTAAAGGGAGATGAGAGCTCACAATGTACAGTACGATATAATACTATTTTGTGCAATAATCCTATTGACTTTTGACTTTCGTTGAACTCTGCGTACCGTTTCGGTGAGTATTAAAATATGTTGATATACTTTCTTAATTTTCTACCATGTAAATTGTATGAAAATAAGGAACTCATTTTTACAACTACTGTACAGCTATAAAAATAATGTATATTTTATACATCTTATTTGTCTCTTGAGAAACCTATATGCGGGTCAAGAAGCAACAGTGAGAACTGGACACGGAACCACTGATTGGTTCAAAATTGGGAAAGGAGTCCGGCAAGGCTGTATACTGTCTCCCTGCCTATTTAACCTATACGCAGAGCACATCATGAGAAAGGCAGGACTAGATGAATCAAAAGTTGTAATTAAGATTGCCAGGAGAAATATCAACAACCTAAGATATGCAGATGATACCACTCTAATAGCAGAAAGTGAAGAGGAACTAAAGAGCCTCTTGATGCGGGTGAAGAAGGAGAGTGCAAAAGTTGGCTTGAAACTCAACATTAAGAAAACCAAGATCATGGCATCCGGCCCTCTCAATTCCTGGCAAATAGATGGGGAAGAAATGGAGGTAGTGACAGATTTTATTTTCCTGGGCTCCAAGATCACGGCAGATGGGGACTGCAGCCAAGAAATTAAAAGACGCCCCTGGGGAGGAAAGGTATGACAAATCTAGACAGCATACTAAAAACCAGAGACATCACCCTGCCAACAAAAGTGCGTATAGTCAAGGCCATGGTTTTCCCAGTTGCAATGTATGGCTGTGAAAGTTGGACCATAAGAAAGGCTGAGCGCCAAAGAATTGAGGCCTTTGAACTATGGTGCTGGAGAACACTCCTGCGAGTCCCTTGGACTGCAAGGTGTTCAAACCGGTCAGTCTTAGAAGAGATCAACCCTGACTGCTCTTTAGAAGGCCAGATCCTGAAGTTGAAACTCAAATACTTTGGCCATCTAATGAGAAGGAAGGACTCACTGGAGAAGAGCCTAATGCTGGGAAAGATTGAGGGCAATAGAAGAAGGGGACGACAGAGAATGAGGTGGCTGGATGGAGTCACTGAAGCAGTAGGAGTGAGCTTAAATGGACTCCAGAATATGGTAGAGGACAGGAAGACTTGGAGGAACATTGTCCATGGGGTCGCGATGGGTCGGACACGACTTCGCAACTAACAACAACAATATAAGACCAAAAGATTTTTTAATGCTCATAGAGCAAGATAGGAATTATTTGCTTGATTAATTTATGTACTGCTTTTATCCAGGAGTTCAAGGCAGCATGCACAGTATTCCCTCAGATTTTCTCAGGAATCCCATGAGATACGTTTGGCTAACAGAAAGTAGTGGGATGAAAATCATCCAATAAGCTTCTATGGCTGAATACATCAATATCTACAATTATTACATATTATAATCTTATAATCATTTATTAAATGTTAAAACAAATTGTTAAGCAGTAGGGTCATGGGAATAAAACATGGATTGTCTAGATTTAGGGCATACAATGTGATTACTAAGAAAACAAGGTTTATTTTATTTTATTTTCAACTCCTGGTGACTACCTGGACAAGTCCCTGGCAAGATTTAAGAAGTGGTTTGCCATTGACTAGGACTAAGAGAGAGTGACTGGCCCAAGGTCACCCAGCTGGCTTTGTGCCTAAAACGGAATTAGAACTCATGGTGTTCTGGTTTCTAGCCTGGTGCCTTAACCACTACAACAAACTGGCTCTTGATTAAAAAAACAACAACAATAAATTCATCCCACAAGGCTATCCAAGGCACAGGCATTCCAAAGCTGAAGTGAACTATTTCCTCTTTCCGTGAGGCCATTATCAGCATCCTGCAAGAATAATCATTTATATGTCAGGCAGAGAAAATGGGTTTAGATAAAAGAAAAGATTAAGAAGGTTAGAGCTGAATGAAATTGATGAGACCATAGCAAGGAGAGAAGTACAATAAGAAGCTTAAAGAACTAAAAAATAAGAGAAGTTATTTGCATACTTCAGCATTTAGCATGAAGTCAATAAAATTTTAAATTGTATATAGAGAGAGTTATAGTCACATTATTGAAAAACTGATGATCTCTTCTAATATTTTTAAACCAGAAGGGGTTTCATTTTTAAGATCTCGTGATAAGAGAACGATAACGATCATTAGTTATCATTCTCTTGGTATTTGAGAATGTCCTAGAGTAGGGGTAGGCAACCTTGGCTCTTTTATGACTCGTGGACTTCTGGGAGTTGAAGTCCACAAGTCATAAAAGAGCCAAGGTTGCCTACCCCTGTCCTAAAGGGACAGGGGAAGACATGCTCCCTAGGAAACAATCAGACAAAGGAGGGAGGAGGCTGCAGTGGCTTAACCATCAGAGGAAGAAACCTAGGAATGCCCCACCTTGATTGATTAGGCAATTAAAAGTGGTAGCGGGATATTTGTATCTTCAGGCTTGCAAAATTCCGTTAATGTAACCTTACAATAAAATAGAATTAGCTCATTTAGTCAGGTTTCCTGTCTGGTTTACCTAGGAAGGCTGAAAATTCAAATCAATATATGTTGGTTAATTTTTAAAATTGACATGCTACTCTTCAAAGCCAAGATTTCCCAGAGCACCTTACAACAAGAGAATAAATTAAATAAAACATGACATCAACTGAAATGTACAACAAAACACGAAATCCATAACAGCTTGGATGAAAACATTTCTGCAACCCAATATATTAAAATTCAGTGTATAAATTGATTAAAGTGCATGGAGAAATTAAAGCATCTTTCTTTGGTGCTGAAAAGACAATACAATCTAGCTAGGTCACAGGTCAGCAACCTGCGGCTCCGGAGCCGCATGTGGCTCTTTGAGCCTTCCCCTGTGGCTCCCAGCCTCCTCTGCCATTTGCAGAGAGAGACAGAGACAGGGAGAGGCACTTGCGCTTCCCCCCCCCTCTGTGTGTGTGTAAAAAAGAGAGTGGACTCACGGTGTTCTCCGACGAGCTGAAAAGCTTATTGGGCGGGGCTCCTCCCTTTGCTGCATCTCTGCAGGAAGCAAGAAACAGGAAACAGAAGGGCAGGAGAGAGCTAGCTAGCCCAGCTATGCTGACTCAGGAATTCTGGGAGTTGAAGTCCATGAGTCATAAAAGAGCCAAGGTTGCCTACCCCTGAGCTTGTTGGAGAACAGCTTGAAGCCAGCTTGCCAGGTGAGCAGAAGATCAGAGAGAGGAAGAGAGAGGGGAGGAAGAGAGAGAGAGGAAAGAGAGAGAGAGGAGAGAGAGACAGAGAGAGAGACCCTTTTGACATCTAAAATGAAGATAACACTGCATATATCCTTTTTTACATATATATATATATGGCACGACCACGAACGCGAAGCCAAACAACAGCAATGCAGCTCTCCATCTCAAATCCCGCTGCAACTCAGACTAATCCGAGCACAACAAAGCCCCCACCCAAACAGAACACACACCCATCCAATCAGAACACAGCCAACCCCCCATCCAATCAGAGCACAGCCAAGCCCCTAACCAATCAGAACACACCTCCACCCAATCAGAACACAGCCAAGCTCCCACCCAATCAGTTCATACCCCCACTGGCAGTTAAAAGGAAGAAACAGCTGCGATCACACATTGCTCCTAGAAGCACGAGGCCGAAGAGACACCAGCCTGAAGATGACGAATGAGACTTCGTCGAAACGTCGCCAAGACACTTCCAACTTTACGTGGGAGAAAACCCGAATTACCAAAGACCTACATACAAACACCCGTGAAAACCTCAGAAAACACACACACACACACACACACATATATATATATACCTATAATAAAGATAAAAAGGGATATATGCAGTGTTATCTTCATTTTAGATATCAAAAGGGTTTTGCGGCTCTCAGTGTTTTGTTTTCGGTGGGAAACAGGTCCAAGTGGCTCTTTGAGTGTTTTGGGTTGCCTACCCCTGAGCTAGGTAGACACCAGGTAGACCTCACCAGACAGGCTATTCCAAAGCACTACAAGTTGAATTTACTTGCAGTTAAGAAACTCTCTCATCCTTTCAGCAAATGATATCATTTTCTTATTTCATTATGTAATACATGTTCATAAAGTTTCAAAGAGTATTTAGGCTATCTGTTGGCAAATAATTTTCTCCTACTGAAAAGGCTCATTCAGAATTCTTGCTTCCGTGATAATGTAGGAGAGCATTTAGGGTAAGAATTCATCAAAAGAGCTCTGGATATGGCTATAGTTAGTCTTCATTTTGTGATAAAAATTGGGACCAGCAATTTGATTGTTAAGTGAAGCAGTCGCAAGGTGAAATCGTGGCTATGCTTATGATCTTACTTTGCTTTAGAGGCCTGCAAAGGCTGTAAATGTGAGGATTGGTTGTAAAGCCACTTTTCCATCATTGTCATAAATGCAAACGGTCCCTAAGCAAGGCAATCATTAAGAAGATTACATATATGACGAAGCATTTCTCCTGTAGTTTCAAACTGAAGAGGACTTTATAATATCTGCTGACTCTGTAAACTGCTTAGAGAAGGCTGTAAAGCTCTGTGAAGTGGTATATAAGTCTAAGTGCTATTGCTATCTTGAATTGTAAGCAGAAATGAATTGGGATGCAATGAAGAAATTTCAGAATTCAAACCCATAAATAACAGTAAATCACATATTTCTAGATAATATAATTCAGTTCTCAACAAGACTTGGCAAGAGTCCCAGATACTGCTTGAGTAGTTTAGAATCTTTATTGCTGACAAAAATGTAGCCTTAAGTGTAGCAATTGAAGGGTTGCTTCGAAATAACAGAAATGCACCAGAAACACCACCAGATTTTTGAGCCCTTTAAAGACAGCGTAATCCCTTTCAGAAAGTTAAATGACACTCACCTTACCTGATAAACCACCTACCATCTCTCTTATCTGTAGTTTGTTTGCCGTTACCTAGCTCATTATCATAGTCATATCATGATTCAACCACATGAAAAGGAGAGACAGTTGCATACTAGTTACACTTTAATTCTCTGAATGATCTCAGTAGTTTCATGTAAATGTTAAACTACACAGGGAGCTCAATGGAGCTGCAGCATAACTGCTCCAACTGCCAGTTATGTACTGCAGAGTTGATTCACTTGCACTTAGCTAATCTTTCCAGAAAGATAAAATGGACAGAAACTTACTGAGAAGTCCAAGAAAAATCCACATATCACACTGTCTCTCTTGGCCAAGATCATTCCACTCAAGGAAGTTTCAGTACCCTACCCAGGTCTAAAGGATGAGGACAGTTAATATTTGGCAAACGTCTTTTCTTTCATTTATAAATTACCTTCAAAATACCGTGTCTAGTAGTCACATATCCCTGTGTAGTCAATAAAAAGTTTTAATTCAGAAAATACAGAAATTTGAAATTATTTGGATAAGCTCTCTTTAAAGACCCCAGTGGGTGGGAGAGAAGGTTTTTTAGTCATTAAAAGAGGTGATCACATGGCACCTCAGTTAATGACCACCAATTTAATTGTAAGTTGAGGACTATCTATGTATAATTAGCTTCACACTAGTACTGAATCTGCCCAAGGACAATTAATGCCTGATAGCATGATTATATGTACATATAATGTACATAGAGCCAATTTGGTATAGTGCTTAAGGCACCAGGCTAGAAAGCAGGACACCGTGAGTTCAGGTCTGGCCTTAGCCATGAAAGCCAGCTGGGTGACTTTGAGCCAGGCACTTTCTCTCAGCCCAATTCACCTCACGATGTGGGGAAAATAGGAGGAAGGTGTGTTGGATATGTTCACCACCTTGAGTTATTTGTAAAAAATAATAAAGGTGGTATACAAATAAATAAATAAATCTAATAGATTTGCAGAGTGGGAATTCTGTAAATTGGAGACCAACTCATCTGAAGAAGGGTTGCCTATAAAATAGGGCTAGATCAATACAAAGGTTATTTTATCATAATATTAGGCCTACTCAGGAGAAATATGGTTTTCCCTGAGGTGGTCACTTCAGTATAGAAGTAGAGCTCCCTTAGATACTCACTAACATACACAGTACAGTATCTAGTAAGATATACAGCTACTGCTGTTTCAAGCAGGGGCATCATTTAGATTTCCTGAGTGATTAATCACTGGAATTCATTTCTTAATCTTTTATTCAATAATAAATTTATTATTAATTCAGTAACTGCCAATATGATTAGTACTAATTAAAAAGAACTGGACTACATATCCTATAAAGTACAATGTTACATCTGTTAATTAGTATCACAATAATCTTATTAATAATGATTCCAGAGAAGTTTTTAAAAGCACAACATGTATTCACTTTTCTTCTTGAAAGCAATCAATGGGGCTGTCAGTTATTCTGTGTTGCTCATAGAATTTTATTGGAAGTGGGAGGTCTGGACATTGTAATTCCTCTGTAACACTCCTTTTTTCTCCCAATTTTTCGTTTTTTATATCTACAAAATTATATAATAATGATGGAAAAAAGGAATAATTATGTGGTGTCTTTGATTGGGCCACCCAAATTTACTGCTCAATAAAGTGATACAAATACAAATAAAGGATACTAATATTATTGCACATTATACATCCTACTTACGTTAGATATATATTTTCATTATTTTATACATACTTCTGTAAACTTCAAAAAATGTGGCAAAATATAGGGTACAATACAAATGCTGTCAACACAACAGTCTCCTACATATGTCCATGCAATGTCATTAGCAGGTTTAGAGGAAATCTCTAAAACTCAATAGGTTTGGGAATATGCAGCAGGAAAAAAGGAAGACAAACTCCCATGGATGGCAAGTTCTATAGAGACAACAAAAAGAACATTGTATTGTTTTGCTTAATTGTTTAATGAAAAGTTTCTTATAAAAATAAAGCATAACGTATCTTTATTTACATTGCAGCACTGTATGTAAGTACGTAGAAGCAATTCTCATTGGATTATATAGTACAAATCAATCTCATTGATCTTCAGAAGACCCTTCAAAATTTCAAGACAGAAACATATATTACTTAAAGGTGAAATAGAAAACATAACATCAAATGCAGTAGCTAATTTTGAATAATCAATATATGTTACAGACTTTCACTTTAAAAGATAATATTCTAAATATTAAAACTAGGAGCTATATTTTTTTTAGAACCATTTTAAATGTTTCCCAACCAATAAACTACCTGCATAGACGGATTACATCTTTCTTTCTTTTGACACTGTTAGACCACTAGATGTCAATCCTTCCTTAATATTCCATTTGTTTCTTTCTCAGAAAAGAATAGGTTTAAAAATCAGACAACATAATACCAACTGTTGCCAAAAAAAGGGTGGAAGATAAAAAAATATTTATAGCCCAAACCTGCAAGAGAGATAATGTTCTGACCTCCAACTATCCCCAACCTATGGGTCTCCAGATCAGCTAAGAGTGCAATTGTTGGGAATTACTTGACGTTCCAATCCCAACATATTTGGAAAGCATTTCAGTATAGTTTATATTACATAAAATAGTCTTTATTGATCAGGTGGTATATGAATAGCACAGATCTTCTTTTCTAATAGTTCAACATTAAGGTCTATCATCTTTCAGGAAATGCAGATTAAATTAGCCATGCTAAGCTGTTGTCTTGGTTAGATTCATAAAACTGCATGGCTAGTCAGTTTTGTTTTTGTTTTTAAGTATCCAGGGTAAAGACAGTGACAAATAGCTTCTGCTCTACATCTGTTGGCAAGAAAGATACCTGGTTGTATCTATTAAGTCAATCACACTCAACTTGAAGACTTTATTGTCTAATGAAATAAATTTAATCACAATCTAGTGCTTTATGCTACTACAACTATTTTTGTCAATTGTCCCTTGATAATAGGACTGTTATTGCTTGACTTTCTGTGATCCATTTCCTCTGACCCTAGTATAACCATAACCCAAACTTTCCAAGCTACTATACATGTACTTATAGGCAGTGCTTTTTTTGTAAAAAAAAAAAAGGTGCCGGAACTCACACACGTCATACAACCCGCCTTGCCTATCCTACAAGGTTCCATCCAAAAAAGGTGCCGGAACTCTGTTCTGGGCGTTCTATGAGAAAAAAAGCCCTGCTTATAGGTAAATCTGATAAGGTAGACTGTGCTCCATTAAAGCTTATTCTGTATTTTATTGTGAGCCTTTAAGACTCCTGTCAAGATCTTACCAGGCCGTCCTCATGTCTCCTTCTCATCCTTCCACTTCCCAGCAACATAGCTGAATACTTATGAAACATCTGCTGCTGAGTCCACTTGATTGGCCACCTCTCTAATGCTTTCTCTTCCTCCATTTTGCACGTGTATAAATAACTAATGGAATTTTCATACATGTGCAAAATGGATGCTGATTCAATAGGCATTTGGATTGAACAGACACCCCTCCTTCCAATGTCCTTTAAATTGAGGTTTTGCTGTAATATCCTACAATCCAAGTTTTGTCTATTCCAAATTAAAATATATTCCTTAAAAATCAGTTCTGCTGGGATACATAAACAACCTGGCATCTCTAAACGTTTAAAGTGGAAGTATTACTCAAGGGTTAACTATGATGGGAGCTGAAATCCCACATATCTAGTCCAACCCCTCCCTATTTTAGAAAGAATATGTTTCCTAATATCTCCAACTGCATCCCAAAAGATGGCTGCTCCTTAAGCAGTGCAAAATGATGAATATTTATATTTGCTTTAATGTAACCTTTTATCAAATTCTGAACCCATTTTAGTTATTTTAATGGATTTGTCAGGTGTGCTCCGTTCTCTGAAAATTGAAAACTCAAGAAAGGCATTTTTTTCTTTTCTCTTCTCTTCTCTTGTAATTATAGCCAAGAAATTTGTAAAAGCCTTCCCTCCCCCTTGAATAATCCAACCAGCATTGCTGATAAAATACTAATGAGCTTTGTCAAGAGTCTAATTGTATTCCTGCTCATCCTGAGCTTACCACCTGCCTCAGTTTGATATTGGGGGAAAAAATCCACAAATCTCTATATAAAATTCAGTGGTATCCCAAGTTACAGTATTAGTAAACAGTACTGTGTTAAGAAAGATTGGCCAGCAAAATTTGACATATTGAGAGCACATTGTGGATGCTCACAAAATGACTGCCAGAGAAAGATGTTTTGTCACAAAAGAGCTGCCTGGGGAAGGGTATGTCAGGAAGGCTGTGGTATTGCTGAATTGTTATCTGATTTTTGTGTTGTTATTTTTCATTTTCTGAGGGCTAGGCAAATGAAGGGTGGAAACTTTCCTCTTTATTTCCCCCATTAAGCCTCCCGGCTCAAACTCTGCAAACTCAAACTCTTTGACATGACATAATAAAGATTCTTATCTAGCTGTGCATTAGGATTAACCCAGTTGAAACAGTTGATTGCCCTCTGTCAAAATGGAGACCCTTTTTTATATGTGTGTCAGTTTAATTACAGTTTTTCTTTTCCCCTCTTTTGCCATGAGTTAATGAAGTTAGCTTTATGCTTTAGCCTAGGGCCCTAGGAGGTAAGTGATAGTTAACCACCTTTTTCCCCCTGAATAATTCTAACTTTTAATGTAACTCCCATATGCAATGTAATGATGAGTAGGTAGGTATGAATTGAATGTCAATCTATTTGAAATATTAATTAGCATTTTTTGTTTATAAGAAATAAAAAGAGTTGAAAATAGAAAAGCAAAAGCTTATAAAAAGATATAGAATGAATTAAGTTATAGAATGAGATATAAGTTATAAAATAAGTAAAAAATAATAATTAAAACATTCAAACTACACAAATTGTAATTATAAACTATACTAAAACCAGAATCAAAAAATGGATGGGACAGGGATGTGGTCTTCTTACCCTGTCAGCTACTTAAAGTGGTGAGCACCCCATCGGGGCCCCAGGCCAAGCAGGAAAGCTTAAGTTTTGATATCCTTCCAGAAGGTCAAAAGGATGGGAACAGTTCTCACCTCCAGTGGTAGAGAGTTCCACAGGGGAAAAGGCTCTTTTTGAACCTACCTGTTGGAATTCCTTAGCACACAGGATCCATAGGAGACCTCTTCCACTGGTGTTGGGGATGGCTACTCCCATTGGGGAGAAGAAGACTCCTCAGATATTTTAGTTTGTGCTATTACCATGCACTGAAAAATAATATATTTTGTTCATAGTACATTGTAAACAACATTACATTCTATTCAAATACAGTATGAACGCAGTGGTCCCTTGATCCTGGTGTTTCTTCTCCAAAGTGTTAGTTTTATTGTACACATCTTAACAAATTGGGGGGGGGGGACCTCTGGAAAATACTTAGAAAAATATTATAAATTGTAACAAATGATAAAACAAATAATTGATAAAAATTATCTGACTTTTCTAAACAGAGATGTTTTTGAGCTTGAATTTTTTTGTAAAAACACAGAATAAATTACTAATCAATTTTTGGTTTCCCAGTTCTAAATGTTTTTATAATTTGCTGTTGTTATTGTATTCTAGTATATTATAATGGAAGTATGTTATATACCAGTGATGGTGAACCTTTTAGAGACCGAGTGCCCAAAAACTGCCCTGTCCCGCCGCCGCCTCTCTTGCCCACAGGGCCACCCACCACCTCCACGGCCTGCCACAGCAGATCGCCCAGGTGGCCCAGTAGCGTCATGGTGGCCACACCCTCTGTCCACGCCCCACAGCATCTGTATGCGATGGGGCACGAGGGCGGAGTCTTGTCCCCGCTGCCCGGCTGCCATGTCCTTGGCTGTGCTGCTCCGTGCAGGCTGCACCCAGGGCGACTCTCCGGGGGGCTGCTGGTGAGGAGGGGGCCATAGGGGTGGCGGGGCTGGGGCGATGGCGTGCATGCCCACAGAGAGGGCTCTGAGTGCTGCCTCTGGCACCCGTGCCATAGGTTCGCCACCACTGTTATATACCATCACCTTAAAACTAAGTAGATATGAATAGACACTTGTATATTCTAAATGGAATTTATATTTTCATTCCGAATTTTATTGATAGCATTCACACACTCATAAAATGTAGGTTCTTTAGAAAGCTGTTCAATTTTATGCACACTTACTTAGAATGCATTTTGAACTGAATAGAACTTTTACTTCCAAATAAATATACAAAGGATTGTCCCGAAAGAAACAACTCAAGAAATTCCTATTAACTGTCTTTAAGCATATAATATACCCCAAAATAGTTAGCCAAAGAAAATTCACCTAAAACTTTGTCATATAGTATGATCGAGGTATTTAAGAACAGCTGCATGTTAGCATGACCTCTATTTATGGAGTGTATACCACCCAATGATGCAGATACAGTTGTACATGAGAGAAATAGAGCCGACAGCGATTAAGTAAAATTGAAACTGTTCAAAAGGCTTTGAGTGATTCAGGTAAAATTTTCTTAACCCACTTTAAAGTTAACGTGTATAGTTCTAGCTGGATCACAAATGTCAGACTTCATTGCCTAGTGCCGTGGTGGTGAACCTATGGCACGCGTGCCACAGGTGGCACATGGAGCCGTCCCTGTGGGCACGCACACCATCGCCCCAGAGGGAGGCGGGGCCAGGCTGCTCCCCTCCGCCTCTCCACGCTGCCATGACTACCATAGCCACGCCCACACAGTGGGCCACGCCCACCCGGCACCCGGTGATACATAAGTGGGTTTTGGGTTGCAGTTTGGGCCACCTGGTCTCTAAAAGGTTCGCCACCACTGGCCTAGTGAAAAGATTGATTAGGTTTATATCTATTTGTATTTCACACTCTGCTAAAAAAAGTCTCTCTCTGCTGTGCTAATCTTGCTGGCACTCCAAATATCTGATATCATAAAATAAATGAATTTCCTAGAGTAGAAAATTCAACAGGACATTGCAAAATCATTTTGACCTCCTGCAAAGAACTTGTGCCAATGTCTGCTATCAGTAAAGAACTGTTAATGCATTGAAAATTTAATGATGCTTCCTTGACAGCGGTGCAAATGAATTAGTGCCAGAAAGAGAGAACTGTCATTGTTTGTTGAAAACCTTATAATTTTGCTGTCAGTGGAACAGCTTAGAATTGTGCCTTTAGTTGATTATGCATGGGAGAGAGGGAAAATGAAGAATAAAGTTGCAAAGGAAAGGCAAATGATAGATAGGTGCAGCCAAGAAAGATAGGAATGGAACAATAAAATACAGCTAGCTGTTTTATGATCAATAATATAAACTTGATCTTGGCAGAAACCCATTGGATGAGGATAAAGTAGGCACTTTGTTCATGGATTAGTCATCTATTTAATCAAGATATCAATTAAGTTGGTGGAGGAAAAAAAATCTTCAGAGCTATAGCAACAGATAATAAATATAAAATATGCTGGTTTAGATTAATATGTTCCTTTCCAGTATTACATACTTGTACAAACAGCCACAAAAAACAGCTGATGGGAACACTCAGTTTCAGAATGTTATAACGATCCACTTCACGTTTCTTGATTTATCCAATTTTCTTCCAACCCATGTTGTGAAGTTAGAAGAGATATCAAGCAGAATCAGATCAAGAAGCCAATATTCTGTGAGGCAAATTATTCAGGATAAAGTAAAGTGCTACATGAAAAACTCAAGTTGGTCTAGGAAATCATGAAGCTGAGATTTATCTGAGAATAAGCCATAATAACTTAATTATGGTTTATATCTAAGTAGACATGAGTAGTTCTTCTGTTAGTGTCTTCTGTTGGGTGCTTTAAGCTTGTAATATGCAGTAAGAGGACCCTGCAGATTGCAGTCTTTCTTCTTTTGTTCAATTTTTTAAAAACTTCATGTGCAGTCTGTTCCAGCTTTCATGGACTGGAAAATCTTTCTGCATCTTTGACAGGAATTGCTGTCTATTCAATTAGACGCACATTTTGGCCTAAACGGACTGATACAAAATTGTAAATCATAGGATTATTATTCACTAATCACATTAATATATTATTACATTATAAATGTAATCATTTATAACAAAAAAGCATAAATCAGCAACTTGTTAAAAAACAAAGATTTTTATAAGGTTGATAATATTGACTAATAAAGTAAAACTACATACAGAAAGAGATGATGTAATATTATAATAGTGATCTGGTATATATCTAGAGTAGGTTTTTTTTCTCCAGATAATAGGGGAGCAGATTAATCTTCAAAGGTTGAACTAAGAAAAAATACAAATATGATGTCTAATTTATGGATTCAAATATTTTGGCAAAGTTATCTAGTTTGGTAATGAAATGTTTGTAAGAAGAAAAGTGCAGCAAACATCAAGCTCTCAATCTAGATTGAGATCATCACATAAGAGATTACAATAAATATGAAGGTTTATAAAGAATGCTTATCTATTTCAAGTTCATTCACACAATCATTTAATCTTATTTCATACTCAGATTGGGTTCCTATTGCAGGACCACAAAAGTCAGGAATTGTACAACACACCTGGAGACAGCCCAAGATTGGAGAAAGCTCTTCAAGACGTATTGGGAAACAGAGATGCTCTGAGTCTCATAAGTAACCTGATGATAGGTCCCAGGTAGTGTGATTTCTCCGTCATGGAACGTGTCTTGTAGAACAACCTCCCCAAGATACAGACACCCCAAACCTTTTGGCTTCTGGAAGCTGATTATGATCTATGACACAGCTTTTCCAGCAGACACTGGTGCCAGGATGTGGAGTTCTGCTGCAACTGCCATTTTATTTATATGTTGATAATATGTTGGGAGGAAAGCAATGGCAAACCTAGACAGCATATTAAAAAAGCAGAGACATCACCTTGCTGGCAAAGATCTGTATAGTCAAGGTTATGGCTTTGCGTGGCTGTGAAGAGTTGGACCATAAGGAAGGCTGATCTCCAAATAATTCTTTCAAATTGTGGTGTGGGAGAAGACTCTTGAGAGTCCCTTGGACTTCAAGGATGTGAAATCAGTCAACCCTAAAGGAAATCAACCCTGATTGTTTTTTAGAAGGACAGATACTGAAGCTGATGCTCAAATACTTTGGCCACCTAATGAGAAGAGAGGACTCATTGGAAAAGACCCTGATGTTGGGAAAGATTGAAGGCAAAAGGCTAAGGGGATATCAGAGGATGAGATGATTAAATAGTGTCATTGGCACAATGAATGTGAATTTGGGCAAACTCTAGGGCAGGGCTTTTCAACCTTTTCACCCATTGTACCACTTTTAGGATATGGCAACATCCGAGTACCACCAGTCGCCTAGCAAGGTGTCAAAAACTTGATGACCCCCCCCAAAAGGAAAAAAAGTGATAAAGTACAAGTAGTCCTCGACTTACAACAGTTCACTTAGTGACTGTTTGAAGTTATAATGGCACTGAAAAAAGTGCCCCCCAAGCCACAGCCGAGCAAGACACCTGCCTGCCCACCCGGCGACGCTCTTCCTCCTGTCCAAGGTTTTCATTGTTGTGAGCATTTCTGTTGAGGATTGGCAGCGGGGGGGGGTGTTTGGTTTTTATTCCCCCCGTCTGCTGAGTGGTTGCAGCAGGTTTTGGTCACTTCACATGACCCTGGTACACTGTGACCGTCATAAATATGAATCAGTTGCCAAGCATCTGAATGTAAATCACAAGACCCTGGAGATGCTGCAACATTCCAGCTAATTGGCGCTTCTTCTGGGCTCAGCAGAAGGCCAGGATCAGCGCTGAGCTCCAGCTGGAGCCTGGCGCTGATCCTGGCGCTTCCGCTGAGCCCTGACAGTCCCGAAGAAATGCTGATCCTGGCGCTTCCGCTGAGCCCTGACAGTCCCGAAGAAGTGCTGATCCTGGCGCTTCCGCTTAGCCCTGACAGCCTTGCAGCTCCAGCCATCTCTCGCTCAGGCTTGTGCGGTGCTGCCACCGGTTCAGCTCATTCCCCTCCCCCGCTACTTTTCTAGGATGGTCGCGTACCACCTGCCAGGTGCCAATGTACCACAGGTGGTACCCGTACCACTGGTTGAAAAGCCCTGCTCTAGGGGACAGTGGAGGACGGGGAGCCTGGCGTGCTGTGGTCCATTGGAACGAGGAGAGTCAGACACAATTTAGCGGCTGAACTACAACAAATGTAATTTGATCCAGTTTTCTTTTGTACTGGTTTTTATTTCTCTATGCCACCTATAGTTCCCTTGGGTAGATGAGCAGTTATTTACATTCATTAAATTAAATATATATATAAGCCCAAATAAAACCCCACTCCTTAGCATAATTTAAAAATCCTGTTACAAATTGATCTGTTGCTAACAACTAAATCTATAGATTTTGGGGAAGCAACTGACACTCCTTGCCTTCAAAAAATGTAATGGGAAAGGTTAAAGTCCAAATTTGGCATGGTTAGAATTTCACCCAAATTCATAAAATATTTTCTAAGGCATATCAGTGATATCATACCTGGAGGACACCAAATGAAGATAAGCTTATAACAAGCTTTAGTAAAGCATTTTAAGTGTCAGCAATGGGCAACGAAATGAAGATATTTGCTAAGTCTTAAATTACCAACTATCACCAAATTGCTACTTGTATGTCTGTGAAAATAGTATTTACAAGCTACTTCTGAATCAGCAAAAAGCAGAAGTTTCAGTACCAACATAAAAAAGCAATTCAATAAATTCATGTTTCCTAATGAAACTAAGATACAGAATAAATCTGAAAGTACACCACTGTGTTTGAGACAATACTTTCAAACTCCATATTGTTAACAATACTTCAGGAAAGCTTGAGATTAAAACAATGTTTCCTGTATTACTACTAATTGAAGAATACTGGTACAAAGTTCGTGCCTCCCAAGTTCCTGGAACTGGTCCTACTTTATTAATGCATTTTCCCCCTGTAAGAATTCGAATCCAGTCTTTAAGGCAGTCTCAGATATCTGCATGGAATCATATTTAATAAAGCCTTTTTCTTCTGTAGACGACAGTGCCAGCTGGGTAAGTTGTAAACATCTTGTCAAAGTACTCAATGAACTGGAGTTGGGTTGTGAACGTGGCTAAATGAAATAAAACTACATTACAAAACGACCGTTCGGGTAATTCGGATCCAACCTCGCTTGATGGGTCGGGGCTCCTTTTCAACAAGCGCGAATAACCTTAAAAAGCTTTTATTAAAAAAAAAAAAAAAAGATGGTGGGAAAGGGAGCACAAGGGAAGGGAGGGATCTTTTTTCCCCAGGCTTAGTAAATCTGAAACCAGTAGATGGCCCCCGATCTCTCTCCGTAGTTGTCGTTTTGGCTGCTACGGTCGATTCTGCAATTCGTGGGAACGAAGGAGGGACCAAAGGGAGAGCCGCCAGGGTCCTTTATATGTACGCTCCAGCTCCCTGCCTGGTTGCGCGCATGGAATCTGTGAGCTAACGCAGGGCTGGCGAAGGGTAAATTCCCTTCTGCCTAGACGAGCTTTCTCGCCCAAACTCGAGCATTTCTCGGGCAGCCGCTCAGACCGCGGCTGGCTCTCGCGAGGGGAAGAGGAGGCCGCCGCTTGGCTGGAGCGGGCTGTGTGTCCCTGAAGGGAAGCCCCCGGCCAGGCTGGGGTCCGCTGGAGCCAGGAATGCCGCCAGCGCCGCCTCCACCCACGCCTTCCGCTTGCACCTCAGGCCGGGAGGTGGCTGCATGAGGCTGGAGGGGAGCCGGGCAGAAGAGAGCGAAGCTCGTCCGCGGCCAGGAAGGAGGAAAGAGGAAAAAGCGAAAGTGAGGAGCGCAGACGCAGCAGGGGAAGGAGAGTCGAGCCGTGCGAGGACGGTCTGGGCTGCGGTCTTTTCCCTCGCGAAGCCTGCTCCGCCTGCAGCTGAGATGAAGAGGTGTCGTGTAGCAATAATCTTGTAACTCTCCCTCGGTTTTTCAATCTTTTTAAATCCCTCCCTCCTCCTTCGAAAGCGGCAGGGAGACCAGCACCAGCAGGATTGCGGGGCCCTTTTTCCTCCCTTTTTTCTAAACAGCTGATTGGAATTCATTCGCGTCGCCCGAGGGGGCACCTAGGAAGGTGAGGGCGGAGAGCGGGAAACGCGAGTTAATTGTCACCAGCAAGCAACACGTCCACCTCCTCGCTCGCGCTCCAAAGAGGGAAGGCAAAAGCCCCAGCAAGGATGACCGAAGAGAGCGCGGACGTTCCCAAAGAGTTGCTGGGTAAGCATGTGCGCTTCCTCTCTTTTTCCCCCTTCGGGTGGACACCGGAGCGCGGGAGATTGGAAGGTGGGGGGTGGAGGAGGAGGAGCCGTTTCCCGACAGCGCTACGGAGGTGAGGGATGAAATGGCCCCCTCAGCCCGGTAGCCCCGCAGTCTCTTATCCTTTGCGTGAAATGCTCTATGGGGGAAGGAAGGCGTGGCGGGAAAGATAAGGGATGGCTGAAGCTCTCGCTCGCCCTTTGGCTCCTCTGTTCCTGGAAGAGATTTACTTGAGGACGGGAGGGGGGAGATGCGGGCAGAGGGAGATTGCGCAGCCTTTGCAAGCCTCGGCGATAATAGGCAAATGGAGCGGAACGCTTGGCGTCTGTAGGCAAACTAAGTGTAAACGCTGTTAACCCCTCGAGGCGGTGCTGAACGCGGTTTGCTCCTTCGGGCCAAGAGTTCATTTTCTTTCACGTCGGAATGGCGACCAGTCAGAGGGACAAAACTAACAGCCCTGGGGCTCATCTTTGCCCCCAGAGGCTTTCCATTTCTTCCAGTGCTGGTGGTATCTTCCTTTCCCGCCTCAGTTGAATGCCTTGGGAGCTTTCTCCACAGAAGACGGGGGCAGAGGTTTTCCTTAACTAGGAATCCTGGATGTACTTCTCCCGCTTGGCAAATCGTGATTTAGGGCAAATGGTTGCAATGCTTCAGGGGGTGTAAAAGCCAAGAAGGAAGATTGTCAAAGCATCTGTTGCTGGTCCCACTGTGGAGGGGGGGTCATCTTTGCCTACATCTTGTTATGAAAAGGAATTGCTGATGGACAGATCCGGTGTTCTTGGCTGTTTCAATCTTGTTTAATTAAAGAAATATTTCCTCTGTTATTTAAAAAGGACCTGCTGCATTAAAACCTTTTGAGAACACACACTTCGCTTATTGTAGGCTTGCATATGCTTTCCTGTAGTCCAAAATCAGGGCAGCTGGTGAATATATAATGCTGACAAAATAATTCAAGTGTGCATCATGTCTTTTCCTGTACTGATTACTGTAATTTACTTTCATATTGTTTGTTGCTCTTCTTGTTATGTCATATTCTGAGAATGCTTGTCGAACAGATTAAAACCATACTAAATCCTGAGTCATAAAAAATTTTTTTTTTTTGCATAGTCCACTCAGATATGTGTACAGGCTAAATATTTCAGAAGGGTGTTCTGATTGCCTTATTCATTTCTATGTTTACTTGGGGGAAGAAGTCTCACAGATTCAGTGGAGTTTTCACACAAGCAAATATGTACAGTATAGGTTTTCAGACATTGTGAAAGGACGGCTGTTCACCTTCCAAATACAGCACATTATTTTGCCTAGCTGTGCACTATTTGCTATTTTTCTTTCTTTTCCACTTTTGCAATACTCATGCTAATAGATGTAGAATGGCTATTTCTTGAAATAGGTGGGCTTAACGGAAGCTCTCCAACTAAATTTACCTGCAAATGTTAAATTTTAGTCCGACTGTTACAATAAAAGGTTTTGAAATATATTTATATAAAGAAACATGGTAGTAATGCAAAGGCACAGTTTAATTTATTCCAGTTCAGAACAGTAAACGGAACACTGCCCAGGAAATGGACTGAATTTTGATTGTGCAGGCATGCATGCAGAACCTGGGGGTAATTTTCTTAGCTTCCAGCTGTGTGGCAGCATGTAGTGTGGCCCATTTACCTCCTCGTAGAACTCGGTGGAATCTAGCGTAATGTAAAAACTGAGCTTGTCATATATCTATGTTATTAGTTCAACAATATAGTGGTGAATCATTCTGTAAGCAGATTTGCTGATATGGAAACACACTCAAAATATCCCAAGAACACTGAATGGGTATAATGAGTAGATGATGCTAAATAAGAGCTTCATTGAAAATCTGGTAATACATATGTAGTTAAATACACAATAAATGGATCAGATGGGAAAATGTGCTCTTTTTATAAATGTATCAGATGGGAAAAACCAATTTCCAAGTGAATGTGTGAGCTTGCTCTGAATATTGTAGAAAAGTTACTTTATATATTGTAATTGGATATAAACTCATTCAGAATAATTGACTGGAGAAGAACTTGGAGTAGAAATAATTATATATTTATTAGATTTTTAGACCATTGTAATTATGTGCATGTCAGTAGTTTACAAAGGAAAACATCTACACTACAATAATGTAAAGATAAATACAGTGGCAACAGTTATTTAACTGTCTTAAAGCTGGAGAATATAAACAATTTCTGTGGTGCTATCTTAAGTAATTAAAAAGATCCTTTAGATGAATTCTAGTAGAAACTGCTTCTGGAAGGCCAGTAAGTTCAGAGCAAGCATGACCTCCAGTAAATAGCTATTTCACAATATGGAAGCTGTAATGGACAAGTAATTTGTAGTCGCAGTCTCTTTAATCTTCCAGGAGGAGGGGTTACTATCAACAATTTCCCCTAAATTACATGATCAAATGGATTGATCCTGGATAAAAGAGATGCAGATTCCTTGGCACCAAGCAAGATAGAATCATTTTGATTAAAATTAGCACTTTATCTAATTTATTTTAAGCCATCAACATACTTCAGTTTTGCTCTTGGCAACTTCTAGAGAGAGATAAACTTACGATACAAATTAATATACAATAAAACATTACTATATTGCATATCCTGAAGAATAAATTTGAATTATCTAATGTTGGAAGCATCAATTAATTGCTTTGAAGTTTATATTAACCTTTCTTAATATTTAGAATTAAAGCTTAATAGTATATCTGTGGGTGATTTGGAGGTCATTCTGTATTTTTAGAATGGAGCAAATTTTCCTTTAGTTTCGCTTTCTGTGGCCACCTCCATCAGTTGAGTAGATCAATTTGCAGATGGGATTGCTTTGCTAGTCTTTGTACTCCATAAGTTAATGCATTGTAAAAACCTAATATAAAGATACATTAATTATGGATGGTCTCCCCCAGTAAGAAACAGGCACCTTAAATTAGAGCATTGGGCAACAAACCAAGAAGAGCAGAGATGTGCTATCAAACTTTGTTATATGACAGTCTTAGACTTGTTAAAATAAAATACAGCATGCAATATAAAATATAACACAGCATGCAGGATAAAAAGGCCCATAAAGATGCTTGGTCTAGTTTGTAAGAAGACCTGATACTTCATTGCCCTTCTTATTCCCACAATGTACACCGAAATATGAGTTGTAATTTATATTCAGTTCCTGCTTTTCTTTACTGGCACTTGAAGTGTTTCTCTTGATTAAATCTAGCAGCACCCCACGACTGGCAAACAGAGTTGCAATTCCACAGAAGGGGGCATTCACATCCAGCTGTTGGCCATTTCTTTGTTTGAATTTCACCAAGTACTTGACCTGCCTGCCATACTGATGTGTTACCTAGTTTGGTAATGAAACATTTGCAAGAAAACCACCAAGCTCGGAGAACACCCAAGGACCTCATAATTCTACTTCAGTCTATCTAGAGGCATGAGGTAGCTGGGGGCGAAGGTATTGTTTTAACCTGGCCAATCATACTATGTGAGTCACCAGGGGTAATAAGGCTTATATGAGCCAGGCAGTGATCAGATCATGGCAAAGGACTAATAACAGTGTCCTTCATCTTCAGATCACAAGCCAAATGCTCTGCTGTAAAAAAAAAAAAAGGTTTAATGAGTGACCACCAGCATGAGTCAAGCCCAAGATTTTCTGGGAACAGGTTCATGAACTCCCCTCCCAAACTCCCTCTTCCCAGCACCAGTAGCCAAGGAGATTTCACTGTCCGCTTAACCCCAAGATTGGACTCAGAAAAGGAATCTGTTGGGTTCAAATGCAAGGGACTTACAACCCCCAGCTTACAAAGTCGCAACCAAAGTACCTTCAACGACCATAACCACACTTCCAGCCTCTGTGCAGCCAGCCATTGAATTAAACTGTTAAAGGATCTGACACTTTCCCTCATTTCATTCTTGCAAGTGCTTCTCTCCATCATTTTGTTTTTATGAATTAGGGACGGGCCTGTCTGATACGTTTGCCCAAATTAAATTTCTTGGAATGGGCTCAAGCCACACGTATCTGAGCATTGTCTTGATAGTAGCTGTTCCTTTTGCTTCAAAGCCATTCCTTATTTCTTGTACACTACCACATCTGCTGTCTCATCAACAATGAAGTTGTAAATGAATGTGACCTTAAGGAGCTGGTGTTCTTATGGAACAGTGGAATAATGATTTGAGGCCAAATAATCCCTTGATCAAAGAATAATCCTGAAATGCTAGAAGAGAGTACTTCTATCAAATTGACAGTCACCATTCCCTAGAATTGCTAACCTAATGCCTTCATGTCTCTGCAATTTGCCATCACCACTAGCCCCAATTCAACTACTCATCCTTGCTTACCACTTGCCATGTCTGCTAACACATATACTCCAAAATAGTGCTGTCTTTGTATGTACCCATGTCTCTTCTGCATTCTCCTTTAATCCTTATTCCTTTCTCCATAACCCTTCCAAAGTTCCATAATCTCATCTCATCTCTATTTTTTCCATTTCTCCTCTTTGCTATTCCCAACTTCACTTTCTTGCACAATCCTCCACAATTCCAATCCCTATTCTACCCACCTGTCCTTTTCTCCATGTTCTTTTTTGCCTCTTTTGTTCTCCTTCATGACATTCATAGCCTCTTATCCTGCCATCTAGACTTCAAGGAGTCCCCTGTCCTGCTGTACCTTCTTCCACATTTATCCACATATTCCTCTGCTTCTGCTAGCTTCCAGCTTCCCAATCTAAGACAACCACACTGGCTAGGACAGATGGAACTTTTCTCTATCTCTTCCTCTCCTAGCATTTTCCCACCTTCTTCTAGGTCATCCATTATCTCTATTCACTATTCCTGCCAGCTTCCAGCCACCTTTCCTGTCCTCCAGATTGATAGAAACTGCCAGGCCATCACTGCTTTTGTCTTTCTTTTTCTTCTCCCCAAGAAGGCCTGTAAACGCCACACAACCACACACCCTAGTATCTATATAACAAAAGGTGGCAAACATACCTAATACTCCTTCCTCCCCCCCCCCAACAACAACCTGAGTTGGGCTGAGAGAGAATTATTGGCTCAAAGTCACCCAGCCATCTTTCATTCATAAGACAGGACTAGAATAGTTTCCTGGTTTTTAACCTGGTTCCTTAACCACTAGACGAGGGGTCCCCAACCCCCAGTCCGTAGACCAGTACTGGGCTGCGGCATGCCAGCAACCGGTCCGCACAAACAAGCAAAGCCCCATCCGCGGGATGCAGGCAGCACACAAAACCCCCCGGTCCGCGGAAAAACCTCTCTCCACGTAACCGGTCCCTGGTGCCCAAAAGGTTGGGGACCTCTGCACTAGACCAAACCAGTTCCATAAGAACAATAGGGCTGGTTTGGGTATTTTGCTGCACTATTATTTTACTATTGTATTTTATTTGTTTATTTCATTTTATTTATATCTTTACTTCATGAGTTATGTATTTACTTATTTGTTTGTTTATTAAATTTCTGTGCTGCCCATCTCTCCTGCAAGGTGACTGGGCAGCTTACAAATTAGTACATGTGATTTATGCTTGTATAAGATGACAAACTTGTTAGTATAGATCTGACCATAGTCACTTGCATGACATTGTAAATAGTAGGGGGGGAAATGAAATGCTTCAGGGCAGGCCAAGTACAACACTATTGCACAAGTGAAGATGAATGATGTAACCTCTTTCATCTGCTAAAGAGCTAGCTAGCTGGTGCAAGAAATCCCCTTTCCCTAAGTCTGAGTTTTAAATATAGTTCTGCCTATGATCTCTACTCTACTTCTTATGTAAAGAAGGAGCGAGAAAGAAAGAAAAAAAATGCATGTAAAGTCTTTGAGAAGGAAGTTGTTTGTGACCTGTGACAGATGGTATTAGAATTGAATGAAAATTTGGCATCAAACTATGACAGCAGTTTGAGTAACAGCTCTGTGAAGCCCATTTTGGAATGGCAGCTTTTCATGCTCTTGGCTCAGTATTTTGGTATTAAACTGGAATACTTAGAATACAAAAATATTACAGGAGAAAATTATTGTGCTTAAGAGTCCAGCACTGTAATCTGTTTTGTGCATAGTTCAAGGACAACTATGTTGATAGGCCATAAGTCAGAGATTTGATTGCTAGAGGGAGTGTCATTATATATTTTGGAGATCCCATTTTAATTCTGTTGGAGAAAAATATTTGGAACTATTGTGGTATTCTGAGGTGTGGATGGGAGGGACGGTGATGGTCATTTCTCAAAAATTACATTTACGTAGACAGTGAAAATGGCTGTTATGTAGAATATCTGAGTATAAATGAGATCAAGCATTTAGTTATATAAAAAGTGCACCCCATTTAAAGTTTTTTTTAACAAATGTGGGCATATCAATATTTTCTAGACAGTGGACTCACTGATGTCCAATTGTTTGATAATCTTTTGAAATTCATTCCCAGACTTATAGGTGTCTATAACTTTCTTTCTGAAGGTTGTAGACACCTGTAAGCAATTTCAGTCTAGAAATGGTGATACCATGCATTTCAACAACAACAAACAAATCAAACCAAAAGTCTGATAGGTTCCTCCCAGATCCTCCCTAACAATATTCTAAACATTTACACCTGATCTTGTGCGTCTGATTCTAATTTTAGGTTATCTGAAGTAATGCTTTGTGTAAGTATGTACTTACATTTTCATATTCCAAATTTGCATTGATATTTAAATTACACAGTGGACTACAAAATGAAAATGATGTGTGGTATTTGATATATCTGTAGTGTTGAAATGAAAATAAAATATCTGTATGTTGAAATGTGTTGAAACAGTAAAAGATTTAAATGGGGTATACTTATTTTTTCACATGACAGTAAGGGGCCAAGTATGTTATAAGGAGTAATTTTGTTTTGATTTACCATTCCTTAGTCTTTACAGTCAACCCATAAACACGGGAGCTTTTTAAAACAGAGTTCATGTAATATTTCACTTTGGAGCTGTTAATAAGAGAGGAAGAATGTTATTTGTTTATTATTTATGTTGAAGAATTTTTATTTGGGGATAAAATAATAATATAGATTTTTTTCAGATCCTGAACACTTGAAAGTATTTTATGCTCTCTACTATTTCAGAAAGCGTCAAGGATGTGATTGGAAGGAAGATAAAGATTTCTGTGAAAAAGAAAGTCAAACTTGAAGTCAAGAGCGATAAAGTAGATAATAAAATATTGGTAAGTACATTCCATTTTTTCTTCAAACAATTTATTTCTCAATTTAATCTCCCCCCCTCCAATAAATGAAAATACTTTAATTTAAATACTTGTTCTCTTCTAAATTTTGTTCCTCTTATACAAAAGTTTGCATAAGCATTTCTGGACATAATATTAACGTGATTGGGTGAAAAATTAAATATAGAATGTATCCAAGTGAGAAACTTGATTTGTCCAGTCAAGTGAAGAAACATTATCATACAAACATTATCCAAAAGAGACAGTTCTTGTAGGTTTCTTAGGATAAAAATATAATTACAGTACTTGTAGACACCAATAATATAACAGTGTATCTGAGATGTTATTTTTATAAAATATAAGAGTGGTTGTTTGTATTTTACATCCATAATTTTTGTAGAATAAGACCTTTTGAGTGAGCCATAATTTGTTGTTCTACATGTGTCTGTGAATGTGGGGGAAGAAAGGGAGATAAGATCTAAAACAGTGCTGGAATTTAGAGCAGACAGAAACTATCGGTCTCTGGCCTTAATAATACCTGTTTCCAGAACTCGGCACTGTAATTTTGAAAAACCTTTCTTCTATTCCGCTTCGGCAGGGGGAAGAGACAGCAAAGCAGATGTTATACTTGTAGTCCTTGACTTACAGCCATTTGTTTAGCAACCGTTCAAAGTTACAGTGACAGTAAAAATAATGACTTAACAACTGGTTCTTACTCTTCCAACCATCACAGCATCTCCACGGTCTCGGGATCAAAATTCAGGCACTTGGCAACCAGCATGTATTTAGGATGGTTGCAGCATTTTGCAGCTATGTAATTGCCATTTGTGACCTTTGCAGCCAGCTTCTGACAAGCAAAGTCAATGGGAGAAGCCAAATTAACTAAACAACCGCATGACTCATTTAACCACAGTGATTTTCTTAACAACCCATAGCAAAATGGTCGTAAAATCAGGCATGACTCACTTAACAGCCACTGTATTTAGCAACAGAAATTCTGGCCCCAGTTGTGGTTATAAGTCAAGGACTGCCTGTAGTATAACAGTATTCTGAGTAATTGTTCTTGTTTGAGTAATCATGGTTGACTGAATTTATCACTGCTGTTATATTTATAGAAAGAAAGCCATAAAAGATGGTTTGCAAATGAAGGTGATTTCATGTCTTGTTTTACTGTGGCTAAGTGTTATATTGTGGGTTAATCAACAAATCATGGTCGAAATGAAGCATGACTTAACATGAGAAATGAACCCAGCCAGAGATACTTGCTTGAGAAAAATTGAACAGTTACCTCATCTGCAACTCTGTAACTGTTTTGATTTTTGTTTTGGACATTTAAGGTAATTGTTGAGTAGCAATAGTAACTACAAACATCTTGCTTCATTAAGTCAACAATTATTACTTTTCTTAAGGATCTATGAAATATTTGCTTGGATTACAATACAACTTTCTCTGTCACTGACGTTTGTTTATTCATTCTATTTCTATGGCTGCTCAACTCAATCGACTCTCAAGCCTTCATATAAAGTAAAATACTTAATTACCACAAGGCATAATCACTTAACAGTGTAATCTAATGTAATCCAATTATTTAAGATTACTGACATACTTAGAAATGTTAGCTTTCTTATGGCCTGATACAAATGAGTATAATTTCATAGACTTCAATGAAAGATAACTATAATATGTTCTATTTAAAATACAAATCTAGAAGATGGTTCTCCCAATTCGTAATTTATTTTAAAATAATAATCCATATAAGTAAGACCACTATTACTAATGAACAAACTAGTCACAGGGAGTTGGCTATTGCAGTGCTATTGATTTGATAGGGTGAACATCTCCGTAAAAGAACTGCCAAATTGTAACAGTTAAACTTGATTTGAGATTGTAATATAATGCAGGCCAAGCAGCTTTAACACAATCTTCCCCTTTTTATGGCATCTAGAACTTGGCAAAAATCACTGCCATGCTCTCCTATCATTTAAAAGCAGGTGTATGAAACTGGTAGTATAAGCACCCAAACCTTTAAAATATCTCCAGCCCAGGACCAAAATATCTTGAAAAATCCCAGCTCCACTTCATATGACCTATTTGGTTTACATCATAATCACCTTTTCTGGGCTTTCAGCCCCGCTTAATGTTTCAAATAATTTCTGCAGTTTTAGCAATACCATGAAAAAGACCAAAAAAAGGAAAAATAATGTTATTTAAACTAATAAGTGCTCATTACTTTATCCTCCATCTGTTTTATTAACCTTCCAGTCAGAATAATTTGAAATTACTTGTTAATTTGCAATGCTTTATTGAGAAATATTCAAGAATGACTGAATGATAATAAGCATTTTAAACTGCAGGCCACAGACATTATAGCAATATATCTATATGCTTCAACCTGAATGTGGCTATAGTAATCTGTGAAGTGTTTAGAGGCCGGTCTAATTTGAAGGGTAAAAAAATAATAATATATATGAATACAAAGGTGTGTATGTCTATGTCCTTTCTTTATCATCCAGTCTATGATACATGAAGCCTGTATGCTTAGATGATAGGAGCAGGGTTGTGTGAGTAAAAGCCAGGTGCTGTGTCCTGGACTTTCTTTCATAAAATTAGATGCAGTGTATGTTTAAAGACAGGTGCCTGCTGATATTTGATATAGAGTACTACATTCTTTGTTATGAATGTTCCTTTATACTGACATGATTTATTTATTTAAACAATTTATATATGATAGATATTCTAAGACAGGGGTCCCCAACCCCCAGTCCATGGACCGGTACCGGGCTGCAGCATGCCAGTAACTGGTCCACACAAACAAGCAAAGTCCCATCTGTGGGATGCAGGCAGCACACAAAACCACGCACTTTCCGGTCCACGGAAAAACCTTTCTCCATGAAACCGGTCCCTGCTGTCTAAAAGGTTGGGGACCTCTGTTCTAAGAGGTATAACACATTTTTTTCAAATTAAGTATACGTTATTCATGACATCCTACCTACAGTATTTAATGCAGCATAATTTCCTATAATTTTTTCATGGTTGTCATTTTGCAGTTAATGAATAGTAAAATATTGTATCCATTTTTATCCCTCTTGTATACCTTGATATTTTGGGACTTTGAAATTAAGGAGAGTGAGGTTATAGTTTTAATTTTTTTTTTAAAAAAAGTTTCACATCTAAATCTTGGAAACACTGCTGTGTTATGGGCTGGCCTAGTAGTATTTTTTTAAATGTAAAAGTGGGAATAATTTTTACTTTTTAGTGTCTTGCTTTTTATATTACCTTCCCAGGAATAGCTGGAAAATTGTGCTACTACATTTTTCATAGATTATATCTTAGCATCAGTTTTGAATAACTGAGGTTTATGTCTGATTTAAGTTTAAAATGCACTTAGACATTGTAAAGAAACTGTTGGGCTTTTCCAATACACTAGTTTTGATTATTCACGTAGGAGGGAGCTACAGTTTTATTTTTATGGCATTCAGAGTCTCAGGATTACACTATTGAAATTCAGTGGCAAAACAGTGATATTTTTCCTTTTTCTTTTCTTTTATAAAATATGATCCAAAATACACATGAAATCCAGAGATGTTTTACCTTCAATTTAGGCTCTGACCCTTACAGATTCTTATTTTAAAAGTGAGGCCTGGTGTTTGTTGGTAAAGTGAGGTGTTTGTTGGTAATATTCAAAGATACGTTCTTCGATCTGCAGATCAAGAGGTAAAATATAAGAGTGAAAGAATGGAGTAGATAAATACTGTTTACCATCCTGAAATATGATCCTCCAGACATAGAAGCTGTACTTTCAGTTGATAAACTGATGCTGGGAAAGAGCTGGGAGAAAATTAAAGTTTTTTATGCATGCATAGAGTGTCTTGTTAAGGAGCTTGCAAGAACAGAGGGAGTTATTGTTGGAATCAAAGGAGGAGGAGGGGAGAAAATGGCTAGTAAGGAAACATGGCATTAAGCAAATTCAGACTACAGAATAGATCTGGATTCAGGGAGGATTCAAGATCACCAAAGCGGAGACAGCATAGAGATCACTGAGTAGAGATGAAGATAGTCTGGCATTGGATGATGGCTATTTGACGCAGATTCCAGACAGGGAGAAGATTTGAAAATTTACATTCTGGTAGCTGAGAGTGGTAGGCCCCTAAGTTTAATTAAAGCTCTTAATTAATTTCCCCATAAACAACAGCTTACTTACAATTTACATAGAACAAAAATCAGTTTGGTGCATTCTACTGTCTTCTAAAATGAAAAATAGGAAAGAGAATGGATTTATTTGCTTTAGCTGGTAGTGCTTTCTACCAATTAAAATAGAGCTGATGCTACCGTGTTTCTCCAAAGTAAGACCGGGTCTTATATTCATTTTTGCTCCAAAAGATGCATTAGGGCTTATTTTCCAGTTAGGGCTTATTTTCAGGGAAATACGGTACTAAATGCATCCGTCTGACTGACGATCTTAACTGGGGCTTATTTTTGGGGTGGAGCTTATATTACGAGCGTCCTGAAAAAAATCATGCTAGGGCTTATTTTCCAGTTGGGTTTTATTTTCAAAGAAACATGGTATCTAGTGAAGGACTCTGATTCTTAGAGAAATCAATGCTTTTCTATCTTACACTGTTACAAATAAAGAAAAATATTGAACTGGGTCAAAGAATCTTTGAACATACATTGCTATCCACTCCTGAAAGCTCTCACAATATCCTGTGACAAGATAGAAACAGACAAATAGAAGATTTCTGTGCAACATGAAAATATCAAGATATGACAAGCATACATTTATTTGTTCTTTTGCGTCTGTCAGGATGTCACATCAACATATTCCCATTAAGAGATTTGATTAATATAAAATTGATTGTACAGAGCATGTACTATGAAATCCTGAAACCTCTGCTTATTTAGATTTTTTTTCTGTAAAAGGCCACATTTTCTTAGGATTGATATCTATTGCTTTGCTCTTTCTTCCCTCCCTCTATATTATAGCAATTTCTAATAAAGGGATAAAGTGCTCTTCTCAAAGGATCTCTTGCAATTGATTTTTTAAAATTAAGGTGAGAGTTACATAAAATTCAGCTGAGGCTTATGTGTTGCCATAAAAGTTCGTTGCTCTGATTCATAAATTCAAATAAAAATATTAATGTGTTAAAATTAAGGCATATTAAAAGCAAAGTTGCACAACAAAATACTCTTTATTTCTATCTCTAACCATTAGAGTCCTGCTTAAATATTGTGCTATGTTACAGAAAGTGCTTTGTAGAGATATGCAAAATGTTGTGTGCATGAACTGTACACGAAATTGCTTGTTTCGGGTGATCTGTGCCTGTTTGGGATCTTTGGATCCATGCATGGAATAAAATGGGTTGTTCTGGATAGAAGTGGAGTTGTGATGGTGGGAGCATGGAAGAAGCTAAGAACCTCAATCTCTAAGAGATGGAAGGGAAGGAGTGATCAAGATCAAGTGATCTAGACAGCCCAGTGAGCTAGACCACTCTGGGAAATTGGTGGTTGAGAGGAGGGAGGTCACTGGGAAGATTGTGGAACAGGTGACCATTGGATATATCATAGTGAGAGACTGGTGATAGCTAATGAATATAGGGCATTATGAAGACTTTAAGGCACATGGGCCAGTGGGTTATGCTGCACTTGAAAAAACAGAGGGGAATGGGGGGGACAGTCTACATCAGGGCTTTTCAACCTGTGGTACGCGTACCACTTGTGGTACATTAATGAGTGGCAGGTGGTATGCAGCCCTGCCTAGCCAAGTGTAGTGGGGAAGGGAAAGAGCCAGCACAGGCAAAGACTTACAGTGAGAGAGTCCTCTGGAGCTGCAGATTTTACTTATGAATGGAGCCATTTGGGGAGGCTGCCTTAGCCGGCAGCCAGTACTTACATTTTTTTTCTTCCTTAAGTGCCAGCTGGGCTCCTTACTTTCCTTTCTAGCCAGTAGCTAATTCTTAAAGGGGAAGTGCCTTTTTAAGCTAGTTCACTCAGCAGCTTGTCTTTTCGTCTCTGGAGGCCTTTCCTTGTTTGATCAATATATGGAAGAGGGAAAATATGGGGGGGGGGTCAAATTCTTCCTTCAGAAGGAGATGGGAATGAGAAAAAAGGAGGCAGGGAAGGGAGGGAGGGAAGGAAGTCCTGCCTTAGCACTTGGCCACCAGCAGCTCTGCCATTGACTTTGCTTGTCAAAAGGTTGCAGAAGGGGATCACATGACCCTGGGACACTGTGATCATCATAAATATGAATCAGTTGCCAAGCATCCAGATATAAATCACATGACCCTGTTGCTGCAATGGTCATAAGTGTGAAAAATGGTCATAAGTTATTTCAGTGCAATTGCAACTTTGAACAGGTTTTTTTTTTTGTTACCAAGTTTTTGACACCTTGCTAGGTGGTACACGAATATTGCCATATTCTAAAAGTGTTACATTCGGTAAAAAGGTTGAAAAGCCCTGGTCTACATCACCCTATCTCTACTTTCTCCTCTGGATTTTGTTTTACCTTAAAGTGTGATTAACTGAAAATGGTTTCTCAGAACCTTTGGAACACTATGGATTGTTTTTTGGGTTCAAAGCAAAAGTTTTCCCCATTCACATATATCCTAAGTGCATGAGTATATGTTTTTTATATGTTTTTTTAAATACAAAGTTAAAAAATAAACAGGAGAAAAGGATTTGGAAAAAATCAAAGAAAGAAAAAAGTAAAAATTAAGGGGAGAGAGAGGGAGGGGGAGGGAGGGAGGGAGGAGAAAAATAGGAAAAAAATGAGTTCTGACTTTTTGGTACAGCTATAAGTTAAAAAAGTACATCAAATCTTATTCTGAATTTAACATAAGTTTACATTATTTCCAAAAACCAATATAATTCTATCATCAAATCCCAAAATTAACTTTTCATTTCTTTCACTTTCTTGCAAAAAGTCCAAAAAAAGTTTCCAAGTAGAAATAAAATTTGTCAGTCTTCTCTTTCATCAAGGCTTTCAATTTCATTATCTCCATCAATTATATCAACTTTATTATTTGTAAGTCTTTTCACCTTTGAGCATATACAGGTAGTCCTCATCTTATAACAGTTCATTTAGTGATCATTCAAAGTTACAACGGCACTGAACAAAGACCGTTTTTCACACTTACGATCTTTGTAGCATCCCCATGATCATGTAGCATGAAATTCAGATGCTTGGTAACTGATCCATACTTACGATGTTGCTGTGTCCCAAGGTCATGTGATCACCTTTTGCAAACTTGACAAGCAAAGTCAATGGGGAACCCAGATTCCCTTAACAATCGTGTTACTAACTTATCAACTGCGGTGATTCACTTAACAATATGGTAAGAGAGGTCGTAAAATGGGTAAAATTCACTTAACAAATGTCTCACTTAACAACTGGGCTCAATTGTGGTTGTAAGTTGAGGATTACCTGTAAAGTCTTTCGGCTGTTAGCATATATAAAAGCAAAGTTCCATAAGATGTCTCCATTTGTTTGTCCATTAAGTCCCTCAAAAAAGTTTCTGGTGTCAATTGTACATTCACTTTTAAAATCTTCTATATCAAAACACATATTTCATCCCAAAATTTTCTAGCTTTGTTACATGTCCACCAAAGATGGGGTAAAAAAATCACCCAAAACTGGGAGACTTCATGACCTAGTTGTATAATTCCTGTGCTTTGCTTAGACACTCTTGAGGTCTGTCATTATCATAAGGAAATGCTAAACAGGAGATGGAATTTTAAATATGTGTCGGAAAATGTTTGTCTCCTTTGCTTTATCTTTTTAATGTCTTGTAGATTTATATCCAACTTTTACTGCCCCTTTTCCATATTTTGAATGTGATGGTTAATTTTTTGTTATCTCTATCCTACACGCCCCCTTCCCAACTTTGCAGTATCAGAGTCTTAGTAGCATTTTTTCTTGGTCTGTTCTGGGTGTTCAGGAAATGACTAGTAGAAGGCCAATCTAAATGTTCTTAAACTTTATATCTTGTTTTGTTGAGTCTCTTTGCATAGTCTGTTTGTTAGCTATTCACTCTATTCTGATATTCAGACCCAATGTATTTTTCATTGCTGTTGTCTACGTGTAGTAAATACAAATGGTCTGCTACCATAAGACTGGCAACTGCATAAACTTGGCACAACTACTGATAACTACTTTGGTTCTATTAGGCATTCATCCAACTGCTAACAATGAGGTCAATCTGTTGTAAAGCCCAAAATTTAAAGGAAACAGAAGGATTATGGGAGGAAGGTCTCAGGTTATTTAAAGCTTCAAGAAAGGTAGAACCGTACAATTCAGCTGAATTTCACATTTTCTGCAAAAGGTTGGTTCAAAGCCTTAGTAATAAGAGCAGCTTTTGGCTGGCAAATGAGAGGAGGGGATGTCAGAGAGAAAACGGATGATACCATTTATGTTTTGTCCTGGCTTTATGCATTACATGCCTGTGAAATCTGTTTTGTTCAGTAGAAAATTATTTTGTTATAATCTCACAATAGATAGGAGAATCTGTGTTACCTTATAATTTGACGCAGTATTACGTTTGTTTGAGGATGAGCTAAGGATTTAATAAGTAGTTTTAGAAAGAGAAAAGGATGGTTTTCACGAAATGCTGTAACAACTTCTTTCTGTTTTTAATCAATGGTCCGTGCATTGATCTGAAGCATAGTGCCAAATATACAAACCTCTGGTAGTGCCGTACTAAATGCCAATATAATGTAAAATGTGGTAAGTTCACATATACTATGAAAGAGATTTGATATATGTATTTCTGTGTACTTCAGCCATTTGTTTACATCCAGTATCATACTGGAGGATGAGATCAAGTAAATCTGTTGCATATATTACATACGTCAAATAACAGACTTGTCCAAAATTAGGAGTTTTATTTGTTTGTTTTGTATGACATAACAAAGGTTCATTAAAACCTACCAAATTTTCACAGTTCAGTGGGTGGGGTTATTTATGTAAAAAGCTATATGAATATAGATTTGGAGTCGAATGAAATTGAAGAAGTAGAAACTTAAGACAAGACACCTCTTGTAGCTAGAGAAATTAATATGGATGGAGATTTACAATAGAACCTCAAAATTACTATGGTAGCCAGCAAGCTTAGTTTAGGAGCCTTTGTTGCTATGCCCATTGATGATAAAGTTTGCCTTAGTGATTTATTGTATGCACTATACCGGGGGTAGGCAACCTCGGCTCTTTTATGACTCGTGGACTTCAACTCCCAGAATTCCTGAGCCAGCCATGCTGAGGGGAAAGGGAGAGTTTCCAAGCTGAGCCATGCTGGCTCAGGAATTCTAGGAGTTGAAGTCCATGAGTCATAAAAGAGCCAAGGTTGCCTACCCCTGCACTATACTAACATCCAGTCAGGCTTCAAAGACATTTGAAAACTTAACAACGCTGCAGTTAGGATGTGGTTCCATAAATTCTTTTTTTAAAAGCCATATATTTTTAGCTTATGATTTAAGCTCATTCCATTTCCACTCATCATGCATCAGAAGGCCAACAAACTGGAATTTAAGTACTTAAAACTGCACAATTTAAACTATAAAGACTTTGCTGCAGTTGCATTTAAGTTCCAAGTTTCAGCTCTGCAAGTTATTGCTAGCAAAAGTATTCAACGTGACACATGCAGGGACATCTATTTGTAGAGGTAGTCCTCGACTTACGACCATGGTTGAGCCCAAAATTTCTGTTGCTAAGTGAGACAGTGGTTAAGTGAATTTTGTCACATTTTACAACCTTTCTTGTCATAGTTGTTAAGTGAATCATTGCAGTTGTTAAGTTAGCCAGATGGTTAAGTGAATCTGGCTTCCCCATTGACTTTGCTTTTCAGAAGGTCACAAAAAAATGATCACGTGACCCTGGGATGCTGCAAATGTCATAAATATGAATCAGTTGCCAAAGAACTGAATTTTGATCACGTGATCATGGGGATGTTGCAATGGTTGTTTGAAAAACGGTCATAAGTCACTATTTTCAGTGCTGCTGTAACTTCAAACGGTCACTAAATGAACTGTTGTAAGTCAAAGACTACCTGTACTTAACTTTTCCTCACTTTTTATCGCTCATACTGCATTATGAAGCCTGAAGCAGAGTCCTGGGATTGTCCATTAAAGTTTCTGCTGCCCACTGGACCAAAAGAAAAAAAAGGCAGTTGTCACCATTTTCTTCCCTGTTTTGGAAAAGATGGTGATTGATAGTGGCAGCTGTTCAAGCCCCCTACGTAGCGTACACAGACGGTGGCACTACAGGAGCTTCTTCAGATATTTAGCTTGCTGAGTTTGTGGCTTTTAGAAATGTTTATTTTTACATTAATTTCCTTCTAAGATACCTAAATAGTTGCTAATGTGAGAAAGGGAAATATATTTTTTTCAAATAAGAGGAGATTTTTGGCTGTTAATAGCGGTGAGAAAACTCTATGAATATTTTTTCCCCCCAAAGATTCTGGACTTTTCTTTACATAACAAAAAGATGGCTTTTTAAAACCTTATCAATGTATGATTTTTACAATTATTGATAATGGCTGTTCTGTATTTGTTGAAAGCTTCATTGATAATTATTTTAAAATATTACCTGTAACTTTAAATTAGCATGATACAGCATGATACAGATAGACAATGGTGTGTCTTTCCACTAGCTATGTTTCCAAAATGATACTGGACAATGATTTCCCACATAAAAAAATATTTATTTATGAAATGTATTCGCTGTCCATCTTGCTGTGAAGCAACTCTGGTCATGACATATGCATTATTAATTCACTTAGGGCATTTTGATTTTCTAATACACTTACTAATAAGACTCTGTCTACTCTTCTGCTAGCTTATTCTGTATTTCTGTTTTCCTTAGTTTTTATTTAGAAGGATCAAAGAAAACTCAGCTGAAGTAGTATGGCAGGTAAAAGAAAATTAATGTTGTCATTCCTGAATAACAAGTTCTGACATTCTTTTGTTTTAGAAGGTGCTCATTTAATAGAGAAAGAAAAGTACTTTCTTACATTTTTGAAGGGTTACTCTATTGGGACTTTTTAAAAAGAGAATAAAAAGGGAAAAGTGGTTTAGGCATTGTCAGATATCTGACAGAAATGAACAATAGCTTTAGCAGTACATAGATTTTGCTCTGTACGTTTTTTTAAATTGGTATTTTACAAGGCCTAGATGCCCAATAATAAGAGAAAAACATTTAAACAACATGGATTAACATTCAATATTTATTTTAATATTAATAGCGTGTGAATGTATTTAGCACAATCAGTATATAGAAATAAATTCAGTTTCTTGAAAGCATACTACTAAAATTGCAAATTTATTATAGTTACATTGTGATCTTGAATTTGAAACAATAATATTATCCAATAAATCTTTGATGTCATTTAGAAAATTAAATTTTTTTGCATATTGACAAAATTTCTATCAGTCGATTACAAAAGGTCACACTGCTTGGATCAGCACATATGCTTTGCCTATACATTATGACACGGGTGTCAAACTCGATCACATTATGTGATGTATCGTGACGTATCGTGACATTTTTTCCCTTTGCGGAGCTGGGGTGGGCGTCGCCTGCGCATGATGTATCCGGCCTGCGGGCCGCCAGTTTGACACCCCTGCATTACCACATTCTAGGTTCCTGGGAAGAGCTTGATGTGTATGAGGGCCAACACCAATTAAAGAACTGTGACTTCACATTGCTGTGTGTAAGACCAAACTTGATAGGTGGACAAAAATGGCAAATCCAATCTAAACAACTGTCTGACTGTGCGACCAACCATAATAATACAGCTTTACTTGGAACAGCTTACATCCGCAACAATATCTTTGACACCATCAGATAACAACATCTGCCTATCCCAGGTCCTTTGGTGGATAAAAATGCCAAACGTCTGGCTGACTATGCAACCAACCGTAATAATTGATTACAAGAAGGCATTTGACTCCTTGCCACATGATACAGTTTCCTGGAAATGTCAGAAGCTTTGTGCAAAGATCAATGGCATAATGGAAAGCATAGTTGTTGGTCAGAGGTGATAGCCTGGGAGAGGTTAATAACTTACAAGGAGATTCACTATCACCATTACAGTTTGTCATTGCATTGATTCCTCTGTCAACAATACTGAAGAAGTCACGTCATGTCTATCAAGCACCAAAAGCATCTGCCAGGCTATTCCCACCTCCTTTATATGGAAACTGTATGAAAAAAGCACCATCTGAAATGGATTTGCTACTCAACACTATCCAAATATACAGCCAAGATACTGCAAATGTGCTACCCATTTCATCAACAGGGAAAAATATTGAAAGCTGAAAGAATCAAACTGCCCTATGGAAATAACATCTGGAGTCTAAATAAAGATCACTACAAATACTTGAGCATCTTTCAGACTGACAACATTAAGCACGCTGAAGTAAAGAAGATTAGTAGTGAATAAATCAGAAGAATGAAGAAGATCTTAAAGTTCAAACTCAGTGGTGGAAACACTATCAAGATGATTAATACCTAGGCAATTCCAGTCACTAGATATACAGCTGCTTTGTGCTCTGAAGCCTCCTACTGTTTCTCAAAAATTACCTGGCTCACCTTTGTTTGAGAGATTGATTGAATCCTCCACCTCCTGCAGAAGACTTCTAAGTCTCTGCTGCTCCATTAGAAGTGCTGAGGACCTCCCTTATTGAGGATTCAAAAATATATAATAAGGCTGGCTTACCCAACTGCAACTAGAGCAAAATAAAAAAGAGGGCCGAAGATGCTGTTGACCTTCTAATTTTTCCAGAATTAGCTTTAGGATAGTGTTCTCCTGCTCTGCTGTTTCTGCCCCTGCTTCCTGATGGATTCTCCAATTCATTGCGGTCTTTCCTCACTTGTTTCTCTTCAAGTACAAAACCTTATTTATTTATCTGTTATGTACGTTTATCAAAATATATAAAACAACTACTGTAATAAATCATTTACAAAATTCCATCCAACAAATATTCATAATTTAACAGCCTAAACTAGATTAATTTTAATAAGTAAGTCAAATCAAATCAAACATACATATTTAAAACAACCTGTGATATGACCAAGCACGTATCATTCATAATTAAAACTATAATCCTGGGAATACACAAGAATACTGATAGCAGGGTGGAATAATCGGGCTCTTCATTCATTCATCATGTAAAAACATTTTTAACTTCTTTTAAAGGCCATCAGACTTTCACTAAGATAAAGGGAAGGAGGGAGCTGATTGTAGAGTTATAAAGGTAGGTCTACGAAAGCTCAAAAGAGACATCAGGAACAAGAAAGAAGGCCTGCTCAGGGGAATGTGAAGGCAGAACAGGATTGTAGTGAGAAATAAGGGCAGAAATCATGTAAATTTATGTAGAAGGATTATAAACTGGGAAATGATGTAAGTAGTGATAGTGCTGCACATAAAATTTATTTATTTATTTAAAAGATTTGCATGGCTGCCTATTTAAAAACACAATAATAAAACTCAGAACTATAAAAATCATGAAACATAAAGTCAGAACAAAACCTGGGGCCTTAGTCATCTTGGGATACCCCACAACCAACTCCAGACACCCTCATTTTAACCCTGCACATGGATAAAAAAACCAGGTCTTGATGGCCTTCTGAAAGCCTAAAAGTCTATCAAATATATTGCGGGCTCCATTTTTTTAAATGCTGCTGTGTGGCACAGTCGGTAATTTGGAAGTATAAAAGTTCAGGCTACAGAATACTAGTTATCATGTTGATTCAAGAAGAGCCAAGGTAAAGATTAGAGACAGACTGATAAAAGTTTGGACTGAGTGTTCTTCATGTATAATAAAACAAGTCCGCATACTTTGGAAATACAAACATTCTGATAACTAGTATTAAGATAAGCATTTTCAGATCAGACTGTTTTAGAATGTCTAAATAATATGCTGGTACTTTTCATCCATAGTTTTAAAAATGCAAATATGAAAATAACAGAAAGATAGGCTGCTATCAAGCTAGCTAGGAATGGAAGAGAATTTCCAAATTTCTGCAGGAATTAAAAATAAACCTTAGAATTGGAAAATTCCTTTCACTTGCTCATACCTTTCAGTATTATCTTTAAGTGAAACTTGCCCTAAGTAGAATATTTTCAAGTTAAAGTTGTAACATGCTTATGATCAAGCAATTAAACTGACTCTTCCCAATGAATACTGATGCACCAGATTGCATAAGCAGGTTTTCATAACTGTATGGGGTTTTGGTTGCAGAATACTTGGGGAATGGTTGTCCATACAGTGTTCTTGAAAACTTTTTGCTCTAAGGTGAGATGTCCTGAATATGAAGTAATTTCCAGCATAATTATATAGTGCTGAACTTGTGTATTAAGTTTAATTTTATATAATCTTAAACCTAACACTAAGGATTAAGTAGCCTCATATAATTTACCTTCACAACAGGAAATGGGATTCCTTCAAGATAAACAATAATCCTCTTAAATCAAAACAAGATAATCTAGGAGTCACAGGTGAGAATTGCAAATAAGGTTCTTGTGAGGTAAACTCAATAATTTAAGTTTAATTCCCCTGAATCATACATCTGCACACTTACAAAATGTCTGTATGTGTTGGCATTGATGCATTTGGCACGAAGATTTTATTATGCAGTACAGCATGTCATGCCAATGATATTCAAAATAGAAAAGAATAAATAATTGGTGCTGAGCACCTTACTGTAAGTTTTGGATTATCCTTAAATCAATATTTTTAAAATTATTCCAGTTTTAGATTTTGGTAATTGTATTGTCATAGCCTGTTATATAAGTTTTTTTTAAAAAAATGGAATAGGAGATACAACATAGCATTTATTATAATCCTTACAAGAATTACAAGAATTGACTTTGCTTGTCAGAAGGTCACAAAAGGTGATCATGTAACCCTGGGACACCGCAAGCCTCATAAATATGAATCAGTTGCCAAAGATCTGGATTTTGATCATATGATTGTGGGGATACTGCAACGGTCATAAGTGTGAAAAATGGTCATAAGTCACATTTTTCAGTTTTTCACTTACAACGAATAGTTATAAGTTGATGACTACCTGTATATCTGAACTCTGAAAACAGGATTTATTCAAGTTGATGGTTAACCAAAAGAAATACCACTACCATTGCTACTATTCATTAATACTCATGCTTTGTAGTTTCTACAATACATACTTTTTATTAAGTATAATGCTCCATCAAACTCAATAAAGAAAATGAACAGCAAGGTAATTTGGTGATGAGGCATTAGATTTCCAGTAACCAAACGTGTTTCCTTTTGACTGTAATTGAAATCTTTGGAAACTGTATGCTCCAGCAGAGATACTTTAGAGAAATTAGCATGGAGATTGGTAGTCATGAAGGTATTTATTACATTTACTGCCCAGATGGGATTGCTTGTCACTGAGGCTTCTTTGTTACTTTGAAAAGGAGTAAGACTATCCTTTTGTCACTTTTGTAACTTCTCCTGTTTCACAACTGCCTTCAGACTGATAATTGATGAGGTAGCCAGTTAGGTAGATACAATAAATTAATTTACATTTTTGTTCTGAATTTGAAATTAAACAGAATTATACTTTACTTAATATTCCAGACATTCTCAAAGTAGTCTGTCACCCATTCAGATGCATATTATAAGTTCATAAAGTTTGGATAATTATGGACATGTAACTGGTCCAAAGAAAATATTGTGTTTTATTTACTCTAAATGGATTTATAGTTTGCACCAAGCCATAATATATTTTACTTGTTCCTGGCAGTATAAATGAGACGTGGGTGACAATGTTTACTAACTAAGCTGTAATCTGCCTGAGGACAATAAATCATAGTTGAAATTGAGGTATGTTGTTGCTTTATAGATCGCAGAATTAGCGCAACTTTTAAAAAGGGGAAAACAAACTAGAAATTTGTAAAAAAAAAAAAAAAAATCATGGATGTTTTGTTTGACTGGCTTGTTCAGCAAACCCGTATCAAAATAAACTATGTGGCTTAATAAGATAGTTTTTAGAATGTATAAACAATGCTCTACACACACGTACACATGTATACACACACATGACAGCCTGAAACCACAATGATACCAAACTTATATGGATGTTTACCGTCATGTATTTTATGTCGCAACAGCTAAAGCAAATACCTACCTTGTATCATTTTATGACAACATACATAGTTGCACATGTGATACCATGTATTCTTCTTGCTGCCCCATGGATACCCATGTATAAATATATATATATAATGAAATGTGTTTTCTAAATTTACTAGTTTTCTGAAATATGAAGTGAGGCTAATGAAACATTCAGGATGACTGCTTAATGTGGTTCCCTCCTATCGCTGAGTTGGTGGGAAAGTATGTTGACATAAATTGTGTTGCCAATACAGATGAGCTTTATTGAGTCTCAGTCATGAGACCAGGTGGGATTCCTGGCCTTACCATTTTTAATGTGGGACAGTTTCAGAGCAGGGATTGGTAGATTCCTTTCTTTTTCCACCTCTAGATGAGAACAGCAAGCACCAATAACTATATAGGTTGTGGCAGGCCAGGGCAGGATTTGAGGAACTCAAGGTGTTCTTTCTCAGAATGGCCAATTTTTGTAGTTGCTATAGTTACCATGCTCACCCCAGTCCTGAAAGCCCCTGAAAGCACTATAGTGATATCACATGCTTTTTTGTACATTTCTAATTCAGTCCTGAGTATGTTTCTGGAGAGGAAAGAAAGCAGCAGAAGGAAGGAAGGATAGAAAAGTTTTTTTAAAAAAAACCACAAGGGTGTCCATCAGTGTACTGACAGTGCATAAGGTGTAACCTTAAAATATAGATATGTGTTTGTTTCTCTTTGCAATAGTTTTATACTTTAGCTTGATTTTGTATCCTTTTCTATTTTTCTTCCTTCCTTTCCATCTTATCACAAAAAGATAAGTTGGAACTCTGAAATGCACATTTCTCAATGTGCTTCTTGATTCTCATAAATTATCCGGGAGGGTTGATCATCCTTTTCTTATTTTCCAACAGCCCTCTTATCTGTTAACATTCTAGGAGAAAAATGTTACTCAAAAATTACAAACCCAAACCCTACTAAGAAATTGGATTCCTAATATTTCTTGTGATCCCTTTTTCTTTTTCTCTGTATGTTTTGGCTGGTTTAGTTTAATAGTTTTCTTTTTAAAGTTGGGTTGTTAATTTTTGAGTCAGCTCCAGAATGATAATGGATAGATAAACAAAAGAAAAGGGAGAGAGAAATAACAATGAAAAGTTTAATCTTCTAAAAAACTGTCAAGCCGGAACTCACAATCCAAAATTGTTTGGCATCAGAATTCTGATGTTTAACTATAATTAACCAGATTTGTGTGTTGGGGTGGGGTGTACTTTGGTGTTTAAATCAGTCCTGTGGAAATATTTTTGCAAAATTATCCATTTAGTTGTGTCATAGTGTGCAGCCCAGAACTTTCAGAGTACTAGAGTCTTTTTGTCAGGGAATTCATGCCCATACATTCATCACTTGTGAATATGGGATTTCTACTCTCATTCCTTCTCTTAAGATGCTTTAGTTGAAAATGAGACTGATTGACTTTCATGACGGCTGTTTACAAAGAAGCTGTGCAATATCAAGAGCAGGGAGTATAAACTTTATAAACTATCTCTTTAAGGGTTTGTAAATATCTTGAACCCATTAAAATAAGTGAAGAGAAACTTCACAAAAAATTATTTTAGTGGCATTTACACTTGAACATAGGTGTTTTTTTTGTTGTTGTAAACTTACTTAACAGGGAGGCTTACCTCCATGTGCTGAATGAAGATTTTAATACAACCTCTGTATGGAAGTAACACTTCTCTGACCTTGTTTAGATCCTAATTTAGCAGGAGGAATGTGTTTCTGCCACAAATTTGTTTTGGGAAAAGAGGGGGAAACATTTTAACAGGGAAAAACAAATCTAATTAAGATCACCCATCACCAAAATATTTTGCCACACTACCTTTCTAACCTTGTAAACCAACCATCCTTGCTTGCAGCACATTGAATATATTACTTTATACACTTGCCTTTTGTTCTTTAAACCTTTCACCCTTTTTTAATGATTCATCAGCTTCATCTCTGACTTCCTGAGTTTTCCAGTTTCTCTAGAGTCTAGACCCATTTGTTCTTCCTGCTGTAATTTGATTCGCATTCATTCACTTTGTATAGCCAAACCTCCTCAATGTATACTTTTCATACTAATTATTCACTTTCATAATTCAGTCCATATTCACTCAGCATTCATTCATTGTAATTGTATAGTTCCTGGTACTTATATTTCTGATATAAGTATTCGCAGGTTAATTCCTTCCTTGTTTATTCTCCTGTAATCTACTTTCTAATTTCTTCTTTACTTTTTGTTCTTTTAAAAGGTGCTTTCAAAAGATATTTTTCTTTTTAAGAAATGCACAGGTGAACAAAAAAACCCCCCAAGAATAGATCTAGGGGGGGGGGATTTTTCCTCTAGTCCTGAATGGCATTTTCAAAATGTTCTATTCTCTTAACTGGAAACCCTGTGACTGGAAACACTGTAGTGATATGGGAGTTAGCTGATCATGCTTAACCTCTCCCATGTGCTTTTCTAAAGAAAAAGGAATGAAAAAGTAATTAACATATTAAATAAACAGTAAATTTATAAGTGTCATAGAAATTGAAGTGCTTCAAGTTTATTTGATTAATTGTAAAAACTGGATATATATCTTTTAAAAACAATAGTAATCAGTATTAAGCTGAATATTAATTTCAGAAATATAAATTCTTTGTCAGATTTATTTTTAAGTTGCCATGTTATTTTAGTCTGTGTTGAGGCATACTCCCACAACTTAGTCCTTCTCCCACAAAAGGGACCAAATAAGAAGCTAGGGAATCCTTGCAGAAATCAGCATATGCAATGGTAGTTCAAAGAAACCTTTGTCCTATTAATTGTCAAATTTTATAATCTGTACAGTTATCATCTCTTCACTGAGCAAAATTCTTTGTGTTTTCCTTTTTATAAAAATAAACATTTAAGAGCAAAGCAAGAGGGAATAACCTCATCTGGTTGTTTTCCTGTTTATATCCCAAAATTTCAGTATACTATTTAATATTGCATAATCTCTTATAAACTGCTTGGTTTTATTTGTATAAATCCAGAGTTATTTATGCAGATCATCTGGAAGTCCTTATCCCTCCATAGAGATAGCTGAGCAATAAGTGTGTGTAAGCCAAGTTGGGAAACCAGCTTAGCAATAAATTTAAAATTTGGAGCTGGCAATTCATCTTGCTAAATCTTGGTAGAATATTGTTTTTAACAACTGCAGTTCTTCTAACTGAGAGAATTTCAGATTTCTCCATCTTGAAGATCTATTATATATTCCAAATCTATGAATAGTTATTTTTAGAAAGATCATCATTATTTTTTCCCAAATTAATTCCAAGATTGACTAAGAACCCCATTTTTACATATAAATGTCACTTATCTACCTTTATCAGTTTCCATCTCAGCATTTGTCTTTTATTGATCTGAATACCTGACAAAAAGCCAAGCTTCTGTTTATATTGTATTAGCATCAACTGAATAAGTGTGACATAATCGGCATATTATTTCAATTTATTGTACTGATTTGCTAGTTTGATTCCTGAAATTTTACTTTCTTGATGTACTTTCATTGCTAGCAGCTGAGTCTTTTTGATTTGGATTGTGTAACATAATTTAAGAGCTATAATACAGTCTACATTTCTGGCCAGTGATACTTGCGAATATCAAAGATTCTTAGGATTCTTTTTTAAGCTGTCAATATTGGAAGACAGCTGGCCATAAGTTAGTTTAAAAGTCCGTTAATTATTAAATAAATTGGAAAACAAAAGGATAAGGAAATAGTTTGTATTATGTCTATTAGCAATAAATGAAATGAGTGGCATTTCCTGCCAGCATTGAATCATTTCATTGAGCAGATCCTGCTAGCCACTTCCTTGTTTTTTTTCCTGAAGTTTGCTCAGGAAACTGAGAACCTCAGCCAATAATTTTAATACAGCATGAAAGATTACATTAGTTTGAAGTTCCTGGCAGTCCCTAATGGGGAATTTGAGTTTGATAATTAGGTTGTTGACTAATTTATCCCATAAGGTTATGCCCTTCCTCCTGTGCTGTTCAATATCTATCTATATGAAATTACTAGGGAAGGTAATTTGGAGCCTTACAATGACTCTGTAAATAACCTTACAATTGAGTAGTCTTTTACCTCTCTTCATCGCCTGGTTCTAAGGGAGGGATCTGTACCTTGAACCTAATGAATTTATTGATGGAGAACAAGCTGAAATTATATCTGGACAAAAAAATAGAACCTCTCAAAAAATAGAGCCCATCAACATGACTGGCTGAGGAATTCTGGGAGTTGAAGTCCACAAGTCTTAAGTTGCCAAGTTTGGAGACCCTTGCTTGAAAATTGTACTTCCCCAGAAAGAGCTAGTTCACAGTTTGGGGGCTTTTCCTCCTGGTCTTCCTTCTTGTCCCAGAGCCTCCACTCCACAAGTGGTGTCATCTCCAACAGGATATTCTGCAACATCATAGTTTCCCTTTCTCTGCTTTTCCTCACTCTTTTTAGATTTTATATCTGAGGTATATGCATGCATTTTACAGATGCATTTGAGACTTTTCTGGGTTGTTTTTTTTGGGGGGGGGGCTCTTGGTCTTGTGCTAAGTCATCAGCCTTCCCTAAAAAAAGAATCCATAACCTTGGCACGGACCCAACTATTTTCCTCCAGCCATAGGCTAAATGCAACCCTTTTTCACTTGGTCAGACTTAATTGATTGTTAGCGCTCTTTGATTGCAATTTGTCTTAGCCACTTCAGTGCACATTATATGCACTTACAAATTTCCAGAAGTTGTAACTGAGGCAAAATATCAAGCAACTAACCAACACAAGTTCATATCATTTGCATTGGCTATCAATTGCCTATGGAAAACAATTTAAAGTTTATTATTGCCCGAGATATATTTTTTTGTGAAGATCCTGTTTCCTCCTCTGCTTTTCTAGGATCTGTTAGACATTACATCAAGACAAAAGATCAAGATATATTTCTATTGTTCTATTGCTCATAATATAGCATAATATGGAAGGCAGATTCTAGTTAAATAGAAGAAAAGCATAGAACAGATGTGTTCTGGGTGGTCTCTGAGTTTAGTTGTTTTCAATTCTAAGGTAGGCAATATCAATGCATAGTTTTTGTTGACTAGGATATTGTTTTTTGCTTAATTATTTATCTGGTGCTGTTTCCTTCTTATTGGCATGCTGGCTATTAGAGAGGATGTACTCTGAGCCATTTGTTTCCTTCCTTGACTTTTGGCTAAACGATACACAGATTGGAATTATCCCTGTGTGTCTGTTGATGGCTGATTTGTCAGAATGACAAGCTTCCAGGAATTCTGTAGCATTTTTGGATTTGGCTCAGTCTAAAATATCAACAGTTTCTCAAGTGAAATTGTAATTGAATTTTTTTTATGTGTTGAGAGGTTAAAAATTTTTCACCATGTCTTCTTGACTGCCAGTTGATGCTCATGAATGAGTTCTGCCAATCTTCTATCACTCTGTCCTTACATAGTAGCTATTATAATCCTTAACTGTATGTTGTAAATGACTCCTATTTTTTCTTCTGTGGCCTTTAAGTCACTTAAGATATTTTGGAGAGATTTTGTTGATCTGCATACAACAGTGACAACAAAAAACTGTAGTAATGTGTTGGTTATCTCATAGTTCAGTCCAGTGAAAGTCTTTTGACTGGGGAGGGCTGAAAGTCAAATAAACAAACAACCAAATACAGAGAGATGTGCTGAATTTTCTTTACTATTTCAAAGAAAAGCTGGACAGCCATCCTTATGCAGAGGCTGGCCTTAAATGGCCCTTTCTATCTTTATGAGATATCCTTATTTAATGTTTACACAACAGCACATAAGCTGTTTCTTTTTGTAGCAAACTGTGTTACTATCACTAGGAGTAGTTTTTAGTAGTATCCAAAATCATAATCTGTTGTTATGTTAATATAAGTGCAATAATGGCAAGCTTTATATCAATTCATCATGAATGAGCTAGATGACAATAACAATAACAACAATAATAATAATGGAAGGGACCTTGGAGATCTTCTAGTCCAGATGTCTCCAACCTTTCCGGGCTCACAGCCTTGAGGGAAGGAGAGCAGCTTCCAAATTAGTGCCATGCGTGCTGGTGCAATACTAACATGCGCAAATGGGCCGCACACACACTACGCTAGCAGCCCTGTTCACGTCCGTGTACATGCGCAAACGGGGCTGCGGGCACTAGCGCGACTGGGGGGAGTGTGCGCGCATGTGTGCTGCACCGGTCAGCCATTTCTGTAGCCCGCTGGCCAAGAGGCCGCAACTGGTAGTGGGCCACAGCCCATAGGTTGGGGACCCCTGTTCTAGTCCAACTCCCTGCTCAGGCAGGAAACCCTATACCATTTCAGACAAATGGTTGTCCAGTCTCTTCTTAAAAACTTCCAATGTTGGAGCATTCACAACTTCTGGAGGCAAGTTGTTCCACAGATTAATTGTTCTAAGCGTCAGAAAAATTCTCCTTAATTCTAGGTTTCTTCTCTCTTTGATTAGTTTCCATACATTGCTTCTTGTCTTGCTTTCAGGTGCTTTGGAGAATAGCTTGATTCCCTCTTCTTTGTGGCAACCCCTGAGATATTGGAACACTGCTATCATGTCGCCCCTTGTCCTTCTCTTCATTAAACTAAACATACCCAATTCCAGCAACCGTTCTTTATATGTTTTAGCCTCCAGTCCCCTGATCATCTTTGTTGCTCTTCTCTGTACTCTTTCTAGACACTTTCTGACACTAAAGGTTAGTAGTAGGGAAACAGCCTGTGTTCCTGTTCATGTATGCATAACTTTCATTCTCCTTTCTTGCACATTAAATGACATTCAGCTGTTTTGCCTACATATGGTAATTTTAAGAACTAGGAGCAGTAATTCTTTTGCCATACATTAATGCAGCAGCTTATTGTAACAACTGGTTGAATAACCCCCCACATCAGATAATAAAAAGCTGCATGCCTTTTGTCCATATTTAAACAATGTTATCTATTTCTAATTACAGCAACAGTCCAGGAAAGGAGCAAAGCAGAAAAAATGGGACAATACATCAACTTCTAGTGGTATCACAGCATAGCTCTGATTGTTACAAGTGTGATAACGAGGCTACTTGGCATACAAATAGAAATGTGTAGAACATTCCCTTACAGTTATTATTTGTTAAAAGATAGATCAGTATTATTATCCAAATGTTGCAAATAAAGATGATAGAATAAAGCTGTCAGAATAACCTATCCAAAGCTCCTTAATAGGAACCTGGCAAAGCAAATCATTGAGATAAGGACTTCTGGGATAGAGAGAGAGACAGACAGAGACAGACAGAGTCTTGTATTATCAGGTATGTTGGGAATACTTGCTAGGAATATATTTATATCAATAAACATTCTCTAAGTCTGCCGGAACTCACATCTTGTTTATCTTTTATTTAAAAAATTATATATTCAGTCCTTAACATAAATTTACCTTTCGCATGTAGTCAATCACTGTACACACACCCACACACATCAGTTGTGTAATGAAACATAGCAGTCACTGCCCGCAGTAAGCACTCAGCGCGTGACCACACCACCAAACACAAGCCGAGCACTGCCACAAGCCGAGCAGCGCCATCACAACCAGTGCGGACAAAGTACACATGTATCGGACTCGACAAACAAGCAGCCCGCATGCACCATTTTAATGATTTTGCTGCCGACTTGCTATGCTCGACAGGGCGATTCAAGTCCATGTGGACCAAACATCAAATTTTCAAAAGTTACTTTTAAAACTTGGAAAATCCGTCAAAAAAAGGTGCCGGAACTCTGTTCTATGACAAAAAAAAGCACTGTATATATAATGTTTATTGATTGACTGATTACTTTCTCAATGGAGGACTTGTTAACATATTGTCATAAAGCAAATTCCCAGACTGTCAGGTCCTAACCCATTCAGGCCTTTTAAAGCTTTGTATCTCCAACCAGTAAATTTGATGGATTTTTAAAAACAAGGCTATTTTTTTCTTACCAAATGTGCCCATGTCATCACAATGTAACAATAGGAACATTTTATGCATAGTGCTTTTGTTCTGCCTCGTCCATTCAACTAGATAGAAGTTGCTGACTTGTTCATTTTTGCATCGTCCCGCAAGCATCATGGAATATTGGAGCCTGGCTTTTAAAGTATTCTGAAATTGAATTCAAATAGAAGAAAAGTAGAACTGTAAAAATTGGCAACCTCTCATACTATGAATATGAATAGGATTTAATTTCTATGGAAGTTGGACTGACTATTCTCTCAGTGGCAAAGTATTTATTTAAAATGTCCATCCTACTTTTTTAAGTTTGCAAAAATAATAGTTTATCATATAAATGAAGTGCATAAAGCATTTTTGTTCTTTTGTCTGACCCATTCAACTCTTACAGCCAGTTGATTTTCAAAATGGGGGATCTTCCATAAGGAAGCTTAGTACTTATCATTCTACTAGTGATTTTAAAGAAACATATTCATAATATAATTTATAATATTGCATTGCTATATCTGCAAAATCTACTTACGCTCTGGTTTTTGGGATATTTAGGTGGTTCCTGTGCTTTAAAGTCTATGAATGTTGACTTCTCAATGAAATGTTGTATATTGTGTTTTGAATTTTGAGCAAACATGTTGGAGATACAGCAGATTTAAATAGCCTTTGCAAGATGAAGCCTGAGTGGAAATTGGGTCTGGTAAATATATAGCTTTGATAAGCAGACACAAAAGGAAATCTATTGCTCAGAATCAAATATTTCTAGAAGATAGAATGATTTAGGGGGAAAAAATCCACTGCATTCTCTTGAACACTGGGTACTGTTGAGGAGAGAGAGATAACAGAGTTAATAGCGCAGGATCCAATCTGGATCAGTCGCGGGGACCAGATGCTTTTGTCTTCCGAGCTTTTGGACTCATGCTGGAGCCCATCCTCAAGAAACATCTCTCTAGCAGAGTGTGTGCTGTTCTGGGGGTGATATTTATATGGTGCCTGTTATATGTGGCTTTTTTAGATGTTGATTGAGGTGTATTGATGGCTGGCTATTAAGTCGTTGGCTGTCATTTGTTTTGCTGCCTAGCCCTCGCCTTCTAAGTACTTGATAAGCTGGTGGTAAATCAGCACTCTTGATGACTGGTGAGGGGCCCATTTCCCAGGCTTCAATCACTTCCCTGTTGTTTTTGTGCCTGTTCATCCAACAATCTTAGTAGCTGCAAAATTGAATGTATGTCCTTGTTCATTGCAGTGTGAGGCTACCAATGAGTTCAAATCTCCTTGTCTGATTGCTCACTTGTGTTCTTGCAGTCTGGTGGTTAGCTTCCTCCCCGTCCGTCCTACATAGTCCCAGGGGCAGAGATTATTTTTTCCATTCTCTTGCCGTGTGCATCTCTCATATTTGTGATCTTGGTTTCCTTGATTCTGGACTGTGCTGTGTTTGACCATGCATTTGGATTTTGGACTTGTTTGTGGATTTTGGACTCATTCCTTGGACTTTGGACTGGACCTGGATTGCAGATTTTGTCGACTCTTGCCTTTGCTTTTGAATCTGGTACCCTTGTGCCTAGACTGAGCATTGCTGGCTTCGATAGGGCTTTGTCTTGGGTGCAAGTGGGAACCAGGGTAATTAACATTAAGGGCTTGGACCGTCAATAAAGTCCTTAAAACCCTTGTGCATGTTCTGCATGTGGACTGAAACAGGACAGAAGCTTAGTTTCTCTTAGGATCTTACACTTTGTTTTTATGCTTTGTTAAGGTCAACATGCATTATGCTTACTACAATCCCATGGTCAACTGAAGTAATCATTCTACCAGAAAAGAAGAGCAGACTAATTTGGCATGATAAATCCATGTCAGCTCCTGCAAAATAGTGCATTTTTTTTCCTAACTGCTCACAACTCATTCCTTAATCAACTATTCCAAAGTTTTGCCCACTGTTAATGTGTAGTTACTTGAGTCCCCATTTTGAAGATAAGGCATTTGCCTTTCTCCAATCCTCTGGCATTATATTCATCTCAAAGCTCACAGAAAAGGCTTTGAGATAGTACAGCCACAAATTCCTTCAAGTCTCATGGATATAATTAGTCTAGTTTGGAACTTCATTAATGGTAGCCAGATACTCCCTAACCATTGCTTTACTTGAGTTTCCACTCTCTGCTTGTATCAATTAGAAGTAGTCCTCAACTTACGACTGGTCATTTAGTGTCTATTTGAAATTGCAACAGATCCCAAAATAGATTCAAAGTTCCAGTGGTCCACATTTATAGCTGTTTGCAGCATCCCATGGTCACATGACTGTGATTAACAATGCTTTAGCCGTAAACCGGCATCTACTTCCGTTTTTTTGGCAAAAAACACCCAGTGCGAACAATGGGTTTGCTTTATGGTCATTATATTTGCTTAACAACCACTGCAAAAAATGGTAAAACGAGGCACAATCATGTGTTGTCTTGTTTAATTACCGTCACTTTCACAATTGCGGGCTCAATTACAATCATACATCGAGGATTAACTATATTCAGCTTAGTTCCATCTGAACACATTTCATTGTAAGATATACCTTAAAAATATGTTGGCACTTCAACATGTGCAAAATTTAAGGTATTAGTTCGATTGACTTACCTAGATGAAAACATGTTTTTTAATAAACTGAATTATCTTTCTAGCTGCGATCAAATCATCTCATCCTTATAGCTCTTAATTATATGAGGTTCAGTTATCTAAAGGAGTATCTCCTCTTAGGTATTCCTACTCATATGTTAAAACCTTCAGAGAAGCTCTTTTAAGCAACATGGAGAAAAAGATCTCGGTGCTAACATCTTTATTTAGAAATGCCCTCTAAGGAAAAGGCGATAGGTGTAGATTTTACTTGCACTAGTTTTTTCCCAATATATTCCAAAACGTTTCAATTATTTTTATATTGTTTAATAATTTTTATGCCTGTTTGTATTTTTATACAATACTTATTTTTGTAACAATAAGTACAACAATTCTGAGATCTTGTGGATGAAAGGTGTTTTTTTTTTTTAAAGAAAAAATTATGCATTTTTAAAACTATAAAGCAAATGGAACACTTTGGATCTGTTGTTGACAATAGTCTAATTGAACTAGTACAATGCAATATGTATGGACAGCTTTATAAATAATTTGACACTGCATTTGGCCTAAAATAGGACTACAGGTATTTACTGGAATTTGGCACTTTGATTTATTATCAAATCAAAGCTGCACTGGCTTCCAGTCCTTTTCAGGTCCAATTTAAAATACAGGCTCTCTCTGTTTCAAACTCTCTGAGATTGCTTTCCATGTTGGGTTGTTGTTGTTTTTTTGTATTTATTATATTCTAATTTAATGTTTTTTTTATTAATTTTAAATTTGCATTTCAAGAATTATTTTTTGCAAGTTGGGTAAATAATGGAGTTTCTTACAATTTTCATAATAAAATAAAATTCTCTAAAGTTTAAAATTGTTTCTGGACTACACCAAAATAAATAATGAGGAGAATCACATAATGGTCCATCACACCAGGAAAAAATCCTGCATATAGATCACCATAATGTTCTTTCTCATTTATTAATCAGTGTATGTTGGGATTTTTAATGACATTTTTATATGATGGTACATTTTGTGCCCATCTGTGATTAAATCAAAATTATTATATTGTTGCTAACCGAGCAGGCATTTCCTTCAACAGCAGAAATGTTTTAGAAAAAATTGAATGGTGAAATTATGAAAAGAAAATGGAGTAATGCTCTCTCTCAATCTTTTTCTTGGATAATTGACGTGCTTTAAAGAGGTAATTCATGTGATAATTTCAAAACAGCAAAACTTAATCTCATAATGTTATGATTAGTAAGGCCTTCGTATGAGCCACATTAGATAGTTTGTTTAGACTACTGACTTTTACTGGAAAGAAACAGGGAGTGAAATATGTTACTACATATCAGTTTGGTTTAAAAATTATTATATTTGAGCATATTTTAAATGTGATCTTTTTAAAAAATGCATACATGTGTTCAATGTCATATTAAGTACTCAATTATTGTTTACAGGTGTGTCTTATAGTTTCTTCCATTGGGTGGAGCAGAGGTTTATTTCCTGTCTTTTGTTTATTTTGAAATGATCATGATCTTTTCCACTGCCTTCTAATTATTTTTATGCCACTCTCTGCGTCCCATTTGGAGTAATAGGCAATGTTTCCAATTAGTGAGAAAATATCAGAAACAGGAGGCAGCCCAGCCCTGTTCTCTCTTTTTATCTCATTGTACTAACTTTTTGCAACATGAAGGGGGGGGGGAGAGCTATAATTTGGTGGGAAAATGGCAAAGTTGCTCTTCTATTCAGCAGGGAAGTGTGGAAGAAGCCAAGGCACCAGAGTGCTTTAGCTTCTGGAGATATGGAGAAATTCCAGAAGCAGGAAATGTATTGTGATGGACTTTCCATTGCTGAGTTACATTTCCAAAGGAAATACTCTATTGAGACACTGTCACTGCAGCATTTATTCTGGATCAGGATTAATTGGGCAGTTTCCTAAAATGACCAGAAATCCCACAGCTTCCGAGGTTGGTAAAATTAGGACCCAGATTTTGGGGGCAATAAATGACTCCATAAACTGCTTTTATGGAGGGGCTGCAAAGGAGGGGTCCCCAACCTTTCTGGGTTGGTGGACCAGTGGGAAAGGGAGGGGCAGGCACCTTTATGCATGCATGTGCACACATGCAAATGTGGCTGCGTGCACATGTGCACGAACAGGGCCGCAAGCATGTGCGCTCCGCAAATGGGGCTGCTAGCACCGGCGTGACAGTTGCGGCGAGGCTAGCGCCGGCATGAGGGTCATTACAAGGCTAGTGCCGGCGTGGGAATCACAGCTCATGGCAAGGCTAGCATCGCCGCAAGGGGAGGTGAGTGCATGTACACGGGCACGGGCACTGGCCAGCCACTCACACAGCCTGGTGGCCAAGAGGCCATGGCCCGGTAGTGGGCTGCAGCCCATAGGTTGGGGATCTCTGCTGTAAAGCACTATGAAGCAGTGTATAAGTCTAAGTGCTAAGGAGCCGTGGTGGCGCAGTGGTTAGAATGCAGTATTGCAGGCTAATTCTGCCGGCTTCCAGGGGTTCGATCCTCACCGGCTCAAGGTTGACTCAGCCTTCCATCCTTCCAAAGTTGGTAAAATGAGGACCCAGATTGTTGGGGGCAATATTCTGACTCTGTAAAACTCTTAGAGAGGACGATAAAGCACTGTGAAACTGTATATAATTCTACTATTAGGATGTACGAAGGTAATTCCCAATCTCAGATTGATGTATTTTTTTTTTTGTAAGTGCAAGGCAGTCTCTGATGTGCAGAGAGTTATTTTCACCCCATTAACTAGAGTTTACTCCCATGGAAGTTTCTTTAGTTAATAACACAAGAGGTACCTGCAAACAGCTCCCAAAATAAATCACAGAGATCATTGCTTAGTAGTGCCAATTCATTTGCTGCATGTCATTATATTACATGTAGTCCTCAACTTACAACCACAATTGAGACTGAAATTTTGGTCACTAAGCAATGTGGTCATAAAGGGAAACATCACATGACCGCATTGCTTAGCGATTGCACTTCCAGCAATCCCCGTCTCCATCATTAAGCGAATTTACTGGTTTTCAGCTGAGGACCCATCCCAATCTAAGCCATTTCAGGCTTGGTCTCTCCTCAGTAAAGGGAGGCACTGCCCCCCCCATTTTTCTCACCTACCTATCTCTCCCCCCTCATCTCTGCTCTTTTGGCTGCCCAGCCTTGCAGGGTTTTAATCAGTCCTAGAACTGCATGACTCTAGGCCCGCTTACCATGCCCCAGGAAACTGCAGTCGTCCCAGCCCAGTCCCTTGCCATCCTGCACTCCAACACCCCTGCAGTTCATTGCCGTAGCTGACGTTCCTTGACATCTTCTTGTTGCTACTGTTGAGGTATACTTGGCCCATATGGTTGCTAGGTCATATGAATCTGGTTTCATGCAGCAAAAGAGAAAAAAAAAGCATACAGCAATTTAAAAGGCCCACACCATGTCAAAATGTCCCCTTTCACTTTGCTATTCTCAGCTGTCCATGGCTGGATTCGTGCTGCAGAAAAGGGAAGAAAAAAAAAGCTGTTGGTACGTTCCAGCTCAGGGAAGGACAGCTCTGTGTTTTTGATTCCTTTTTCGGCATCTGAAGCCAGCCCTATAAAGATCAGCAACAGTTGGGCATGCCTCATCAGCAGTGGGAGAAAGAAGATGGCAGAGGTCATCTTGGCTGGCAGGATGGCAGGGGGGACTGAAAGGATGTAGATAGGGGGAAGATAGGCGGGTGGGGAGTTACAGCGCCTTGTAATCGAAAATATGGGCAAGTTGCCAAGTGTCTGAATTTTGATCACATGACCGCAGGGGTGCTGCAGTGGCTGTAACTTCAGGCATGGGTTGCAAGTTGTTTCTTCATTCAGCAACTTTGAATGGTCGCTGAACAAATGACCATAAGTCGAGGACTACTTGTATTCAATTTGTTGGACACATTCCCAGTGATATGAGCAGATTTGGTGGTGTATAAAGCCTCCTGGGACAAAGATGTTAACTTCGATTGGAGGCAAACGGATGGTCTATAATCATCAAAGTTCTTGCAAGTTTATAGATCTTACAAAAAGACAACACTCTTGATAGTGCTGAACAAAAAGGGTGGATTTCCCCCCCAAATAAATAGAGGAACCAATTATTTGATAAGCTGACTGACTCAGCTCCCAATTACCTGTTTCCGACCTTTTTGTACAACCATAAAAAGGTACAGCATTAGCGTATTTTTCCGAAACAAAACCATTTTTAGCTCTTCTTACCCTGCTTTCCCAGGATAAGGATAGATGAAAAACCGAAATTGCTCAGTGCCTTTTGGAGAATTGCTGCTGTAGTACTTCTCTGAAGAAACATTATTACTCCTGGTTAATTCATAGCCCGATAGTGCTATTCTTTAGTGGCAGAGTTTCAAAGATAAAGGTGCTGGCTGAAAAGGTTTTATGTGACAGCTCTCTTTCCCAGTTCTAGCTGACCTGATTGCTATAGACTCAGCAGAATTTGCTGTAAGGGGTTCTACTTTATCCTTCATTCCTATAAGTTGGTAAATAAGTATAATTATGTAGTAAATAAGTATAAGCAAATAAGTAAAAGCATAAGTTTATCTGAATAATCCCATAGGGGCAAAATGGAACATTTCAAGCAGCTACAGAGCAATACCTGCTAGATTATACTTCATCTCTTTGAAGCTCCTTAACTGTTGCTCCAGTTTAGGGAACTACAGAAAAAAGTGGTTGCAAGATGATATTCTGCAATTCTAGCCACATTCCCATTTTGTTAGGATTCAGTGTCACTTTCTTGGCCCTTATCAGCTCATCACTGGTTCAGATGCTGGTTCACAACATACACATCCTGTTCACCCTGATCCATAGTGTATGTTATAGAGAAGAATTGTTAAATATTAACAGCCACCCCCTAGTAACATCAATAACATCAGGTAATTGGGAACAAATGAGGGCTCCGGGTAGCTTAAATAGCTTTCAGGCTGCAAAAATCATTTAAACATATATTGTTAAATTATCGCTAGAAGTACGAATAGTGTCCCAGCCCCAATTAACAAAGCCAATCTAGGAAGATACAGTAATTGTGAAGAGATGCATGCATGTATGTATAAGTTTGTGTATGAGTGTGTACACATGCATTCAGCATGATAATTACAATTCTTATATATTGAAATATTTATGAATAACTTATTTCCAACTTAATAATTTTCTTTTATAATAACAGTGCTTTTTGTTGAAAATATCTTTGTGACCTGAGATGTGAGGATTTTTCACTGGGGTGAACTACTCTGTTGTTAAACTTTATCTCAACACACCAACATATTGTATGTTAGTCTGAGTGTTATTCTAAGAATCAAGGGGAAGTAAAGGAAATGAACAGGACAGTGACAGTATTTACAATACAGCCATGTCTTTCTGATATGCATAAACATGAGTACCACAAAACAAAAAAGGAGGAAATGATTCATGATATACAGTAATGGCTCAGCAAGTAATGGGATGGAAAATTAGTGTATAAATAGCTTTCTGATTTATCAAAGATCTAGAATAGTCATATCTTTTGCAGGCAGTGGATATATAGTATATTGCCATATTATAAACAGTTTGAGAAAACTAGAATTAATAACTTCCAAACTAGGAGAAAATTCATTTGCTATAATTTAATACAATTTGATTATATAACCTCAATTTGGATTTTGTAAGCTGCCCAGAGTTGGTTAGAGTGGGCAGCCATAAAAAAATTAATAAAATCATCATCATCATTATTGTCATCATCATCATCATCAAAAGAAAGATATCAGACCCCCTTCACTTTTGTCAATTTTGTTATGCTGCAGCCTGATTCTGTAGTTATTGAAATTTATTTTTTTTCTCATTAATCTGCACTCAGTACAAAGTGAAAATAGAATTTTAGAAATATCTGTAAATTTATTAAAAAGAAAAACCTGAAATATCACATTGGCATAAATATTCAGACCCTTTGCAACAACATGTGAAATTTAGCTCTGGTGCAAGCCATTTCTCTTGATCGTTGCAGACATATCAACTGTAGCATCAGCTGCAGCATAACAAAATTGACAAAAGCGAAGGTTGTCTGAATACTTTCTGAAGGCACTGTAAATGGCTGTAATAGTTGTTTCTAACAATGTTAGTACACCATGAAATGGGAATTGCTGTAACCAAATTTCTCTTCTGCTCTCAGATCCCCCCCCCACCTTAAATGCAGAATCTGAAGTATCAGAAAGGACCTTGGACTTTTAAAAACTTGAATTACTAGTTTTATAATTACATGGCATAGCAAGCCATGATTGAACTAAGGAATGACTTAGTTTTGTCAGGTTTATAAAGGCCTTTATAATTATTGAAAGAGAATAGAATAGAATAGAATAGAATAGAATAGAATAGAATAGAATAGAATAGAATAGAATAGAATAGAATAGAATAGAATAGAATAATAATTTTATTGTCACTTTGAATATACACTAATCGGCATACATTAAAATGAAATTTTTTTGCATACAGCTCTCAAAGGGTCACCACTTCCAATATACACTACATAAATATGTCAAAAATAAATAAATAAATAAATACAGAATTATGCATATACCCACATATATTATATGACACAGAGAAACAACAGTCTAGTTCAGATTATATATACATGTGCATGGCGAGAAAAATGAATCTTACGAGTTTACCAGACAGATGGCATGGTATCAAAGCTATTACAGAATCGAGTAGTCCTGCTAGAAATACTTCGAAACCTTCTCTCAGAGGGAAGCAACAGAAACAGACTATATAAAATGGGTGTGTGGGGTCTCTAACAATGTTTTGAGCTCTAAGCACATAGTGCTTATAAGCAGCATCCTGAATACCAGGAAGCGAGCTTCCTATGATCTTCTTGACTGTCCTTACCACTCTCTATGGACTTTCTATCTGAGGCACTGCTGCGAGCAGACTGATGCAGTTTGATAAAATCGTGCCTCTATAAAAAGTGGCCAGGACAGAAGGAGAAAGATGTGCTCTCCTCATCCGATGCAGGAAATGCAGATGCTGATTTGCACGCTTCACTAAGGATGACATGTGGAGAGACCAATTCAGATTGTTAGTTATCTGCATCCTCAGATATTTAATACTGTTGACCACCTCTACAGCTGCATCCTTGATACTGAGTGGAGTATGACTATGCCGGTTCTTTCTAAAATCTACAATGATCTCCTTTGTTTTATCAACATTTAGAACCAGGTTACTTTTATTGCACCAGTCCACCAGAGCCTTCACCTCTTCCCTATAAGCATCTTCATTGTCATCCTGGATAAGACTGGATAAGATGCTGAAACAACTATTCAGTTGCTGAGAATTAATCCTGCTTGTAGCTCTAGTTCACAATGTAAAATGGCATAGCTGCCTCCCCAAATCATGAATACTTGTAAATGGCAGAGATTCTTATCTGAAATCTTGTAAGATTTGTGATTCTTTGGGATTTTGAATATATTGGGGGGGGGGGAGGAAGAGAAAGAGAGTGATAGTGTGTAGTCCCTACTGATGCCATCTATGGGCTTTGGGAGCACTACTAAGTGCCATATTGCCAATTCCTACACAAATTTTAACTAAACATTGTTCTGCCATGCCCATCTAGTCTGCAAATGTCCAATCCATAACTGAATTCCTTGCAGTATTCAGGCAGAAAAATGCTGATGCAAGACAAGAAATAACGGATGGAAACTAATCAAGCAGAGAAGCAACCTGGAATTAAGGAGAAACTTCCTAACAGGGAGGACAATTAACCAGTGGAACAGCTTGCCTCCAGAAATCATGGGCACTCCATCACTGGAGGTTTTTAAGAAGAGACTGGACAACCACTTGTTTGGGATGATATGGGTTCTCCTGCTTGAGCAGAGGGCTGGACTAGAAGACCTCCAAGGTCCCTTCCAGCTCTATTCTGATTCTCATTCTAACAGTAATTCAGAGGACAGCATGTGATAATCTGAAAAGTAGTTCAGAATATCAGTTTAGGTAACAGTTTTGCAATACACAATCTTCTTTAGGATCAGGATGCATCACAAAATATGACTATTTTTAAAAGAAATAATGGAACTGATTGAGGGTGGGGAGTCATGAAATCCAATAATTTGTGGAAGTAGATAAACATGTCCTGTGAATTATCAAGTGAGAACACAACAATGCAGGCAATATAGAAAGAGTTTAATGTTTAGCTGCTATATTATGAATAGAATTGCAAGTGTGTATGCTTGTCCTGGAAAGCAAATGAAGATATACAGTGATCCTGAGTCAGACAAAACTACTGAAAATGTCCCTGTTTTCTCAAATACTTTCCATAATTGATACTTCATTTTCATAGACAGACAGACAGTCAGATAGATTTCTACTTTCATTTTAGGGTTTAAAATACATTTTATTTTCCTTCCCCCACAAATCTAATTGGTATGATGGTGCAGAATAAAATCAAAAAAGTTTTTCGAGCTAGTTAGCATTTAAAATTCTAGCCATTTTCTAAAGTCAGGTTTTCATCTTCATTTTCCCTTTTTTAGTAGGCTGCACTCTCAAAAAACAAGCATGGACCTGTACTACTAAGCCTGAAAAAGATCCATAGAATAATCTCATCTCTTTGTATAAATAGTTTCCTGGTTAATAGTTTATATTTATATTTCTTGTGAAATTATTTTTATATTTTGGGGCACAGTACGAAGTTAAAAAATGCAAAATAGCTTATGTCAGGGCCTTACCTAGATTTGCATATATATATATATGCATCTTCTCCCATGTATTTATCAAATTTAGCTGTACTCGCTGCCAAAATTCAAGAAAGCTAGTTTTTTTTACTTTTGAAGCTTCTTTTCAGAATATTGGCTTTGCTCAAAAAGTGATTTATTCTGATCCAGAAATAATTAATTTTATCAATGCTGTGTACAGAGGAAGAAAATCTGTAGGTGAGATAGGTGGCATACAAATCGAATGAATGAATAAATGAAATACATACATATATACATGCATATATTTTGCTAAGTGTTTGAAGCCTGATATTGCTTCAAGTTGCAGCCATATCATAATGAAATATTCAGTAGAGCTTTCATCTGTTCCTGGTTTTACTTTTTGAATGTTACTGATGTTCAGAGAATCAACCTATTTGCTTTTATAAATCCCCATTAAGCACTTTCGATTACCATTTTTAAATGATAAATTTACCAAGCTTTTGCTATAAGCCATAGGCTGCCCAAAACTAACTAATGATACTGGGATGTATCCAAACTGAATTCAACATAGGTTTTGTTGAAATCTGTGAGACAAGTTAATCATGATTTAAATTTAATTAAATAGATGGCTAGTTCTGCTAATCCTGTTGTCCCATGTGTTTATTTTTTTACTAAGCAATAATCAACACTGTTACTGCTGACAGAACCATCAGTCTGTGGTGCTCATTGTTAGAGATCTTTATTTTGAAATTCTTGATTTAAACTAGGAAAACATTTCTTACTTATATACAGATAGTCCTCAACTTATGTCTATTTGTTTAACAATGGTTTGAGGTTATGTTGGCCTCAGAAAAAGTACTTTATGATCTGTACTCACATTTACAACTATTGCAATGCCCTCATAGTCACAGTCACAATTCAAGCACTTGGCAACCAGTTCTCATTTATGACCAGATATAGAGCCTTTGTGACCTTTTTGGTTATAGGAACAGCGGGCTACTATAGGACTGAATGCTCCCCCCCCCCGTCTGTCTCCCCTCCCGTCCATGTTTCTCTTTCTTTGAAGTTGCATGGTTTTTCAATATTTTGGTATCATTGTTGCCATAATATATAGATTTAATTTGTGGGCTGGACACACTTCAGAATAGTTTATGAGTTCTTAGGAAGATGAAGTCGTTTACGGCCCAGATTTTATGAGTCATGAAAAGAGCCCAAGATTAGAAGACCACTTTATGAATTCAGTCTTTAATTGTGTATGACAAACTTTAAATATTTAGGGACTTTTTAGAATAATCTTCAGTTTTGTATTAGAGGCTACTATAGCTGTAAAACAACCTAGGAAATCCCCAGTATTTTCTTGGAACAGTTTTGTCAAGAAATTCTTTGATTGCTGCAATAGGCAGGTCATTGTATTTGGGAAAACTAAGCATACAAGCATATTCTTTGATTATTTACCATGCTTACAACAATTAGTTTGACACCTTTATTTTAATATTAAGGATAAGCTTCCTTGACCATCATGCCTGGTTTGTCTGGGAAATGAGTTATTTTGATTGTGGATGATTTAAATGAAAAATAGAGGAAACTATTGGAACAAGCCAGACGAAAACTGTACAACTGAGCTTTTTGTGCACAGTCTGCTAAGCCATTATTAATCAGCTGGTTAGATTTATATCTGATATTTATGTTGCCTACAGGTGTGTGTGGGTGTACGCCAGCAGAATGTCAGTCAATGAGGCGGGTGGCCATATAAATTTGTTGTGTGTGTGTGTATGTATGTTGTGTGTGTGTGTGTGTGTGTGTGCCAGAAAAATTATCTTGCTGGGCTGTATGCAGCTGCTATAAATAAACATTGTAGGGACACTTTTTCATGGAACCAAATGCTTTTTTGTGTTTTCATGTTAAGGATTGTTCCTCTGAAAACAGTAATAAGTAAGGAATGTTAGAATTTTTTTGCATTCCTTGCTGTAGCAATTAGTTGTCTTTGGAGTGGAGAATTATGTCTGAAGTTGATGTAAATTTCCCATGTCCGTTCATGTACATTAAATTCTTACACTAAAGTGGGAAAATGTATGCTCTTCAAGTATTAATGTAGCACTTTCCTAATTGTTGAGCTAGTCTGTAAAGCAAAGAAGTAAATCTTGGATCTGAGGACAGCTTTTAGAAAAATATTAAATTCATCTAATTCCTATGAGATTATAAAAATAGGATATGTACTCTGTTCAGGGTGGTCTGGAAGTGGTGGATTATATCTGTTGACTATTCTCAATCAATTACAGATTGATGGTTCTCTGACTAAATGCACAATTCACATATTGAGAATTGGTAAATTTGGTTAATCATTTTACACCCATTTTTATGAAGATGTCAGAAAAAAAATAAGTGGATAACCTACTTATTTAATAAATCCATCCCTTTTTGAACATTTTGTTTCCATTTAAAAGAAAAGCAAAACCTAGTTCCATGCTAGCTGTATATTTAAAACTCAGCATGTATGCAAGTCAGACAATGCTTTGTAAAATATTGAAACTGACATATTTAATCAGACACTAATAAGGAATAAAGGAAAAGCACTGAACAAGCAAAAGCTATTGTCATGTTCGTTTTTGTGTGGAAATAAAATAGCACATAGTATGTTGAGAGTACTCAGACTTGCTGGAAAAGCTATCAACTATTCATTAATTTATTTTAATTTAGAAGGAAGGCTGACCAACTTGCCCTGGAAAAAAAATGTAAATCTGTCATAACTATCTGCAAGACCATGGGTAAAATCTGTTTGCTCTATAAGAAACATAATTATGGTTTCAACTTATCAAATTAGCAGAATCGCAGTTTCAAATTAAGATCCTGAAAGCAAAGCAAGAAACTGTTCAGACCAATTATTTATGATGCTTTCTTAAAGAGAAGGTTATTGATAATATCTAACTATATGCACACATATATGGATACAAATATATATGGGAAGAGAGAGACAAACAGAGGCAGAATTGCTATTTAATTAATGTTACAGTATATGTTGCTATTCTTAACTTTACTTCTAGGACAGGTAAGGGCAATGTGTGGATCTTGTTGAACTCCATTTCCTATCAGTCCTAACCAGCACGGCCAAGGATGAGGAATATAAGAAATTCTGTCCAACAGCATCTGCAGGTCCATATACTATGTCCACAGCTTTTCGCTGGTCTACTAATTTAGTCGTTTTGTCAACGAATGAAATAAGATTGGTTTGGCATGATCTGTTTTTAACAAATCCGTGCTGGCTACTAGTTATAACTTTGTTTCTAGATGTTCACAGATCTGTTTTTTGATTATTTTTTCCCAGTATCTTCCCAGGTATTGATGTCAGGCTGATTGGTCTGTAGTTTCCTGCGTCTGTTGTTCTGTTCCTTTTTTGAAGATGGGAACCACATCAGCTCTTCTCCAATCCTCTGGTAGTTCCCCAGTGCTCCAAGATTTTTTAAAGATATGATATAATGGTTCTGAGATAACATCTGTCAGCTCCTTCAGAACTCTGGGATGTAAGAAGGATAATGTTTTCCAAAGATCTAGAAGTTCCTTGTTTTAATGGTTTCACAATCCTCTAGAACCAGGACCTCTAGAGGGCTAGGCTGAATTATTATCACTTCTCTAACCTCTTCCTGTAAGGCAAACATAATTTTCTCAATCCATTTAATTTAATAAGATATTCAGAGAATTCTACCATTGGGAAGACTGTTCTATTTTCCTTTACCCTCACAGAACAATCAAGACAGTATTGAATATAAATTTCAAAATAAAAATGTTGGAACTCAAACCTGCTGTTTTGTAAAATCACTAATTCATCTACAGATTATTGGAGAGAGGCAATAATTGAGAATGATTTAAAGTTCCACATAAACCACATGCACTGTCATTTCTCATTTGCTTGATGAGAGAGATATTGTTGAATTGTATTGCTGCCTACTGATTGATAGTCTACTTTGAATTGAAGCAATATCAGCTAAATTGCTGGAACAGTTGCAAACCTGATTAGAATAACATTGGTGGTTTTTTTTGTGAGATCAACTCAGTCTGTCACCTTCTCCAAAGTTTGCTTTGATTCTATATCTTGGGAATTGTAATCATATATCTAGAAGGCACTAGACTGGAGAAAGATGCACTATGCATAAATTTTCTTGTTACTCACATTATAGGGACTGAACTCTGTACACCAAGTAAATATGTATTATATTTGTACAGTTCCATGTTACTAAGATGTCACCTTAATTCTAAACTCATTCAAAAAACGTTAATTTGAAAATAGGCTCTATTTTAAGTAGCATAATTTCATTGTCTCATTCTAATGTGACATAACTTGTCTTGATTGAGTGAAGATTGGAAAAGGCTTCAGGAGTTAACCTCGAAGCAAAATCTGGAGCCGGAGTCCTGGAAGCAGTTCATGACTGTGTACAATCACGTTCTGGTAACTCCTGTGACGCAGCTGGAACTAATCGTATCGGCTTTGCCGTTCCATTGGACTGTTTCAGCGACGTGGAGAGGGGGGATCTGCTGCCTGGGTAACAGCCTATCCTCCATATTAATCTATTCAGGCCTCGTGCTCTGGAGAGGACGCTCCAGCTTTGCATGCGGCAGGCTGAGGCAAAGAGGCAGTCCCGGAACCAGCGAAATCTGGGGGCTGGACAGGGGACAGATTGTATCTGCCCTCAGTGTGGAAGGGACTGCCACTCTCGAACTGGCCTTTTTAGCCACACCAGATGCTGCTCAAGGACCTTTTTCCAGAGCACGATACCATAGTCCACAGGTCGGCAACCTGCAGCTCCCAACCTCCTCTGCCATTTGCAGACAGAGTCAGAGAGAGGCACTTCTCTCTCTCTCTCTCTCTCTCTCTCTCTCTCTCACAGTGTTCTCCGACGAGCTGAAAAGCTTACTGGGCGAGGCTCCTCCCTTTGCTGCATCTCTGCAGGAGAGAGAGAGACCCTTTTGGCATCTAAAATGAAGATAACACTGCATATATCCTTTTTTACCTTTATTATATATATATATATATATATATATATATACACACACACACACATATATATACACACACATATATACATATATACACACACAAACATATATACATACACACACACACACATATACCTATAATAAAGGTAAAAGGATATATGCAGTGTTATCTTCATTTTAGATATCAAAAGGGTTTTGCGGCTCCCAGTGTTTTGTTTTCGGTGGGAAACGGGTCGAAGTGGCTCTTTGAGTGTTTTGGGTTGCCTACCCCTGCCATAGTCTCTTGAGACTGAAGGATGCCAATGATGGTACCAATGCCAGTGGCACTTATATGCATGCGTGCTATAGTGCAAATCTGTACAGTTGTCCTAATAGCAGATATGAACGCAAATCCTTAGTCTAGACAATGCTTTAGTATATTTAGTATTTTGGTTATGTGCCAAGGAGAAATGGACAGATGTCAACTAAATCAGGGCTTTTCAACCGGTGATACGCGTACCACTTGTGGTACATTAACAAGTGGCAGGTGGTACGCAGCCCTGCCTAGCCAAGTGTAGTGGGGAAGGGAAAGAGCCAGCACAGGCAAGGACTTACAGTGAGAGAGTCCTCTGGAGCTGCAGAGTGGCTGGGCAAGACAAAGGCCCCAGGCTCACTTCTGGCTCACCCTCCCCCATGAGAAAGGAGGAGGAGGGGGGTGGAGACCTATAAAAGGAGGCAGTTTGGGTGGGAGGGGGAGAGAGAAAAAAAAGCAGCAGCCTTGGGAGGAGGCGGAGTCAGCTCTAGCTGCACCGAAGGGAAAGAAGAAGAAGGAGGATGGGGGGGAGAGGAGATCAAGCAGGCTGGCCATGAGCTAATCTACAACTGCTGTGGCAGCCACCTGTGCTGGCAGCAGCAAACAGGCAAGAAATGCAGTGGGGGAGGGGTCGCCCTCCAAGAGGAATAAAAGCAGCAATGGCTGGAGGTGAGGCACGGAGAAGGGAGGCAGGGAGATGGAGAATGGAAGGATTCTTATGTGCTTTTGTGACTTTGAAGTTCTGGGATTTGTGCAATGTGGGCTTAAGGAGTGTTTCTATTTGGCTGATGGCTAATGGCTGATGTCTCCTGTTAGCTTCTATTGCTCTGCTATTGTTAGCTGTAAGTTTTGCTGCAAGGGATTTTGAAGTATTTTTCTCCTGAATGGATTTTGCCTGTAGATTCCTTTATTTATGAATGGAGCCATTTGGGGAGGCTGCCTTAGCCGGCAGCTAATACTTACTACATTTTTTTTCTTCCTTAAGTGCCGGCTGCCGGCTCCTTACTTTCCTTTCTAGCCAGTAGCTAATTCTTAAAGGGGAATGTGCCTTTTTAAGCTAGTTCACTCAGCAGTTTGTCTTTTCTGTTTCTGGAGGCTTTTCCTTGTTTGATGAATATATGGAAGAGAGAAAATATGGGGGAGGGTTCAAATTCTTCCTTCAGAAGGAGGTGGGCATGAGAAAGAGGGAGGCAGGGAAGGAGGGAGGGAGGGAAGTCCCGCCTTAGCACTTGGCCACCAGCAGCCCTGCCATTGACTTTGTCAAAAGGTTGCAAAAGGGGATCACATGACCCTGGGACACTGTGACCATCATAAATATGAATCAGTTGCCAAGCATCCAAATATAAATCACATGACCCTGGGCATGCTGCAATGATCATAAGTGTGAAAAATGGTCATAAGTCATTTCAGTGCAATTGCAACTTTGAACAGTGTTTTTTTTTTGGTCATCACGTTTTTGACACCTTGCTAGGTGGTACTCGAATATTGCCATATCCTAAAAGTGGTACAATCGGTGAAAAGGTTGAAAAGCCCTGAACTAAATTATTGGATTCAATGGATTCAAATGATAAAACAATAACAGTTTCTACCAATAATGGGGTTCAGAATATAAGTAATGGGATAAATGTAATGCTTTAATCAGGAGTTTTTATTGCTTTGGAATTTTTGTAATAAATATGACAGCATGACATTAGTTTACCCTCTTTCTATAAACTGTAAAAACACTTGATTGACATACACGAATAAAAAAATACTCCAAGTTCTCTGATATTTTTATTCAATTTTATAGATACCTTGATTGATAAAACTATAAGTGAATGTTCATTAAATATCACGGCCCATTAATGACTAGTTATTTCATCTTTATATACATATCAAATGAGATGGATTTTTTTCAAGTTAAAATACTTAATTCTGAAGCAAGTCAGTTCTCTTTTTGTCTCAATATATTTTGCTTTATTTTGATTTTTATCTGTAAGCCATCCAGAATTTCTCTGGGGTTAGACAATCTCAAAATTGAAATAATAAAGTACAATAAACAGCTATAAATCTGATAAAAGGTAAAGGTTTCCCCTGTCCAGTGATGTCTGACTCTAGGGGGGCCGTTGATACAGGGAGAATATTGTATAGGGATCTTTGAATTTTATAGGGAGATAAATTGAATGCTAAGTTACATATATTCTTTTCACATTCATTCACGTTCATTCCTTACAACAGACCATATACTACATACTATCTTTCTGTACTTCTTAAAATTTCATAATTTCCTATGTTCAGAAAACTTTCCACCAATTCCCTCACTTTAATTTCATTGTACCAAAAACAACAACTTTCATTAAGATAGGCAATATTTTATGTTAAATGTTATGTTAAATTGAATTTTAGAGAGAAGTAGGGCCAAAGTAGAGGAAAATATAATTAAAAAGTATATATAGCTCAATAACTGTTCATTCTTATTCTCTGCCAGTTGAGGAAAATAAGACAAAGTTAATGATAAAAACATGATAGTGCTACTTGATCACACCAAAAATAGTTCATCATTCTACTTTTTAGAGGGGTCAGCCACAAGTCCACAAGAGAGCAAATCTATGGTATTCTGCTTTTTGATATGTTTGGATATCTTGTCATTTTAGTGAATTCAGCAATTCAGCTTTGCCCACTGTGATGCCTCCAGATGTGTTAGGAAAACAAATGTCCAAAATGCTATTATAGTTTAACAATATAGTAAATGATATATTTCTCTTTGTACGGAGTAGTTGGCAATCAGTTTCATTGAAGAATCATGAAGTTGTTGTTATTGTTGTACAATGGCTCATACAGAAAGGATTTGTTCTTCACTTCTACCCTTCCAGCAATGATATGTGAAAACAGGGCACCAGAATGACCATCTTCTCCCTTGTGAATGTAAACTTTCTCCTCAGCATGTTCTATAACTTTGTATCTATTTCAAATATTTTCATTTGTGGGATTCTTTTTCCCACATAGTCTTCAAAGTTGTTACAATTAAAAGTTAAAACAGTCAACAGAATGGCATGAATATAACAAATATAACATTACAGATTAAATAAAAGGCTATCATTCCTTCTCAGTTCCCATTTAGATCTGGCAGCCCACAGGGCGGTTACAAACTTAAACTAAATCTTCATCCCTTTTGCTCTTTCTGTCCCTAATATTTTGAGGTTTTATCTGATATTTCATCATGTTATTTGTCCAATTCTCTTAGCTCTTGTTATGGATTGTTCTGAAGCATGTAAACATCATAGGCTGGGACAACATTTCTGATAGCATCCTTTGATTTAGGTTGGGGTTTCAAACTTTACAGTGCCGTGATCTTGAAAATGGTACATGGATTTGTGTGACATTCATCATCCCAAGAATAAAATTAATTATTTCCTTGGAGTTTAAAATTGGACGAGAAAGGGATAGTCCACTGACTTTCAATAGTTAAATTTTAATCTAAATATCCCTCAAGTTCAGATCACATCATCACTTTCCCATAAGAAAAACTAAATCCAACATGTGGCCCATACTGTATGTTAGATCCTTGGTGACTTGGCTCAGGTCCTTGGTTACAATGATGTTCACAAAGCTGTTTGTCTCCCAATACTGTAAATTTGGGAAACTCCACTGCCAGTCCAACCAGGGTGTTCAGCAGCTCAGGCAAGGAAGCTACTACATAACAGGAAGGTCAGTACAGTAGCTGCAAACCCATCTATACCTTGAGCTGAAATTTACATAGGTCTTATATCCAGTTATCTGTGGAGTAGCATCTCTGGAAATCTTGAAAATTATATGGCTGTTTGCTATGCAACTTAGCACCTCTATTGGTTCCATAATGTTTGTGGATAAGATGTACATAGGAATGACTCCCTCTGCTCTCTGCTCTAATACAGACTACTAATATATACTGTAAGAGAACTGCACAGCAGGTGTCCAAATAAAGTCAGAGACACTAACACGAACTTGCAGTTTTATATAAATAAATATATTTTACATCTCTATTTACAGCAAACAAGATAGTCAGGCAAACAGGAGCATCATGAGGTAAAATCACAGAGCATACAGGGCACCCAGAAGAAAATGGCGGGGGGAAAGGGAAACTCTCCCTCCACATCCATAGCAACCAATCACAGCGCAGATTGCCTCATGCAGGAGCCAGCAAGCTCAAACCAATCAACTATAACTGTGTGTTCTGGGTCACTGCACTACTCCACTGCTCCAGCTACTAAATTTAAATATCTTTAACATCTACCCAAAAACATAATAGAGAAGAAATGCCTCAGGCAGTCTTAGCTATTTTTTATTCTGTGCAAAGTACAAAATTATGCCAACCAGCAGGGATGGTTGAGCTTTAAACCTTCCTTCCACTAAAATTCAGCTTTTTAGTAGTATTCGTGTACGCTATATGAACATCAAGATCCCAAAGCACAAAAGGATCAACCTGGCTTCAGATTCTGATTTGTAAGTAGGAGATGCTGTAATTGTTCATAACTTGAGTGTGAACCTGCAATATGATAGGGCTCTTAGAAGAATCAGTACAAGCTGTTTTGACAAAGTAAATTCTTCCAGTTCTATAATTTTATGCAAACTATTTGTTTACATTCAGTGGATACTATGGGGATATAAATAGAGTTACAAAACTCCTATAGATTTGTCTGTATGTAGCTATTAAGAAATTACAGCATGAAAACATTTCTGAATATAAATGCTTCAGGATTTATTTATTTTTACAAAGGTAAACATTTGTTATTTATTTTGCAGGTGCTAACATCATGTCGGGCCTTTCTGTTAACTTCCCGTATTCCTACCAAGGTAAGGCTGAATTTTACCACTTTTTTCCTGTAATCTAGCATAGTTCACTTATTTTTAAGATAATATTTTGGTCATAGTCTTGGAATATAATAAGGTGATTGAGAATAGTTAATAGAATACATCTAAGAGAAAATGCTGTGCATTGTTTCCTCTTTTTTCTAAGTTGTTTAAACTGTTAGAATTGGAACAAATTTATGCAATCTTCTTGAACGTACTGTATAGGGCAGGGGTAGGCAACCTTGGCTCTTTTATGACTCGTGGACTTCAACTCCCAGAATTCCTGAGCCAGCCATGCTGGCTCAGGAATTCTGGGAGTTGAAGTCCACAGGTCATAAAAGAGCCAAGGTTGCCTACCCCTGGAGGGGCACACTTTACCTTTTCTTCCTGTTGAATGTGAAATTTTGTGAAGATATCCATGTGTCTGAAAGATAATTTAACTTCACAATGTTTTTTAAGTTCTAAGTTGTTGATAATATGAAGCAAGAATGACACATGGTGATTCTTCCAAACTGAGTTCTTTATTGTTTAAGACCTAAAAACAAAATCTTTCTAGACTCTGCTATCTGCATCTACAATATACTGTGTGAACTATTAGGGAGGAGCTGTCTTCATCCTCTTTGTCTGACACATAAGATTGAGACTGAGTTGCCTGAGACTGTTGCCACTTAACTCTTCCCTCCGTCCTGGGAATCCACCTCCTTACTACATTCCATCATAGAAACTAATAAAGGAACATTCAGATTACTGCTTTGCAACTATATAAAATCCAAATGAGTAGACATCAGTTTTTATTATAGTAGCCTTTTGGGACAATTAACAAATAGTTGTATAAAAATTTATGTAAAGACTATTTCACATCATATGGCTGGATTATCCCCTTGCTTGATTCTTAAATGAAAAACCCCTCCTGTTCATTTACATATATCAATATTTTAAGTAGGTTCACTAATTAGCGTTATGTCTCTGCAGAATTCTTGAGACATAAGTTATAATTGAGCTTCTTTTTATAATGGCCAGCATGGTGGTATTCAGAGTTGACAGACTTATCCAAACAAAATTCTTTGAAATAATCTTCTGCAGTGGAGTTTGGAGATGTATTATTCTACAAGACATGAAGGAAACTGATTCTGAAATCATTTTGATTCTGCTGGCCAGAACCTGTTAGTTCCTTTGTCTTGCGGGCTTTAGTAGGTCTGAATATAAACATTGGGGCACAATGCTGATTTCAGTAGTATTACTTCCTGGTCCAATCTTACTGCCATTTTCACTATGAAGACTGAGAGTTTGCCAATATCTTTCTAGCCTCATTCTGCTCTGTATTCCCATAACGGGATAACAATAATAATAATAATCATTGTAGAATTTGCCAGGGATGTATTTTTCACTAGTGGGAGTAAGGAGGAAATGGCGGTTGACCTACAAAATTGTTGATTTCTCTTTTTTCTAGAATTGGTTCTATTTACAACTTGAAAATGAGTGGTGTAAAGGAATGTTATATAGTTTGCTATATACAAGTAGTCCTCAACCTACAACTGATCACTTAGTGACTGTTGAAGTTACAACTGACCCCCAAAAAGGGGACTTACGACCTGGATTTGAAGTTCAGATGGTCAGGCCCCCTTTGTGGTCACATAACTGAACTTTGGATGCTTGATAACACAGCTGCGTTTATAGCCATTTGCAGCATCCCATGGTCATCTGACCGTGTTTTATGATGGTTTTTACCCAAAATTCACTTCTAGTTTTCAGCCAAACTGCATCCATAGCAAACCATTGATTTACTTAACAACCATGGAGTTCACTTAAAGACTGCCACAAAAACCATTGTAAAATCAGGTTGGTCACATGACCAATGCACTCTGGCACTCTGTGGACTCTGGCTAACATGTTGCTGGCATACGTCCCTGTTTTTTGCTTTGGCAACAACTACTTCAGAAAGACTTAACAAAATGAAATAGGAGTGGCACTTGATTTTCCCTTTCTTAATTATATGCACCATATATAGAAACATTAGTCAGAGTCAGCTGTAGTGGAGTAACATTACCAAAGTTTGAATTGTGGCAAACATGCCAAATTAAACGTGCCACATCAGGAAATAAGATATATTGAGCTTTAAAAATATATTTGGAAATTTAAAATCTGTAAAGTAGTGAATCCTGAGGGGGGAAAACTGAACTCCATGGAAAACAATGATTAACACAGAATGATCTTTTAAAAAAATGACTTGCAGCAAATTTCTATTCAGATGCAGAATAATTTCTTCTTGTTGCAATGTTGAAGGTGTGAATGTTTTAAATTAGTGGGTTGTCCATTTGAATGCGTTCAGTAAGGAGGATCTTATTATAGGTAATCCTCAACTTACAACAGTTCATTCACTGACCAAGTTACAACAGCACTGAAAAAAGTGATTTATGACTGTTTTTCACACTTAACAACTGTTGCAGCATCCTCATGGTCACCTGATAAAAATTTAGTTGCTTGGCAACTGACTCATATTTATGATGCTTGCAGTGTCCTGGTGCCATGTGATCACCTTTTGCAATCTCTTGACAAGCAAAGTCAATGGGGAAGCCAGATTTACTTAACAACCGTGTTAGTAACTTAACAACTGCAGTGATTCACTTAACAACGGTGGCAAGAAAGGTTGTAAAATGAGGCAAAATTCACTTAACTGTCTCTCAGTTATTGAAAGAATAGTTAAATAATGGTATTATATCTCCTCAACTTCTCTTCTGAAGGTTAAACATTCCAAATTCCTTCAATCTCTCTTCATATGACTTTGCTTTTTAGTCCCTGGTAATCCTTGTTTCCCTCATCTAGATCTGAACCGTGCACAATAAGTAGAAATTTTATTCTTCTTGTTTACTTCTGAAGTTGCAGCCTTTTTTTTTTTTGTTTGCTGCCACATAGCACCGCTGAATCATTTTCAGTTGATCTTTTTCACCTACCATTCATTAGTAAGCCAGGATTTCCTAACCATAATCCCAGCCCTGAGCATTTTATTTCTGTTTCCTAAGCAAGGAACTTTGTATTTATTTCTGTTAATTTTTTTCCCCCAGGGCTCTTTCTCTGATCAGGTTTTCAATTTTATTTCTATTTTCCAGCCATTTAATTTTGTGTCATCTGCAAATCTAATCAACATTTCTTCTACTTCATTGGGCAATGAATAAAAATGTTGTACGGGATGCAGCACTGAATCTTGTGGTGCCCCATTTGACACCTTCAATTTCAATGAGAACACCATTTGAGTACATTTTTCAGACTAGCCATTCATTTAATTGTAATCTCATGTTTGGCAGCTTCTCCTTTTCTTTTGCCAGATATTCAGAGTCTATTTCTTCTCTCAGCCTGAAAAATGTTTCAGAGTTCCAGCTGTGCAGATCATCATCTCTGTCTCTTGTTCCTACTTGTCCGCTAGATTGGCCTCTTTAATTGTTTTTCTTTCTTATGCAACAATGTTTTCCTGTTTTTCAATATTAGAGATTTCCATTCTGTCTATTCTAGCATGTCCTTTGTTTTATATACTTACTTATGTTAGCTGCTATGAATTGATGGCATACAAATTAATTCAAAGCAATAAATAAGTTTACTCTTTACATGAAGTGTGGTCACTTGTTATTCCAGTCCTTCAAGTACTGCTATAAGTTAGCACTTGTCCATTTGAATGCATTCAGTAAGGAGGATCTTATTACAGGTAGTCCTCAACTTACCACAGTTTATTTAGTGACTGTTCAAAGTTACAACGGCACTGAAAAAAGTGATTTATGAGTGTTTTTCACACTTACGACCATTGCAGCATCCCCATGGTCACATGATTAAAATTAAGATGCTTGGGAGCTCCCTCATTTTTATGACCGTTGTAGTGTCCTGGGATCATATGGTCACCTTTTGTGACCTTCTGACAAGCAAAGTTAATGGGAAAACTAGATTCACTTAAAAACCGTGTTACTAATTTAACAACTGCAGCGATTCATTTAACAACTGTGGCAAGAAAGGTCATATAATGGGCAAAATTCACTTAACAAATGTCTTACTTGGCTACAAAAATTTTGAGCTCAATTATGGGTGTAAGTCGAGGACTACCCGCGTATCAGATTGTTTGCAATTAGAAGCCCAAGGCCAAAAACATTGCATGTTAATACTGCAGATTCCGGCTTTTCATCTGTGGTTTTGTTTTTCATTGCCAGCAGAAGGCTATTTTCCCTTTTTCTTTTCTGATTAGGCAAGGACACACTGTTGATTTGATGAAAAACATGAAGTTGCCTGCCATTTTCCATTTGTACTATCAGGGGAAATAAAATTATGGCAAATAGGTTATAAAAATGATGGACAGAAGGGCAAGCATGCTGAAAAGAGGGGAGCAGATAGTCTGTTACATTGAACAGCAAAGAAAACCCTATGTAAGAGATCTCAGATGATGGGTTATTCTTGAGTCACATCAATTGCTGAAATTCTTTGATTATGGTGTCCCTTCTTCATTAACTAATACTTTTCTGAACTTCTTGGCTTTCTTGTGAACTTGCCTAAGTGTTTCATTCCTATTTGGAAGATGAAGCTTGATAGTGAACAAAACAGATTTGTGATAGAACAGAGCATATATGTATGCAGACAGACTCTAAAATGTACATTTTTCCTTAATTATCTCTGCTGCCATCTTCCTCTGTTACCTAGGTCTCAAATTTTAGCCCCTTAAACCTGGGTTGTTTTGTGTATGTTTTATGCCATTCAAATGAATGATGCTCAAGGAGCAAACCATTACAATAAATTATATGTAAGTTATATGGTCAGTAGTCTAATCTTTGTTTAATATGTATTTTAATCCATGTTTTGATATTTCAAACTAATTTTCTGTTCTCTCTGAATTGCAGCTAGAATTAACTTTCAGCTACTTGGAAATCCAAGGAATCACTTGCAATAAACCAGGCCAGGTGAATATTTAGTTACAAATAGACACAGAATTACATAATGCCAGAATATTTTAATCATCTTGGTGGTTCTTCTACACAGCTTTATCCTTCAGATGAACTAAATTAGTGATATGAAAGAAATTTTCTGGATTATGTTGAGAGGAATATTCATAGGAAGTTAAATTGCATATTTCTGCAGTATAGATATAACAAATTAGATTTTGGTTATACAAAAAGTAATGCTTCCCTTCACAAGAAAAAGTAAGGACCAATTTGAATGTAGTTGTAGTTTCCATGTTCAAATAAGGTATTAAAAATGCTGTGAATGTAAAACATAAAAAATATTACATGATAATTAAAAAGAGAGGGAGGCAGCAGAAGTCCATTCTGCTGTTTGCAAAGCTTTCTTTAAGCAGCCCATGGTTTTGTATTTGGTTTATCTGCGACTTATTTTATGCATATGCATCTTCTACAAATGTTTTTCTCAGTAAAAAGCATGATTGGGATATTTGTGCCCAAACCCCAGGCTTCAATAAATTCTTAATTTACTTATTTGGATAGCCTCTTAACATTCTAGATCTTAACTGTCTGTGGCTTACTATTACTGTTCATATGAGCTAGGTAAACCAGGGCTTCACAAACCACTACTAAAAAGCAGAAAGTGCAAGAAGTTAATCAATAGAAGATATCAAGTAATACCTTTGTGTTTCAGTCAGAGGTCTTCAAACTTGGCAACTTTAAGACTTGTGGATTTCAACTCCACGATTTGTGGACTTCAACTCCCAGAATTCCTCAGTCAAAATTCTCCAGCCAGCCATGGGAGTTGAAGTCCACAAGTCTTAAAGTTGCCAAGTTTGGAGATCCCTGGTTTTAGTTGATATTGCACTATTGTGATGATATGATCTTGCACGTTTAATGGAATCAGTTGGAGATAACTATAAGAGCAAATTACTTAAAAAATTTTCTTAAATTCAGAAGGAGTGTTACTGAAATATTTACTTCAAAGGGAAGCATTTCCTCTTCCATCTTCTTTAGGAGTGGGAGGCCATACTAAGGTTTGGGACAGATTGCCATATTTTCTTTTGTCCTGAGATGACCCAAGAGTTCATTGCACTCTTCTCTATTTCGTTCCATTTTCAAAGTATTAGCAGTGTTCATCTGTGAACATTTTCCTCTTTCAAATATATGGAGATGGGTTGCTGCACCAATCTTCCTTCCTTCACAGACTCCAACACTATGGTTGGCACTAAAAGCATAAATATCATATCTGTCTGCAAATCTGTAAAGCAGCTAAACCTTTCACATGGCAGCTGAGAGATCTATCATGTGATTCCAGGGGGGAAAACAGCTGCTTTAAAGAGCAGCAGACAGATGCTCAGTTCACACTCATGTGTGTTCCAAAGCCCTTTTTAAAAAATCATATCCAAGGTACTGCACAGGGCTAATAAGCATATAGATGCACAGATCCTTTGTGATCTCCGCCGTTGTAAAAAAAAAAGATTCAGAAAAAACACTGCTGTAGGTTGAAAAAGCCACTTACAGAATGTGTAAATCAGAGATCTTTTGATAACCAGTTGATTCACATATTTATATGTCCTGATAATATCAGGAGCTATTAAATTGCAGTTTTTCCATGGATTAGAGTGGGGCAGAAAACTGATTCTGGCTTGACATAGCAGATCATATAGCTGCCTGTGTTATGCGTCAGCAGCCCTTCCTCCTTTCAGACAGATGAGCATAGATTCTAACTGATTTTGAATGCACTGTTATTCACTATTGATTTGTAATTTTTAAGGATTTTATAAAGATTATATAAAGGCTTACCTCATGTCTCCCCCATTTTTATGCAGCTGATTATAGAAACTGAAAAGTGCAACATTTCTATGAAGTTAACTTCATCTGAAGATGTGCATGAAGTGTTGGCACATATTGGAACATGCCTTAGGAGAATATTCCCTGGTCTGTCTCCAGTGTAGGTACATCTTGGTATAAATCTTTACCAAAATAGACTCCATCTCTCTCTCTTTTTGTCTCACCTGTTGTATTTGGGTGTATCAGTGATGCTGATTTGTCTTCTCCACATTTCTAAATACATTTTTGAGAATATTTATTAAATTTATCCCAAGGAGATAGAATGGGATGGATTTCCATACATTTTGTATCAACCCAGTATAGTACCCTGTGGACAACATAGAGCAAGTTATTCTTTGGTATAATATACCAGATGTATTGACTCAAACCACTTAAAAATGGTAGAACAGAAAGGCTATAATATCTGTTGGCTACTTTTTAAAGCAACTGCATCTTTTCCCAGAATTGTATTGTTGTCCTTCATAAGTTAAGCATTTTTTCAGGAAAAAAGGTGTTTGAAGAAGTAGTGGCAAGTACTATGTACACTATGTACAAGTCAAAGCATTTTTTTCCTTTCAAATTCAAAGCACTGCACAATCCTTATGAAAACTTAATAGACTTAATATTGGGAGTGGGAGATAACATCTACCTAGGGAACAACTGACATTCTTGAGTTGTACAGCTATTATAGTTGCTGCTATTTTGCAGGATACCAGTACAATAACGTCTTTGGCAGGATACCAGTTAATACCTTCTTTGGCAGCTTCTGGTGGTGATGTTCAGAGTTTAGAAAGCAGAGTTTTCAAAAATATCAATGCTGTTTCAGTGAAGATTTTAAGAGTTCATTATGTGTAATCTTAATTACTAGATGTTTCATTTTATCATAGCCAAAAAATAAACAATGTCAAATAGCTTTTCTAAAGAATCGGATGTAACCGTATAATATGATAATTGCAAATGTTATAGAGATGAGATCACTGAGATTGCAAAGTAGCTTTGCAGAGTGCTTTGAGATTTATAAGGAAAAAATACATAGGGTTGAGATAGTTCTTAAATCTAACAGAATGTCAACATTTATGTTAGCTAAGGGATAATTCCTTCAAATTTCAGATCTGGGACACAATCTCAATGGAAGCTTGCAGTTCAAGTACATAAGTACGAAATAGCAAACTACATTTTGATGAGTTCTAATTCATGTATGCGTTTACTTCTGGCTTCTAGGAGAATAATGAAGAAAGTAATTATGGAGCCCCCAGACAGGCTGGCTAATCTGCAGACTCTGTGGGACAGTCAAACTGTAGGAGAATTAGGCCCATGTGGTGAGTGTGTGTTTTTTTCCCAGCTGAAATATGGAGTTTCTGGCATCACCAGTACACGGAAGCTTAGTTCTATTTCTGGTGTAGGATTCACTTTGGGGGGGGAAATATAATTAGTCCTAAGGTGTAGTTAGAATGAAGAGCCATTTTGAGCAGTGTGGGAAGATGCTATTTTTATGCCGTATCCTGCCTGCTGTATATTATAGAGGAATGTGCTGTAGGTTCAGTTAGTTGCATATTGTGCTTGAGGATAGCGTACGTGCCAAAGAGAAATAAAATCAACTTACCATCAGGATATGTGTATCAGCGGTTTTAAGAATTATTCCCCACAGTGATAAATGGTTAGTGGGATTTTTTGTTTGTTTGTTTTTAGGTGGATTTTCTCAAATGTATGCATGCGTTTGTGACTGGCTGGGCTCTCCGTATAGGGAAGAAGTGCAGTGGGTAAGTATAGAAATAAGATTGGGAAATCTTATTTGTAGTTACTGAGGCAAAAAGAAACAAAAAAGGCCTTTACTAGAGCCTATCAATTATATAAGCAATTTGTGCTAAGAAATTAAATATTTTTTCTCTAAAATGTATTATGTTCTTTTTTTAATCTAACTAGGATGTTGATACCATTTATCTGACTCAAGATACCAGGGAATTAAATTTGCAAGACTTTAGCCATCTTGACCACAGGTAAATACTAAGATCCCGAATAAATGAAAGTGTATGGTAGTCATCTAATGTGAAAGATTATCTGTCCAGTAATAATCTTTTGATCTCATTGGGTGCTAACAGAAGAACCTTTTGTTCAGCAGGATTGTAACAGCTGCAAAGGGCTCATCTTGCTCTGGGTTTTCATTAGTTTGCAATTATGAGATGAGATATACCTGAGTAGAAAATACTTTCATTCATACATTGGGTGAAGAAATATTCCTTCTAGTTGCAGCTCTTCATACTTTATGGAATGCAGTTTTATAAGGAGGGGGTGGAGTTGCTCCTTGATTCAAACAGCTGACTTAAACAAGAGCTTAAAAGCCTCCAGTGTGGATCCTGGCTATCTTTATAGATTGTGAACTATTGGTTCATATGTAAAATACTGTTTAAGTATATGTATTTTATCAGTCAGAAATAATATTGTTATAGAAAGGGGCTCATTGAAATTAAATACTTAAAATTGTATTGGAAATGAATTGGAACTCGCTGAGATTTTCACATAATCAGAAAAATAGCTTCTTATTCAAAGGAGCTAGTGAAATGTTAAAATATATTACAGGTAGTCATTTAGTGACTGCCTTGTTTAATGACCATTTACTGTTAACTATAGTGATGAAAAAGTAACTTTGAAACCAATCCTCGCTTTGTTGTGGTCAGCATAGAAACATTTAACATATGTTCATTCTAATTGAATGAAGAACTTATAAAAAAAACCATTTATCAGATTCAAATGCAGTATATGAGATTAAATGAAATTAAAAAAAATACATTTTAACTTGATTGCTGAAATCACTTCTTAAGCAGGCATTTATTTTGGGGAGGAATGAAATGCCAAAACTCAGGTCATCTTATGGTTCAGGAGTTAATGCAAGAGAAAAATGATAATTAAAAAAAGTTCCTACAACCTCCCAAATTACTTCTGTCTAGAAATTTTTCTTTCAATATATGATTTTTTTTTCTTCCCTTAGAGATTTAATACCAATAGTTGCTGCCCTGGAATACAATCAGTGGTTTACAAAGCTTTCCTCTAAGGATCTAAAGTTAGTAAGTATTAGGATGCAGAATGACTGTATCTTGATTCAAAGTGTTTGGGGGAAACTTGTGTAGAATATATAATTATTTTAGAAGGGTAGTTGTTCAGGCCTTCTGACATTTCATGACCTGATATACTGGGGGTGGACAATTAATTATCCCAAATGGCCACAGGAGAAACTGTGACTGTTATGGAGGGCTGAACCAATGTAACCTGATTTGATGTCCTCAAACTCTGTTACCTCAACTCTTCAGGCTGCTTCAGGCAAGGGGCGAGGCTTTCTCTCCTCGCCCTTCCACGGCGGCCATGAAAGAGCACAAGCTGGACCCGACTCGAATTCTTCTCCTGCCCTCTGCAGCGCATTTAGTTACATTTGATTTCTAATTTCCAATTAACCTCATGCAGGCTGGACGGAGACAGCCAAAGGCTGAATGTGGCCTGCAGGCCATAAAATGCCCAGGTCTGTGATAGACACAATTGCACCAGGATTATCTGTCAGAAAACTGCTTCTTTTAGTTCTTCTAAACCTATCCTTGTATCATCAAATAATATCTAACCATTGTGTTTTTTATTGGCCCCTTTTTTCCAAGGATCACAATCAATGGCATTTGCTTTTTATTATTTGTACTGAGTATTTTAGCTTAAGTTTTGTTATTAATACTTCTAGTGAGCAGTCTGGCTTTACTTTATCCATTATTATAAATATACTGATGTTACATATTCAAACTGGCAAATGACTCCACTCAGTGATTTCATGTAGACATTGAATAGGAGGGGAGAGAGTTGAGAGTGAGAAATATCACTTTCATTTGCTTATTGTATTTTGAGACATTTTTAAAGTTTCCCCCAAAAAATTGATCCAGAGTTCTTAAAACATTATAGTCCTAGTAAAAAGAGAAAAATGTCAGCAGATCTGTTTGAGAAATAATTCTGCTGCAATTAAATTAACTAAATTGTGCAAATATTACTGATAAGCATTTACTGTAACCATATCAAATATTTCAGAGAATAAAGTGGAACATTCCTTGTTTAAACAGTCTGGAAATCAACAAGCCCTTTATAAGGAAATTGGCCTTCTAGTCTAAGAAAATTCTAAAAAATTATATTCAAAAAACCAAGTTATACCAAAGCGTACTATTGTTTAAGATGTCACTGAAATGTTTATAGTGAACTTATTTTGTTTAGATGGAGCTAACAATTATATTTTACAAGTAGGTGTGCATATTTAAAATGGAATTAACAGAATCAGCAGAATAATTTGTATTTTGATTCTGATTCTTGAGTAAGGTTACAGTAAGATTCCTAAAGCCGCTATCCACATATATAATAACTTTGTAACACTGGGAAAAAAGTATTCCAGTTTCTGCATTATCTTAATTATTTGGCATTCTTAGAAGCTATAGGAGTAGTTCAGAAAACATTTTGTGCATGTTTCTGCCTGTGCTTTATTCATTTTTAATTTTGATTGAGGTAGTTTTATATAGATAAGATAAAGTTGGAGAATATTTGCAGAAGATTAAGTTTTACTAAACTTTAGATGCATTATGGACTACTTAATCCAACACCAAACTAAAGGAATAGAAGACTAAATACATTAAAAATACATCTGGGTTTGTATTTGTTTTGTCATGGACATAACTTTCCTTATGACTGGTTAGAATCACTGTTCTAATACGAATAAGGCAGGAGAAACAGTATATCAATAAGTTCACTGAGTTCTTCATGAACTTGCCATCATTTCTTGTTATTAAGCTGTTCTAGAAAAAAATATGTGTGATATTCTTACCTTACATGGTAACATTGCTGTCAAAACTTGGTTCTTTGTGGTGTAGTAGGGGGCACCAAACTGAATTTGTAGAGTTTTGTGACTAGATTTCTGTATGAACATGAATGAATTCATCGTCTGTAATTTTCTGTAATTCATGCTGTCGGTTTCTTGCACCACTGTTAAGACTTTTAAGAGGTACGACTTCACCAGACTCTCAATTTCTTATATTGCTAATATGTTTTCTTTGGTTCTTAATGTTGTACCATTATTCTTATGACAGTCCACTGATGTTTGTGAGCAGATCCTAAGAGTTGTGAGCAGATCCAGTAGATTGGAAGAGCTAGTATTAGAGAATGCTGGTCTTAGGACGTAAGTCATTCATTTTAATTAACCAACACTAACATTTTTAATAAAACCCAATAACATCACAGGAAGTTGTAAGTCTGAAGCTGCAGTGTTGTAATATATTTATTGGCACTTAACAGCATTAAACTGTGTTGGCATATTTATCTATTGCAGTTATTTCCAACCATAGTTTTACTGTGGATAGCTTTGTTACAATGGCAAACTATCTATTTGAGGTTTGTTTTCCAGGTGTCATAGTATGCAAATATGACATTAGCATTACTTTTTGTTACACTTTTGTGGGTTACCCTTTTGATTTATTCATACTAGAAGTATATATAAGATTTGGCCTTTTAGAAAATAAATCTCTGATGGGATGCTTGCCCTTATCCATTTGGGGGTGGTAGGGAGGAGCCATTATGTACAGTCATAAAAGAATATTTGTAGCTCAGGGATTGAAATGAGGGGTCCTTGGTGCTTAGTTTAAGTAATGAAATCTGCAAGAAAACAACCAAGCTCAGAGAGCACCAAGGACCCTCCCCCATATATTCATAACTTAAACAGTTGTTGCTAGCAGCTTATCTGTGTGATTGTATTGAATAAGGCCTATTTCTAAGTAGTTGTACAAAATATACAAAATCAAGATTATGTCTTTGTAACATAGCTTAAAAAGATACAACATTCAAGTGCATGTGTGTATAAATGAGATTAGCAATCTTTAAAAAAAATTAATGGACAAATGCAATCTAGGCTAAGTGGGCTACTCCTTTGGAGAATCCATCTGATGTTGAGCAACTTTGCTGATATGTATGAATATATTTTTATTTGCCATTAGGCAGCATAGATAAAATAAAAATACCATGTCTCTTTTGAATCACTCAATAATGTGTATTAGAGGTATGCAATGATTTGGTTCTAGAAAGTTGTTTCAGAGTAATGGTGATGGGTGAATGTAGCGTCTGGCTGCAAGTCTTCAAAATAGCTGCATCTTGTACTGGAATCACATGAAATACTGGGTGTGAATTATTTCCAAAGTGCTGTATAATTCTAATGTTTATTACCTCATCAAAAATAGTAGAAAACAGGAGATTATTGAAAGTAGACATGGCATCTTTCCTGCCCAATGCACTAGGTATGTTTCTCGCCATACCTAGTGCAGCATCCCACATATAAATCAATTGTTGCAACTAACACAACATATGTGCAAATCCATGTACTTGAATGTAATATACTAAATAGGCTCTTCAATTCAATGTAACCTATAGTTAGTTCATATAAAGCTCATGAATATGGTATAGTGCAAAATACAGTATAACTTTTTATGGTTTTCTTTGTTCCTTAGAGATTTTGCACAGAAGTTGGCCAATGCTCTATCCCACAATGCCACCTCAGGACTTCATACAATTAATCTTGCTAACAACCCTCTAGAGGACAGAGGTACTGTAACACTTTCATTTCCCACTCATAATACAAGCCCAATAGGAGGATTAGTATATTTCTTTCATTTTTTCTTGAAATCAAACAATTACTGCATTGTAAATACTTACATTTGTTAATGAAGAACCTTTCCTCTTTCATATATCTATAATCTCTTATGGTAGTTTGTTGATAGATGATGCTTAATAACTACATGGGACATGAATATATATGGGAGTAGAGGGACTGTATCGCAACATACATAATAAAATGTATGTTGTGATACAGTCTTCAATCCTTATCTAACAGCATGCAACACATGATGCAAATCTGAAAGGATAAAGTTTGTGTCATAATGGACATTTTGTTATGTTCAGGTCATGATGGCTAGCTATGGGTGCTGTGAGAAATAGACAGAAATAGAAATATTATAAACGTTTATTTTATTTTTACTAGCACTTATTCTGTTAAGTTCAGAACAACAACCATTTTGAATAAATTGAAACCTTGCTATAACAATAAAACTATGTACAAACTGATTTAATTCAAAAATATTTTCTGTAAAATCTGATCATAGTCATATTTTGAACATAAGGGCCTAAAAGAACATTGGCAAATTAACTTCAGGTCCATACATTTGTTTTTTATTACCAATACAGTTTAAAGACTTTATACTGTAATTAGTATGCTGAGGAATCTATATTAGACACCCTTTCCGGTGAGGAGAAATATTTATTAAAACCTATGTTATGGAGATATGCATGTATGTATATGTATGTACAAACACAAATATGCAGATAAGTTAAATGTTGAGGACAAATTATCATCGTTATTGCTATTTTTAATTGGCCAAACAGCCCAATTTTTGTGCTATTAGGCTGCTGTTTTGTTTTTATATACTTGAGTTTCCAGTAAACTAGACTAAATGGTGAGAACTCACCATTTGAGCTCAAATGGTAACAATAGAATCATATCAACATAGAAAGAGGGGAAGGGTATGTTGTAGACCCTGTCATTGAAAGAATCTGACTGGTGGGTTCCAGGAAGATAGCCTTCTTCTTCTGTCCCACCCCCCTTTGGAACAGTTTCTAAATTAGATAAATAAATAAAACTAAATAAAGTAAAAAGTAATTACTCTGTAAATATGTTTTCACTTTTGATGTGGGCTTCATTTTAATTCTTTTACAGGAGTATCTTCGTTAAGTATTCAGTTTGCCAAACTACCAAAGGGGCTGATGCATTTAAATTTATCTAAAACCTCATTATCACCTAAAGGTATATAACATAATTGTGCTTAATTATAATGAAATATATTTCTTTTTAGGCTCTATTGAATATTTATTCATTTCATAGCTTTCCAAAGGTAAGATAAATAATAAGCTTGAACAGTGTCGTGCATCACATTACTGTTTGTCTGTGGCAGCCAAAATTAGCTGCAATACATTTTCACCATTGGATTCCTTCTACTTGATATACTTGACAGGTGGGCATGTTGTATAATCTTGCTATCAATGTAGATTTTTACTAAACAAGTCCATAAAAAATTGCTTCTTCCATGGCAGTAATAACTTGACTGGATTCATGGTGATTTCAGCACCTAAAGGCTCCATTGCTCAGACTCTTTGCCATTTCCAACACCTGGCTATGGTCAACTCACTACATACACCAGGACAGTGCACACTAAATTTCTCATCATAGCAACACCACCAGATCCTCCAATCTCTGGCAAGCCATTTGTTATTTTAAGCTGTAATCTTAAGCAGTAAATCAAGCATGCATAATTACTCAGGTTACTTTATCTTGAGAAGTTTTCCAGTCTGCTTCACCGATTCTTTCTCCACAAGATTTGACACTGCTGACTGGCCCAGTAAAACTAGACTTTCCACTTCCAGTCATCTGTTCCATACACATGATATTCAACTCTATGTTAAAGAGAGAAAATGTGAGTAACTGTTCTCATAGGCGTTTTTCTTCAGGATCCTTTTTGTGTGTCCTCTCAAGTTCAGTTTATTTTTATTAAATCCTGAACAGCACAATTACACCTTCCCTGAAGGGCTCAAAGTGATCAGTTTCTTTTTGTACATCATTATGACACAATAAGAATCCTGTATTTGGTGTGTTATTTTCTTGGTCCATAAGGTCCAAGAGACACCCATCTTTCTCCATCCCTCTCCACATTAAATGGAACATTTCTGTTCACCAAGTTCAATAGTTGTATCAAGCTCCCAGGCACTCCCATACCTGAGAAGACTGTCACTCCATTCATCTCAAGCCTCCTCCAGTAGCTCGTCCCAAAGGACCCCCTTCGACTATCCACATTTTGACTTAACTATAGTCTCCTCATGCACCAGATAGAGTCTTGGGAATGGCTTGTATACAGGACAAGAATTCTTATGTGAGGCATTATAATTTGAAAGACAAAGTTTTAAATGACTGTAATTGTACTATTGCTCTGTATATAACACCCCTTCATTGTCCTTACCTAATACAAAAGTAGACAATCCACTTTTCAACTTCGAAAGATCTGTAATGAAATGTATAATACAGTCTGTTTGGAAGTTGTACAGCCTAGCCCACCAATTTAGGATCTCTTCTTTGAATTTGTCCATGCCAGTACATCGATGAAACCATCTTTTGCATTTCCCATTTTCAAATACATCAAAAATTCCAAAGAAAGCTGTTTCTCTTTCATCATCATCTTCCAAATTCTAGTGCAGTGTGTTGTGGCTGAAGCATTACCATAATACAGGTAGTCCTCGACTTACAACTGTAATGGTGGCTGCCCATTTCTGTCATAAGTCATGATAGTCACGAAGTGGGACATCACATGACTAGACCCGTTCATTAAAAACAAACACTGTAGTTGTGAATGTCATGGTCATTAAGTGAACCCATTGTTCACTATGGGGCATTTTTGGCAAAAACTGGAAATAAATGCAAAATGTCATAAATCGCAGTTATGCTACTGGGATGCTGCAAACATAAATCCATCACCATGGGAATGGGGGGATGGCCATCAAAACTTCAGAATTGGGTAATAAGTAGCCCTGGAGCAATCCGTCACAGCATTGAATGGTCGCTGAGAAACCAGGTGTAAGTTATGGACTGCCTGTATGAATAAGAAAGGCAAGAAATTGGGAGGCAATAACAGAAAATTCTACAGTGGCCTGGATTTTAGTTGTGCTAGCTAACACTGTCTCACTGGATACTAAAATTTTCTATGGGAAAAATCAGCTAATTTATTTTCTTAAGCACTTGAGAATAAGTACACACATTTTTTTAAGATCTTTTAAGCTGAAACCACACAACAAGCAGTAAATAAGCACTGTTATGTATATGCAGGTGACTTAGCTCACAAATGGGACCGTCTGTTGTTCTGTTGCAGTACATAGCTTTTTTCCACTGATCTAACTCAGGAGTCTCCAAACTTGGCAACTTTAAGACTTGACAACTTCAATTCCCAGAATTCCCCAGACAGTAGGGCTGGCTAGGGAATTCTGGGAGTTGAAGTACACTAATCTTAAAGCTGCTAAGTTTGTAAACCCCCAATTTAACACACTACATCCAAATCCATATGGAAAAGTTAACATTTGTTGGCAAACAGTTCCTTAGTTCCAAGACTGACAGGGCAGAAAGATCTATCTGTGAAGCATTCTAAGTGTCTTACTCCATTTCGGGATTATCTCTTTTCCATTTTTGTCACTTCAGCAGTTGACTTCCACAGATACCTGGGTTCCTTCATTGTAATTTGTGGTTATTATTTCCAGTTACAGCCAGAGAGGGTCAACTCTACTTCCTTGGTATAGGTATGGGATTGGTTCATAGCCAGGCATAGGCATCTCATATCACCAGGCAGAACACTCTTCTAGCTTCTTTGAGCTACTCAGACCACATCCTCTACATCTTCCTGTCTCTTCCATTGCTTATCATAATCTTAATGAAGATTATTTCAAAATCAATATTTATTGTTTATGTACTCATGCCAGCTTTGGTTTGATTTCTCATTCAGGCCCAAGGAGATAGTATTAATAATTTTTCTGCTTCTTGAATTGTGAATTCCTACATTCTATTTTCATGCTTTGAGCTTCTCCTGTTTCTGTAAATGAAAATGAGTGCCACTTCTATTTTCCAAACAGTTTGAACCTATCGTCTTATACTTTTATTATTCCGGAGGCCTGCCTTTTAAGTTTAAGTTCCATCCACCTGAAAGCTCTGCGATCTTAGCAGCATTCTTGAGAAGAGTAACATTTGCTAAGCTCCACTATTGTCACAACTGTTTATCTTTGATTAATTTCAGATACGAGTAGTAGGGTGGCAGAATTATCTTTGCTATATACCTAGCTTTCTACTTCCAGTCTGATAACTGATAAATGACCTTATCACACAGATCATTTTGCCTATAACTATGGTTCTTTGAGGTAGTATTTGTAAATTTACAATATTTACTTATCTACCCTCCATTATGTGTGTTTCCTCTAACACCATTACTCTGATCATTCCCACTAGTTTAATGGACATGGATGCAAGAGGATTCATGTCTATAAATTCACTGATGACCTTTCAGAGACCCATAGTTACAGGTTAGCTACCATTATTACAAATTAAGATTACCATTGAATCTTGCTTATCTTCTTTTTTCCCTCTGAGTTTTTTCTAATTTGCAACATCTTTATATCCATATCGTATTATCCAGACAGACTTCTCCTGTAGAATATTTAATGACCTGATTTGTCATATAATAACAAGCCATATATTGATTTGTTTCATTTGAATCAATCTATTCAATAGACCATTGTTAAGTAGACATACCTTAATGTGACACGTAAAAACAGTTAATGAACCATATGATTAGCTCTCTGCTAATACCCTTCTAGGTTTATTCTTACTGATTTTTTCTACTCATCAAAGCCTAATGGGACAGCCTAGACCAGATCAGTAGCTTGTGTAGAAGGTATTCCTATTGTATTGTAATTAATCCTGAATAATTACAGTCTTGACATTGTCATCTAAATATTGTTTTCCAACTCCATTTGTGAGTTACACATACTTTGAAGATCAGTTGATATTAATATTTGTACTTATGAGATTGAAAGGGGATGATTGTACAGAAAGTATTGCCTCTTCTCAAAGCACTGTTAAAATAGGCTTGTGTGAAGCAGCTATACTTTGCTTGCAGAAACAACACACAAACTATTATTTGTTTCTGTAAGGCATAACAATATCATTTTCCTTCTGTAGGACATTGGGAATTGTGTTTTTTCATATAATTTTGGAGCCTCCTCTTGGATAGCTTTAATAATATAGTCTTTTGTCTAGTAGTCTTTTGATGAGGTTCAGAACAAAACAATCAGTTTGTCATGGAAATTTGCAGGAAATACACTTAATTCATTACTGGACAAAGAGGCAATTTTGGTCATTTTGTTACAGGGGTGAACAGCCTTTCACAGTCACTGAGTGCCAACCAGCTGTTAGCTACCACTCTCATACACCTTGATCTCTCAGGAAATATTCTTCGAGGTGACGATCTTTCAGTAAGTGTTCCAGTTTTGATATTTTATAAATCAGACTTTTTCCATCTGATTTTTTTAATAGTTTTGGTAAAATTGCAACTTCCAGAATTTCTGCCAAGAATGGACATTTCAAGTTTGATAAAGTGCTCTATTTCACCTAGGAAGGACATAGTAAAGGACATGCTAGCCAGAAAAATATATATATATTGCAGATGAAATAAATGGCATTCTTGTTTGCTTTTGTAAACGTTTGGCTTTAAATGATAAGGGAACATTATGCTATTTGATGGAAAGATGAATGATACAGTATGACAGTACAATTATTATTTTTCTTTCATTATTGGTTTAGTAAATAAATACAAGGCAAAAGATGAAAAAGAAAAAAGATGAATAATACTTTAATATTTTATTTTAATTAAAAATCATTGTTAGTTGAAAATGAAGGTGGATGGATTATTTAACATTGAGGTTGTTGATCTTCCAAAATAAGCTGTTTTGTAATGTCCGTATGTTAAAAAACGAGTTATTTATCTACTTTTTCATGGAGTTAAGATAGAAGTAATAAGAAAGCTAAACTTATTTCTTTCTCTTTCACACATCTAGTCCCTGTGTAATTTTTTGGCTCAGCCAAATGCCATAATTCATCTGGATTTATCAAATACAGAGTGTGCATTAGACATGGTAACATTTATTAATTTATTATAGAGAATCCCCACTTTTATATTCCAAATTGTTTTATGTACATACTTACTATCTTATTCCTTTCTGATTTAGGTGTTTGGAGCACTTCTTCATGGCTGCCTTCAGCATCTTGCCATCCTAAATCTGTCAAGGACAGTTTTTTCACACAGGTCAGCATTCAAAATATTATGCTTCGGCATGAACTTGGTGCTATAAGTGGAATTCTTGGTGCTCTCTGAGCTTGGTTATTTTCTTGCAGATAATGTTACCTAACTTGGTAATGAAACATCTGCAAGAGAACAACCAAGCTCAAAGAACACCAAGTAATCCATAGTTCAACTTATCAAATTATCAGCACATCAACATACACAGACACACTCAGACACACACATACACACAGGTTTTTTTTAGTAGATACAGGTATATCTGTGAAGCACATACCACACACTAACATTCAAAGCATCCCCTGGCTTGAAAAAGCAAACAATGGAGGATTTGATTGAAATGAGAAACTAAACTCATAGTTCAGTCTCAAAATAGAGATTAAGGGCATACTTAATTGTAAAAGTGACGACCAGTCACTTAGCAACCATTCATAATTATGATGGACCTCTCCAGGGCTGCTTACAACCCAGTTCTGTAATTTTGACAACCGCCCTTCCCCCACGGTCATATGGCTGCATGTCAGACAGTCAGCAACCAGCATGCAGTTTGGGCCATTTACAGAGTCCCACAGTCATATGATAACATTTTATGATGTTTTTGGCAAAACCAACCCATAGCAAGCAATTGGTTTGCTTAATGATTGTGGTGGTTGCTTAATAACTGCAGCATTCGCTTAATGACCTACAAAAAAGGTCATAAATTTGGGTCAGTCACATGGGTGATCTATTTTATGACATCATCACGACTTGCAAATTTGATGGGCAGGCTCCATTACAATTGTAAGACAAAGACTATCTCTACAGAGAATTTACTTCTGAATTTATAATATGTATTCTAATGCATGATACTGAATTTAATGGAGCATTTTAGTTCCAGTATGCATCCTTTTATCAAAATGGATACATCATCTTTCTATGGTGACTGATGGAGGATTTTAGTTTTGATGGTAAAGTAACATTGCCATTTTTCCATAACACAGAGATAGGAATACTGGATCTAAGATTCATCAATTTGAATTTTCTCAAATATATTAATTTCCTACACTGACGTGGCAGGCATGTCTTGCAGTGTTTATACATAGTGAAAAGAGAATATGGCTACGTGAAAAGTTGTGGTTTAAGTTTCTTTTCAGTTCATTCATCCAACTATGATCATTGATCCAGGTATTAAAAGTGGTTAATGAATGTTATTCAAATATTGTATAAAATATATGTAGCTCTTTAATTTCTCTTATGTATAATTACCGTTGCCTTTTTATGGGAAATAATAATAACTGGGGATTCTTATCCCTGCTTTGAAGATCTTTTGAGCTTATGGAATATGACCTGTTTTTTTTTTAAAATCTATCTTCTTTAAAGAAAGAGCAAGGAAATTCCCCCATCCTTCAAGCAATTTTTCAGCAGTTCACTTGCTTTAATGCAAATCAACCTTTCAGGAACTAAACTTACACCTGACCCTCTAAAGTAAGTCAGCATTTTTTTCTTTCAAGACTTTGTTTTATTTCATTGGGAAAGTGTTTTATGAAAACTTTACTGTGGTTAGGAAAATGACCCATATATTTTGTGAATTTGAGAAAAGCTATTTGGCTTTCACATGGAGAGTTAATGTCAGAAGTGAAATATTCAGTATGAATTTGCTTTGACTTGACTTTGATGTCCAATCTTCACTCGTGCACAGGAGAAAGAGTTATGATTTAAGCAGTCCTATAGCTAGATTTGAATATGACAACTTAACACATTATTTGTGTAGTAAAAATCTTTAATTCAAATTGAAAAAACCCTATGGAATACTGTACAGCATGGATGTCCAATCTTTTGGCTCGCCTGGGCCTCATTGAGTGAAGAGAAATTGTCTTGGGCTGCATATAAAATATGTATTTAATGTATATAAATCACATAATAATGTTAAAAATGTATGATCTTGTAGGGCCTTATTACTAGCTGTCCAGGGCTGTGGGTTGACATGCCTACTGTACAGGATTGTTTGTTCTTTGATTTCTGCTTTATAAATTATAAAATATAGCAATTTTTCCATCTTATATCCCTAAGTTGCTTATTTTTTGAAGTATTTGAATATTTTTGTATTGTTAACAGTTTAAGTGTAGTACACTTCATTAAATTAATATTAAATGTTTTGGCTTTATTTAAAAAATTAAACACATTGCAGAATGATGTTTTCATAGCATTTGTTTGTCATTATGTCAACATACAAGACTTTGCTTGCTATGTTCCTCAATTTTCAGACCATGAAATAAAGAAGAAAACTTGGGTGCAGAGCAAAGCTTGAGGTTCTGTGCATTTGAAGCTCTCTAGCTCTCCATTTCATGGTTTGCCCTGAAATAGCATTATTTATCCCTTTCAGATTACAAATAAGGGGATAATACACCAAAAGACTATATTCTTAAAGAACAGCAATATAATTGAAATGACTTCTCTGATCTGCTGATTTAGTAAACTTTATAGCGGTATTCCATATAATTCCAATTTATTTTTCAGAGCTCTCCTACTTGGTCTTGCTTGTAATCAAAATTTGAAGGAGGTGTTTCTAGATCTGAGTAACTGTGAGGTAGGAAATATTTACAAATGGCATGCATGTCAAATAATATTGCCCTCCTTAGATATATGTTCCTTATACTTTGTACATGCCATCATGCTTAAAAAGTAATAAGTAGTCTTTAAAAGTACATTGAATTTACAAAACCTGAATGTCTTTGATGCAACTGTGTGCATGAACAGCAGCAAGATATGGCACTCTATTCTGGAATAGGAAAGATTCAGATAGAAAATTTGATTCTACATGTAAGTCTGCACTAAAAAATAATTAGGTGCGTAGAAGTTCATGGGCAAAACTAAAATCTTTCTTGCAGTTATTGGCTAGTATAAATCTGTTTTGTTTCTTGTATTCTTAAGTGTAAGGTCTCCTTAAGTTATTGTGAAACCTTACTTTTTATCACAGGTGCAATTAGTGTCTTCAGATAAAATGGCAAAGTACACTTAATTATTGATATAAATCCATTCCTTATTGAGGATTGCACGCATATCAAACAGAAAGCACAGCAGCTCAGATTTCTCTGTCCAGACTCTCAGGACTTCATCACTGAAACGTACAAAAAAAAATTCATCACAAATATATCCAGCAACAAATATCTAGCATACTAACTCTGAACCAAAGCTTCATTCCTTTATATATTGTTAATTTTAATATATAAAATATTTTAGTTCCTCAGTGCTAACATTTTTCCTTTCTTTCTTTCTGCTTCCATTAGCTTGGTCACTGTGTAAGTACACATCATGGCTTAACTAGAAACCTCTTAATTATTTACCCTTAAGCATCTCACTTCCTACCTATCCATTACACACTTATTTCTTCCATGCCTTCAGCTGATAAAGATCTGGATGCTGATATCTGGGCACAGCATAACGGATTTAGAATGAATGGTCAAAAAACAGTCGTGCTCAAAAGAATATTTATGATCACTGCCAGCTATTTCCTGTGATAGAACTGGAAAATATACCAATTTTTAAACTGCCTTTTTCTAGGAATCCCTACTAGGCTGAGAATTCCCAAATGCATGTGTACAATTTTATTTATTTAAAAATGATAGGCTTTCGTTGTTTAATATTCCAAAGTGGAATGAAATTTTTGCAGAAAACTTCATCATAATTCCAAAGAATCCACAACAACTTTTGTAGTGTTCATTGTTATTCTAGCAGGATCCAATCTGGGTTGGTCACCAGGACCAGAGATTTTGTCTTCGGAGCTTTCAGACTCATGCTGGAGCCTATCTTCTGGGAACTTCTCTCTATCCCATTATCCTGGGACACGTATATTCGCCTTCATTCATTGTTAATCTAAATTATGAAAGAGTGACATTTGGGGTTAGTTGTCCTCATTCTTCATCCTATCCTTACTAGGTAGAAGATAGTATCTTAATCTACTTGTCCATTGGCACCTTTTTTTTAAATTCCCAGCCTAATCAGCAGCCTTCAGATTTCCTGTGATCTCTCATCCAAGTAGTAACCACATCTAACCCTGCATAGCTTTTTCAAGATCAGAGAAACAGGAAAGAGCTGGGAAGCTAAAGAGTGGTTAAAGGTTTTTGAATGTTCAATATTTCTACATAAAAATAAGCTAAAATGTGCTCTGCTTTCCACACACACAACACCTAAAAATTGGTAAAGAAAATCCAACTAAACAAATTAATCAGAAGCATTGTATTTGTTCATTTATTCATTGAGGAAAATTATACAGGCTAATGTTTGAGTGTGGCAAAAGTAGGCAAACCATTGCTTTCAGTAACTGGTATAGCTTTCTTTGGTAATAACTGGAACATTGAACTAAACATTTCCATAACTATTGATCAGGTGTGTACACCAGCATTTTAGCCCATTCCTCCTTACAGAACAGCTTCAGCTCAGAGTTATTGGTGGACTTCCTTGCACAAAATGCTTGCTTTAGGTCCTTTTACAACATTTCTACAGGATTAAGATCAGGACTTTGACTTGGCCATTCTAAAATATTAACTTTCCTCTGCTTTAACCATTATTTGGTCATATGATTTGTGTGTTTTGGGTCACTGTCTTGCTGCATGACCCTCATTTTCTTGATCTTCAATTCCTGCTTAGATACCCTGACTTTTTCCTATAGAATTTGCTGGTACAATTCAGAATTAATACATCTGTTAATGATGACAAGCTGTTCTGGTCCAGAGGCAGCAAAGCAAGCCCAAATCATAAAACTGCCATCACCATGTTTCATTGATGGGGCAAAGTTATTATGCTGGAATGCATTGTTTGCCTTTTGCCAAACATAACACTTTATATTCAAGCCAAAAGTTCTGTTTTGGTCTCATTCATCCACATTCTTCCAATAGCTTTCTGGCTTATTCACAGGGTCTTTTGCGAAATGTAGACTGGCAACAATATTCTTTTGGGAGAACAATAGCTTTCTCCTTGCAACCATGCCATGCACACCATTGTTGTTGTTCACTGTTCTTCTGATGGTGGTCTCATGAACCCTGATATTTCCCAATGCAAGAGAGGCCTTTATTTTGTATACTGAAGTACAGATTTATACTTGCACTTCAGAATTCATTGCAATATTGTATGGCTCTGCTTGTTCTCTTTTTCTTGTTTCAATTGACTGAGTGTCAGGTAAGCAGCTTGGGGGCCAAGAATCATGTAGAGTATAATTAAGTCTTGATTAAAGAGATTGTAAAACTTTGGGAATTGGTACGTAGGCACAAATCTGAATGTTGTTTAGATCAGGAGACCATTGGACTATCTATAGGAACTGCTATAGACTTTCTTTTAAAAGGATGTTACTTAAGAGGACAATAATTACACCATTTTTAATCAGCATTTATCATTTGTATTATATATGCCTTATTAAATGTCAAATTGGTTAAACAACATATTAACAATTAGTGGACATATGAACTACTGAAGCATATTTGTAACATTTCAGCCAATTGTTCCACATTGTCTAGCTGCTAAAGTATCTAATATTTTCTTTTTTCCTCCAGCTAAGATCAGCTGGTGCACAGGTTTTAGAAGGATGCATAGCAGAAATTCATAACATTGCCAGCCTTGATATTTCAGACAATGGTAAGGCAGCATATTGGCAGTGATTCAAATATTGTACGAAGAGAAAACTGTTTAAAGAATATGAATCATACAAAGTGATTGTATTGGCATCGAGCAAAATGGTGCTAGCTGATAAAACCTTTTCTGGTTTGCAAAGTAGCTAAAGAGGTTATCAAAATGTAGGATAATAATAGTGTGCACTAGTGGTGCACTAGTTTAATCTAAACTAATTACCATAAATCACAATGGATAGTTTTTAGACAACATTACTCCGGCTGCTCATGAGATAGTTTAGATACTATGTGTGTGGTGTTAAAATTGTCTATTTCCTAATAGTTAATATTTTATGATTAAGCATACTATATAAATGCCTAGTGTAATCCTGTACATCTTAGAAATGTTATAGGGGTTCAAATCTGCCTTCCTGGTTGAAGAATCTCACTGAAATCAATTGGACTCACATACAGGGAAGTTGTAGTTCAACAACTCAATGGCTTCCAACTCTCTTTATCTACTATGTATCACCGAACAGCTTTACTGTTGGAAACAGGATCATATGATCTAATTTTAGTATGGTTAATTCAAATTCATTTGAAAAAGTTCTCCATGGAAACATTATTTTAATTTTATATTTCAATCTAATTCTTAACAGGCCTTGAGTCTGATCTTTCAACACTTATAATCTGGCTTAGTAAAAATCGATCAATAAGACACTTGGCATTGGGCAAAAATTTTAACAACATGAAATCCAAGTAAGACTTTTATTTTTATTTTTTCATATTTTTTTTGAAAAATAAAAAATATAAGACAAGTAAGCAATTTCACTTTTTTTCTCTTGCTTGCTGCCTTCTTCAGAAATCTGTCTCCTGTACTTGATAATTTAGTACAGATGATTCAAGATGAAGATTCAGTAAGTATTTTTATTCTTTAATGTCACCTAATGAATCATAACAAATCCCTGAGTTTTATTAAGCTATCATAATATGTGAAAATATTGCTCATATGAATTTACCGTTTCAAATTTATATAAAATATAGGAAGTCAGTTGTTCTAAAAGGTATTATTTTAACATTTAAAATTTTAAGGGTTTATATTTCATTTTATATAGCATAACAGTCTTTAATAGAAAATAATGTTTAAATATTCCTGTCCTTTCTTTTAATTTGCAACATCAACCAACACTCCATTTTCTGGACTTGTTCATTTGTTGTCATTAAATGGTATTACTTGCCTGATCTGTGAGAAGAATGTTGTTGTTTGGTCCCTGATTGCTGATAATCAAAATACATTGTCAGTCAAGATTTAATTTATAATAAAATCTGTCTCCCTCATTGCAAACTCAGGTAGGGGGTGTTGAGAGAAGATGGAGTGTTTAGTTTCATGGATTTTCAAAGCAAAGATAAAGAGATCTTTAGAAACTGAGAGTGTCCTTTGAACTGAAATAGTAATTATAAAAATAAAAATTTATTAACATAGGAATAGTTTATATGTTTTGTAACTGTTTCCTGATAAAATATATTGAATGAAAACAGTTTATTTTTTAATAAATGTGCATTGAAAAAGTTCCCCAAGTATTGAAGTGCTTGGAAATTATCACAAGTAAAAACAACTAAAATTGGGATACGTTCATTTATTAAATTTATTTGCTGCCCATCTCATATCCAATGATTCTGGGTGGCTTACGGCATAAAAAACAGTAAGCATTAAAAAACATTAAAATCATAGAACACAGCGGATAAAATCAACAACAAATAAAATCATTGACACCAGATGGCGAAGGAGGGAGCAAGACACATGGGTGGGATGGGGAAAACGATTACAAAACAATAAAGGATAAAGGCAGTTAAAAGCCTCATTGTACAAATTTGTATTTTTTATACCCTTCATGTTACTGTACAATTTAGAGTTTCATCATCTTCACATAACTGTTCAGTGGAGAGTTTGAGGGATTTAATTCTGATTTTCTCTGATATAGATACTGTTTGGTACCCATCAACTATGACATACAGTCTTGAACAAACTAAAAGCTTATTATATATTAATGTGAATAATAATGTGCAAATAGCTGTCTTGTGAAGAGCCTTTAAAGATTTGATATGAGAGGCAGTTTTATTATTATTATGTAGATGTAATCCAAACATTGTGGTGGAATCCATTCATTCTGAAATGCTACATTTTTCCTCCAGCCATGTGCTGCATCTATATTAGTGACATCCGTGTTCATTTGCTAATTTCTTTAAGCAGTAATATTCTTAACCCAAATAATATGTTTATTTAGATGTGTAGTATACTGATCTTGGTTTTAGTTCTTCCCCAGAAACAGTCATTTTTAACCTCTAGCATTCTTCTCTAATTTATCAAATCATTATGATCAGGGAATATATACAGGGCCCAAGTAAATATCTACTATGATTTACATTGAATTAACCTGTAGGTGACCAGAGTAGCTAATCCTGTTGGGGAAAGAGAACCAGATAATGAAGGATACTATAATCTTTCAGGATAGCAAATGTGGATCAGTCAGCATTAATGTTCAGAGACATATAGAAGCAGAGAAAACTTGTTAAAAACATGCAGGATTGTAGAAAAAAGAGCACATATCTGGAGGATCTATGTAATATGAAAAAAAATCAAAACTGATCACATATACACTTTCCATAATGAGAGTGAAGCCTACATTTTCTACTGATATATTTTTTAATGTTTAAATGTGCTTTGCCATATACAGTAAACACGTTCTACTGAACTCATTGAAAAAGGAACTTCGTACTATTTTATTTTGGAAGCATCTCAATTAAACTGCTACCATTCCCAAATACCATAGCAATCTGAAACTAATCCTTTCTAAATTATGTACAAAGAAGCATTAGAGATTAGGCAAATGAATGTTGCCATCATTTAAACTAAAATGTTTGCATTTCTGTACCGAGTATAGGCATTTCAATTACGCAGTTGCAGTCCAGTGGGTTTCTGATTTGCATAATGTTCCAAGTTAGTTTCTAATAACTCACTTAAAGGTTATATGGAGACAGCAAGAGATAGTAATCTTTCTTTAAGCTATCAAAAAACTGCAACAATCTTTTTTGTTTGTTTGTTTTTAAAAAAATTAGGTTCCAATTCAGTTTTTATCACTATGGCATGTACTGTTGGGGGAAAAAAGGAACCCCTCTTAATTACTATTGCATTTTTCAGTATTTGCACTGGATTTTTAGACATTTGTTGTTATGCAATAAGTAATGTGCCCTGCCACATTTAGAACACATCTAGGCAACCAGTCTAATATGCTTTCTTCAATCCATGAAACATTATAAAATCTGTCAGCATAATGTGTGAATTTGCTTTGTCTTCATAGCTGGTTTCTATTCTACCTCTAATGAGGAAGTTAGTGGTAAAATGTCTTAACAGATTAAGATGCAGTGATTACTAGATTTTCGTGCCAGTGGACCTTTCAATTGCACAAAGGCTGGAGCTTCAGCTGGAGGAGGACACGGTTTTTGATAGACGCCTAAAGCAGTGGGTTTAGCCATGTGTCAGTACCTTTAAATATAAGTAATGTTCTTGCAATTTTGATGCAACCTGCCTGTCAAACCTCTATGGATAAAAAAAGTGCATCAGGCAGGTCGCTTTAGAGAGCTACCCTGTATTTCTTGTAGCCAAGGTTCAGCTTTATCAAGAGACCTTTATTCATTTGTCATATCTGCTAGGCAACATATCTTCACTCCCCATAGGATTTCAGAGAGCAAGTTTGGTCTAGTAGTTAAGGCACTAGGCCACAAACCTGGAGTCTGTGGGTTCTAGTTCCGCCTTGGTGACTTGGGCCAGCCACTCTCTCTCAGCCCAACTCACCTCGCTGGTTGTTGTGGGAAAAATAGGAAGAGAAAGGAGTTTTCGATATGTTCACCAGCTTTAGTTGTTTATAAAAATAATAAAGACATACACACACACACACAGACAGACACACACACACACACACACAAACATAAAAACAAAAGGTTATTGCCCTGAACATCAACCAGCATTTGAGAAGTAGGTCACTACAGGATACAGCAATACTAGAAGAAACAATAGTCCAGTGCCTTTCTGAGGCAGCCTTTTTCTCAGGCCTCTGGCAACCACCACTTTAGACAAGTCCTGGTCTACTTCTTTCTCTAGTGATACACAGTTAAATGCTGCTGTGCCTTTCCTCCTATTACAATAAAATAAACTAAAATAGGCAGAGAAGAGGAGGCAGCCTGTAACTGGATAGATTCCAGCCTTTTAGGCATCAGCTTGGTCACTGCCAAAACAATGGAAATTTTGCTAACAGCAATGTTTGTTTTGGAGAAAAAAGCAGACACTATTAGAACACCAGATTAGAAAAATAAAAGTTACAAGGTCTCAGCTATGGCTTTGGTACAGGAGGAAGGCTGCAGCATATAAACATGTTTTTAAAAGAATGTTAATGAGTTATCTTCAGAGCTAAATAAAGAAGAATTATATTTTTTCCTTTTGATTTGTGTTTGTTCATTCATTCATAAAGCTTGCAAATGAGACTTCTATTGTTGCAATCTTCTCATATTTGGGGATGAACAATGTAGTCATACAAGCTGTCTGTGAGATTAAAACTGCTAACTTCAAGGTAAAGGTGATCTTAATTATTTTAAAAGTCCCATAACAATTTAAATGTGACACATTATGACAAACATTTTGGGACAACACTGCAGTTCATCAGGTTAAACAGGTCTGTGTCTTATATGTGTTAAGATAATATAACACAATATTATAGTGACCATTTTTTCTTGACCTTGTTCTGCATTTTATTTGTATATTATTTGTTGGACATTATTGGGGATTTCATGCACATCTGATTGGATTTTATTTTGAATTGATCTGAGATTTTGAAAAGAGATTTTAAAAAGTGATATTATCTGCTTATTTCCCAGCCTTTGCAGTCTCTCTCCCTAGCAGATTCTAAACTGAAAACAGAGATTACTATCATTATCAATGCATTGGGCAGCAATACATCTCTTACAAAAATTGATATTAGTGGAAATGCTATGGGTGACATGAGTGCAAAGATGCTTGCAAAGGCTCTTCAGATAAACACCAAACTCAGGTATTGAATATCTGTATTACCATAATTACCATCATCATCATTACCACTATGTGTGTGTGTGTGTGTGTGTGTGTGTGTTTTCTGAGGTTTTCACGGGTGTTTGTATGTAGGTCTTTGGTAATTTGGGTTTTCTCCCGCGTAAAATTGGAAGTGTCTTGGTGACGTCGAAACGTCGCCAAGACACTTCCAATTTTACGCGAGAGAAAACCCAAATTACCAAAGACCTACATATATATATAATCCTGTTTTTCTGCTTATATAGACTCTTAAGGCTTTCACAGCAATAAAATAACATATAAAACAGTAATGTGATCAATATAATTGATTTTTAAAAATGCATCATTTTAACTTGTAGTTAGTTCATATTCCATGAATCCAGATTCTTGTCAAAACTTTGTGCTTGTTTTCTAATTACTGCTTTTCCTATTGAGATGCTTCTGGATCAAACAAACAAATCAAACTCTGTTTAATTTCAGAAGCCAATAATTTGTTTTGACATCTTTTTGGCTTGCAGAGATGCTTATAATGATAATGATCGTTGCTGGTTGTTATTACTTTTGGGTTTTTTTGTTGCTTCTTTACTTTAACTCAATGTTATGCTTTTATTAGAAAAGTACTATTTTGGTTTTTTTATTGCAATATTTCCTCCCAACTCAGATGTTGAAAATACTTGTGTAACATTAATGCATGTACGGTTGTTTTCAACATTTTCATCAGTCAATCCATAATTTCCATTTTCATACAGAACCGTTATATGGGACAAAAACAACATCACTGCTCAGGGATTCCAGGATATAGCCGTGGCACTGGAAAAGTAAGTTCTATGTGGCTGTCTGTTAGAATTCTCTCAAATGTAGGTAGAGTAGTTTTGGACCCATGGTAATCCGTGGTACGAAATTGCCACCAAGAAGACCTTTTGCTGTCTTCGTCCTCCTGCTACTTATGAGGCACACTCAGCCTGGCTCTACACAAGGCACCTGCTGGCTGTACTGAACCGTCTTCCTGAGGCCACATATTCCCTTTTCCAAAGGGTAAACAACCTTCTGATATGCTTCTGAAGACTTCTGACACCTTCTGGAAGCTCACAAGAAGGTCACGCGCCATTTGGAGAAGCATGTGTGCAGCCTCAGAAAAAAGGCCTGGCATAACCAGCAGCTGCTTCCCATCAAGCCTGACTCATCAGCAGTAGGAGGAAGAAGACAGCGAAGGTTGGCTGGGGACAGCAGAATTGGCAGAGCATAAGGCTGCTTGGACTTTGTGCTGTGTTGTTTGGGTAACTGGCCTCTACTTCAGCTGAGGGCCACCACCGCCTAGGAGTGCCACTGTGCAGGGTGGGCAAAAGGGTAGAGATAGGGGGGAGATAGGTGAGAAGGAGGGAGTTCAAGAGGGTGCAGTCCCTTACCTTACCCAGGCTCAGGGCTTGGAGGGATCAAACCAGGAGTGGCTTGGATCAGATGGGACCTTGCCTAATGACCAGTGGGATTCACTCAACAACAGCAGTGATGACTGACAGGATTGCTGCCATTTAGTGTTGCAGTCATATGACATCACATGTTACAACCACGTTGCTTAGCAACAGATATTCTGGTACCAATTTCTGTTATTAAAAATGTTACTTACTGATGCAGAACTACATGCATCAATAAATAACATTTTTAATCCCGAAGTAAATTTGCCAACCTATCACTCTTGTGTAATTAAAATTAAAGCCTAGTCCCAGTTTATTTATCAAAGCATTTAAGCTACAGAGGACAATGACCAACTTGAGAGGGGAGGGGGATAAATCAATCTGACAACATCTTGTTGAGAGAAAAAGCTCGCTAGCATCTTGTTTCAAATTTTGATCTTTTCCTTTGACCTGCCAAGATAAATAAAAATGGACCTGAGAGTGAATGACAGAAAGCGGAAATGTTGGTAGCTATGATTTTATGAAGATGACAGCTCTAGTCATCTGTATTTTTTACTTCTAGTACCAGAGTCATTGCTGGAACTCATTTCTTTTATTAAAGTGCTAAACTGAGAAACTGTCGCCCACTGTCTGAATACATGGCTGCCTTTCATAAAATATAGATTTAACTTTAATTAAAACATTTTCTTTATCATATATCCCAGCAAAATCATGTACATTGCTCATTATTCTGTTCTTAAAATAAGAAACATTATCTGTAGAAATAACCTAACTCATTCTTAACAACAAATAAGAAACATAAACTATTTCATTTGTAATATCAAAATCACTGATATTGGTTTTTAAAACTATATTCTTCTTATAGACATCTGTACAATAGTATAAAGAAAACAAAGAGCGTTGCCATCTCATGCTAGTTACTTTATTCAATAAAGTATGATCTATTGATCATTATATTGCCAGAGCAAAATGCATCAAATATATACTGAGAAATACACTTGAATGCTATGATGGAAATGTTCAAAAAGCACTTTCCAAGAGTGTATTGATTGGGCAGCTAAGACTTCTATCAAGTCTTATTTAAACAAGGAGTATTTTCAAGTTAGGACTGCAAAAAAAAAACCAACTAGTCTAAACTGGTTTAATATAAAGCTCTGCACTTTTAAAATGGGTGAATCATAGTTTTACATTATCTCCATCTTTAAGTATTTTTCAGAAAATTCACTTTCAGATTATAAAAGCCTAATGGCTATAATTATATTTATTTTTTCTCAGGTTAAATTTAATAAAGCTGTAGCATATTTCAGTAGTACTACAGCAAGAGCCAGTATTGAATTTGGACTGGGAAAATTCAGGTTCAGGTCCCAAGTGAAACATGAATCCACTGGGTGACCTTAGGCCATTGCCTCTCAAGCCAATCTTTCTCAGAGAACTGTAATTCTGAACCTAAATTTAGGGGAGATTCTTGCCTGAAGTTTTCAGACAAAGGGCAGGTTATAAAGGCACCTAAATGGGAGCATTAATTTATGAGTTTATAACATTTCATTGTAACATTGATTCAGCTGTATTTTAATGTGACAGAAGGTAAAACACAAGCTGATTATCATATGTATACATATACAGCAAAAGGATCAGAATACATACAAAAACATGCTAAGTAGTTATTTCTTTTGTGCATCTAATCTTTTTGCTTACATTTTTTAAAAGGAATTATACCTTAAGATTCATGCCTATACCAGTGAATGATGCTTCGCAAGCACTGAAAACAAACCCTGAGAAAACAGAAGAGGCACTTCAAAAGGTATTTCCTACATTTATTGATATATGTCAGGTGCCGGGGAAATCAGGAGATTCAGGCAGATCAAAAGAGTATAAAGATTTATTGCAAGCTTAAGCTATCTACAAGAATCTGACCAACTAACAGCTAAGGGAAATGAGTGGGAGATAAGAAAGGTATTCAAGGTGGGCTGGACTTAGATTTCTTGCGGGCACACAGACTTGTGACTTATGACATGTTTCACCCTCCCTTGGGCTCAGCCTGATCATTTCTTACATATAAATTGAAGTGGATAAATAAAAACAAAGTTGGACTTTCATGGCTGCTGAAGCAAATTCTCCAATGGTCTTGCTGAAGTCCATACTCACCTGCACTCAGGAACAAATAATGAAGAATCACCGTGATATGGAGATGTGTTTCTTCTAAATTAGGCATGGAAGGTGAGAATAGAAGCAGTGACAAAATTATAAACATATGCCATATACCCTTTAGCATTAAAATATTTATGTGCTAACTGAGACCAATAAAAAGGGGTTATCTGGAGTTGCTTAGAATATGAGATATAACTTCTGTATGGGAAACAGTATGACAGTAAACTATTCACTGAGGTTTTTTGCTTTGATCTTGCTAAGTTCCTCAGAAGATTCTAGCTTTAAGCAGATCACTCTATATTCTTTCTAGAAAATAGCTCCTTTGTTGTTGTTAGAATTAAGTTTCGATAATCTAAAATCAGTCTTATATAATATCAATTGCATTGATTTCAGTTAACATTATAAGATTTTCATAATATACCAAGAATTGAGTTTCAGTCCTTGAAGAAAAACCTAAGGCTGTAGTCCAATACTAATGATCCTGAAATCAGCATCACTGAATTCAGTGGAATACTATTTATTATGCAAGCATATGATTTTTATGGTTAAGCACTATTTCTATATTAACATACTTTTCTCACTTAGTTTTTTAAATCCAGGCTTGTATCTGACTTTAATTTCTGCTCTTAGATAGAAAATTATTTGCTTCGAAATCATGAGACCCGAAAATATCTACAAGAGCAAGCATACAGACTACAGCAGGGCATAGTTACTAGCACAACACAGCAGGTACTCTTTACTCTTTTATGACTAATAAAACTTTCAGTGGTTGGATTCAGAGGTACCCTTCCATTCACAGGAGAGGTTTGCATTTTGAGAAGGCATCCCATAAATAACATAGGATAAAGGCAATTCTTATAGATTTCCCCAGATAGCCTTCTCTGTTACTTCCCTCCTCTGCCAGAAGACCCTCAACTCTATGGAAATGGGAGGAACCATGAGGGAATCGTGTTATATATTTCAAGAAATAGGCTCTGTGATGTTTCTCAGTAATGAAGAGAAATAGAAAAAGAAATAGGAAGAAGTCAGAACCTCAGAAATGTGTGAACATATATTCTTTGGTTATATATTTGAATGTGTAATCTCCCAAGCCTGTCTAAGAGATTTATTTATTGTTATTGTATCTGTTAACTTTATCTACCTTTTACTATGTGTGTAAGTATCTCTTTCTTTTCCCATTTTATTCTTGTGTAGATGATAGACAGAATATGTGTCAAAGTACAAGATCATCTCAACTCTTTAAGAAACTGTGGAATTGAAACAATACAAGAGGATCTGAAATCAGCTGAAAGACTTATGAAGGATGCTAAGAATTCCAAAACAGTAAGAGATTGCAGATATTTATAATGCTAGGGTTCCAATCCCATTAGAATAAATAATACTAATAAAATTTCTACTTTTAGAGTTTTCAGAATTTAAAAAAGTACATTAAATTTATGTTTCTTCAGTTAAGTCATGATAGATATTAATAGTAGCTCTTGTGTATATATATATATATATTTACAGTTATTACCAAACCTGTATCATCTTGGTGGAGCTTCATGGGCAGGAGCAAATGGTTCATTATCCAATCCGATTCAGGAGATCCTAGAATCTATGGCTGGGGAAGTTACAAGAGTTGTTGATGATCAGCTCAAGGTATTAATGATTAAAAAATGTTATCCTAAAATGAAATGTGGGAAGCATTCTAAAGAGGAAGGGAACCAACTTAGTTCTCCTTTACCTGTCGTGGGTAACCTATAGGCTAAATACAGATCGTCATAACCTACTTTGCTGCTCTAAGGCCAGTCTCAGATTATACCACAAAAATTTGGTATTTACATTTGGGGTTTTTTGGGGGGAAAAACTAAAGAGAACAAGATGTCTTAAGATTCTGGAAGGTTTAAGGCATCTATTTTTCTTCTTTAACCCTGCCCACCTCCCAATCTCCCACTCAAAAAAAAAATCCCTTTAAAACATAGTTGTCCAAGTTTTTGGCCTATCTGGGGCCCGTTGAGTGAAGAGAAATTATCTTGGGCCGCATATAAAATATATAATATAGTTAATGTATATAAATTACTTATGGACTTACATCCATTCATTTAGTGACCATTTGATGTTACAATGGCACTGAAAAAGTGACTGTTATGACTGTTTTTCATTCTTACAATCATTGCAGCATCCTCATGGTCACATGATCAAAATTCAGACACTTGGCAACTGGCTCATATTTACGATAGTTGCAGTGTCCCCAGGGTCGTGTGATAACCTTTTGTGACCTTCTGATAAGCAAAGTAAACAGGGAAGCCAGATTCACTTAACAACCATGTTAAGAATTGCAGTGATTCACTTAACAACTATGGCAAGAAAGATCATAAAATGGGGTAAAACTCACTTAACTACTGTCTCCTTAGCAACAGAAATTTCGGGCTCAATTGCAGTTGTAAGCCGAGGACTACCTATAATGTTAAAAGTTTATAGTTAAAAGTTTATAATCTTGTGGGGCTGCATTACTAGCTTTCCAGGGCCACATGTGGCCCATGAGCTGCAGGTTGGACATGCCTGCTTTAAAAGATAAATAATAAAAGCACATTTTTACTGCTTTAAATTAAATTTTAAATTAAATTTAAATTAAAAAAGGATAAAAATATTGGTCCCAGTGAAATTATCACATAGTTGACCAAACTTTATATTGTAAAGCAGTCAGTTCTAATGTGCAATGGACTTTCAAAGTGATGGCAATATGGTGAATTATAACTTCAAAGCACACCCAATTGAAAATTACCTATCCCATAGAGACCTAAGCCCACAGATTGAAACTTTTACCATTTCCAGGAGTCCACTGGATTCTGCCTACCCATTCAAGATGGTTAAGCTATATATGCCAGTTTTGGTTGTTCAAGGCATCCCAGGTGCTGGCCATTATGCTGACCCTAGCTTATGGGCAATTTCTGTCATATCATAGGCAATTTGCCAACAATGCTATCTTGTCTATCTTAATCAGGCCTTTAGGTCCATATTTTTGAAAACTTAAGACCTCATTTTGTCTGTCAGTTAGTCTACCACACCTGGCTCCTTTGTAGAAATCTGATAAGCAGTTCTTTACAATTTTCCCTCCTATTTTTAGAATAGTTTTTCACCCTAACTTCTAAATTTTCATAAAGATAAGTCACTCTTGTGAAGCAAATTGAGTATAAACTTAGTACTAAAAGATATTATTGAATTCTCTTAACGGTCTTTATAATTTGATTTGTAATTCTGTATTTAGAACACAATGCATGTGGTGTTATGAATGAGATGCTTATGTAGTTCCTATACTTTTTTTTTAAAAAAAAAAGTTTGCTTCCCGTTACTTTCTGCTGCAGACACTGCTTGAGTCAATGGTAGATGCAGCTGAAAACCTCTGTCCAAGTGCAATGAAGAAAGCACATATAAGGCAGGACTTGATTGAGGCATGTACTGAAAAAATTTCCATTCCTCGGACTTTTGTTAAAAATGTTCTTTTGGAGCAGTCTGGAGTTGATATCCTTAATAAAATTAGGTAAGCCAAACTACTTCCTAAATTCATCTGTGGACTGAGTGTATAATTTAATTTATTTAAAAAAAAAAAACACTTCTCCCTGAAACAATTACCTTAATATAACTCTCCTAGACTTTAAAATCTGTTCCCATTTTTACTTTCAGGCAAGAAAAAGCATTTTTTCTGGCTTCAGCTTATAATTTTATTTTTGAATTATGATTTTTTAAAAAATAAAATAAAATAGTGAATGTCATGAGAGGTGTGATAGTGAGATGATGATGGGCACAAGAAATGGGCAAAAAAAAAAAAGATATCTCCACTACTCACTAAGAGTCAAACTGGATTCATGAGAGTTTAATTATAAACAACACTTGTTCCAATTATTAACAAGAAGTTGTTATGATTAATTCTGGGTAAATTGTATGTATGCCTACCATGTAGTCATAGTGTGGCATTTTGTTCATTTAAATGATACTATTAAAACAAATAGATAACTGTATCCCCCCCCCCCCATTTAATAGTCTTGGAATCTCACCAAGAAAATGAAGTACTTAAGCTATTGCTGATGTAAATGCAAGTAATTCAGCTTAGGTTGTTGCTCATTATATAGTAAAATAATTTGCTATCATGAAATAATGAGTAATAATAATGAAGCAGTAAAAAAATTTTCCTGTACAAATAAATGGCTATGAAAAAGAGGAATGAAATACATTTAGGATTTAATCCTTAATAGATTTAGATTTTGTAAGCTGCCTAGCTTCTGTTAGAGTTGGCAGCTGTAATAAGTTTAATGAAATAAATGAATTTTAAAAAATGTGAACACACCAGATTTATTAAAGTGGCTGTAGCGTATGTTTTATCGGGTGCTATATCTTATATTCATTGATCACTCTTGTGTTTTAAACCTTAATATCATTTGGTGAGAGATAATGCAACATTCTTTTTCTCTTCTCTAAGAATGATAATTATTTTTGAATTTTTTATATGTTATTTGAATATTCTTATATGTATTTGTGGAGAACCAAGAATATCTAGCTAATGCATACATAATATAACCTGTAATATAAATTTTCTACTGTAAATTCATATTTTGTATTCTCATTTTCCATTTTTGCATAGTGAAGTAAAGCTGACAGTTGCTTCGTTTCTCTCAGATCGAATAGTAGATGAAATCCTTGATGCTCTGTCTCATTGTCATCATAAACTGGTAAGCATTTATAAAATCTCATATATTTAAGTTAATTTTACAGTTTAGTATGATTTGCTTGCTTCAGTGCATTCATCTGCCCTATTCTACAAGAATGCTCAAGTTCTATCTATATAGATCTATCTATATCTTTCTATTTACACTGAATGAGATAGCTACACTGAATGTGATAACATAGGAAGGAGAATCCTATGAAAATTCAGTTTATTTTGATGTCAAACTGAATGTTACTTTAATATTTCCTGAAAAATGTATTAGGTTACTGGTCAAAACTAAACTTGGTCAAGCTTACATATTGGATTTCAGGAAAACTGATATTAATTTAAAAAAATGCAAAACTACTAACATAGAGGGCAAGTTAAGGAGAGCAAATTTCTGGGTAGTTAACCTCATTAAAGCATAAATAAATACAATGTGCAATCATAGCACAGGAGACAGTGTAATATTAATGCACATGAAAAAGATCTCAGAATCCTAATTGATTGTAAGCGGTGCAAGAATTAACCATTATAGTATATATAAAAATATGTTAGTGCAATTTTAGGCTGTATTACTAGAAAAAGGGTTTCTAAATGCTAGGGAGTAATAGCTTTATACTTGTCATTTTGGATTACATACTTTAGAAAAGAGGAATATATATCCAACATGCAGGTAATAAGAAGATTGATTGTACAGAAAACAAATATTAAGAAGTTGATAAAGTACAGAAAAGTTTGAGTTTAGAATATAAGCATTTTTAGGATATAAGCATATACCTGAACATCTGTAACATGGAACTGTTTTAAACTTCTTTTCAGAAAGCTGAGAAGATAGGATTGGATCTAATAGGTTTAAGTTACATAAGCCAGAGGTCCCCAACCTTTTGGGCACCAGGGACCGGTTCCATGGAGAAGGGTTTTTCCACGGACCGGAGGGGTGTGGTTTTGTGTGCTACCTGCATCTTGCGAATGGGGCTTTGCTTGTTTATGCAGTCCGATTGCTGGCATGCCGCGGACTGGTACTGGTCCACGAACTGGGGGTTGGGGACTCCTGACATAAGCCCTGGGAGAAGCTTCTTATAAGAACAATTTAACAGTGAGGGTTTATGGCAATTGCTCTACTTTGTTAGAGACCATTGAAATTGAACAGCCCTGCTTTGCAAATAACTCTAATTCTGAATTCCAAAGCATCTAACAAAGTGTTGGTCTTCAAGCCTATCTCATTTTTGTAGCAGGTTAATTGTGCGTCTAATTTGGCTTGTGTTCATTGGAAACTTTTACTTAGAATTATTTATTATTGATATTTTTATTTTATAAAGAATGCTTTCACTATAACCTTTCCTCTAGGCTGATCATTTGACCAGGCGAGGTAAACCCTTGCCTCACCAAGAATCATTGGACATTGAGTTAGCCGAGGATAAATCTACTAAACGATCTGTCATTACAGTTGAGGAGCTAACTGAACTGGAACGTTTTGAAGACCTAGATACATGTATGGTAAGACATCTGTAAACTTTGACTAAATCTCTTAAACTTTCTAGCTCATTCAAACACCCACTTTTCATCATTGAAATATACAATAGCAATTATAAAAATGATATAGATTATAACATTTTTTCACATTTACTTTCCTAAATGTTTATGATACTTTTTATTTGGTACATTATCATCTATTATACATCTGAATGTTGACATATTGGTATTGATTTGCCTCCATAAGTCAGTCCGTATTATTTTCAGTACATGTTGATTTAAGTGGACTTATGACTTTTTGTATATTTATAAAAGTTATCACCCAAATATTGGTAATTTGTTATTAGAAATCCTTATAAATCCTATTTTTCATTATTTTTTAATTCAGGCATACTGTATGTCCTTGCTCATAATACTAAATGAATTAAACTTTATGGATATTTCATCCTTGCTAGTAATTCACAGTTAGGAAGATGAACCTTAGATTTTGGAGCTCATTAGGAAACCTCCCCAAAAATTAATATTAAAAATAATTTTAATACACTAGGGAGTATTCATAAATATATGAGAAGAATAGTGTTGTATTAACTATATTTATATTAATTTTAAATATAAATTGAATTAAATTTATCTTTAATCTTGGTCCTGCCATTTATTTTATCCTGGCTTCACCCACTTCTTGGAATGAACACCAGTCAAATGAGGGCTTCAGCCCTTCATATTTTCCTACAGATATCTGCTATATTTTATAGAAATATAATATAACTGTTAGCTGTTAAGGTGACATGAAATTCATTTGCAGTTTTTTGCACTAAATATTGCAAACTGATTAAGATTTTACCTGTATAAACAACTGAAATAAAGTAATCAAAAGAAGTAATTATACAAATAGCATAAATTTTGTGTACTTGCTGCTGATGGGATGTTATCTATCTATTACTAATTGCTCTGTAAACAAAGGCACATCATTGTTGTTCTTTATGGCTGCTATATTCAAAAATTAGAAGTGTATATGTACACTAGTGTATTAGATTTTCCACAAAAGAATTAAGTACCTTGTAAAAAAAATCCAGAACATAGCAAATGCTCCAGCAACCTGACTAAATGTGATTTTCTTTGTTTCTTTCTTTCATATACACAGGTAGTTGTTCTGTAGATTTTTATTTGACAATAAATAAATGTTAATTTGAACAGAAAGCACTTGACAATCTTCATGTTAAATAGATTTTATTTCTGTTTACCCTTTTTAGCCGCTGTTTGTAATTCTAGTAGGGAATGTTTTATTTCTGATGTAAAATTGAGTTCACCTTTTGTTTCAAGACATATGTATGAAGAGGAAAGCACAGCAATTATTTGATAAAGCACCCTGCCAATCTTTTTTGGTTAATAGTTATATATTGGGAAAATATCATAGGTACTCTCAATACAAAATGACTCAAAAGGCAATATAATCAATTATACAGCATGAATTCATTGAAAGCTGCCTGCCACACTAGGTCAGCCATTTCATAGGACATTCCTATTTACGCTACTCTTGACTTTTTTCAGAGTACAGGTAATCCTTGACTTACAACAGTTCATTTAGTGACCATTCAAAGTTACAACAGCACTGAAAAAAGTTGCAGAATTCCCTTGGTCACATGATCAATATTCAAACACTTGGCCACTGACTCATATTTGTGACGGTTGCAGTGTCCTGGAGTCTTGTGATCACCTTTTGCAGCCTTCTAACAAGCAAAGTCAATGGGGAAGCCAGATTCACTTAACCATGTTACTAATTTAATAACTGTCGTGATTCACTTAACAACTGTGGCAAGAAAGGTCGTAAAATGGGGCAAAATTCATTTAACAACTGTCTTGCTTAGCAACAGAAATTTTGGGCTCAACTGTGGTCATAAGTCAAGGACTATCTGTATAAGGGACACGTACAAGCAAAGCATTGGACTGTAGAAATCCAATATTTACTTCCTAATTATTTTTATTAGATCCATTTGATGACTTGAAACATTCCTTCAAAAATGAAGAGGATGCTATTGTTTTGCTTTCCAGTATTCCAATTTTTTTAATGTTAACATTTTTATTATTTAAAACTGGTTTTTCAGTTGAGCACCTCAGATTTAGAACCACTTGCAAAACAACATTTGATTACTAACATTAGGAGAAATTCCATGCAGTGTTTCTAAAGCTAAAGTGGAATAGATCTAATGTCAAGGAAGCTTTGTTTAATAGCTTTATACGTTGCATTTTAAAAAAAATACATTCCTAGCTTTCCTTATAATTAGTGTTGTTCATGATTAGGGTGGCCTTGGTTAAATGTGGGGTTATTGAGACCAAGCCAGTTTGTTTGGAGGCTTCATTCTATATACTAAAAATTGGTTGTTCTCGATTCTATTTTGTATCAGAATTCCACAGTTCATTTATTTTGATTTCAACATTAAATCATATGAATAAAAGTATGACTTTTTGTTCTTTCTTTTTGCTGTGAATATGTATCTTTAGGCAAGATACATTATTTGAATGAACAAATAAAATTTTATTTGAGAATATGTGAAAATAATCAAATTCAGTCTGAGAAAACAACAATATCTCAGTAATTAAGTGAATTACTAACTTCTGCACCTTGGGCAGCGAATTCAGCAATTTGTTATTTTAAGGTGCTTATCTTTCAAGAAAAATTCTAAATACTATTGTCTGAACAGCCAGGCAGGCTATCTATTAAAGATTGAATTAGTTGAGAGCACAATTCATTGTAAAAATGTACTTCTCAGAAAGAAAGCAAATTCCACTGTAATTTCCCAAATATTATATAAACGGGATTGCTTTTTTAATATATGCAAATGACAAAACACCATTTCACTGCTCGTTAAGTGCATGTTTCTAAGGCTAAACTGGAACTTTTTGATCTGTGTGGGTCAAATTAATCCAATAATGTTAGACTATCATGAAAGAGAAAAACTCTTTCATAATATGATAATATCCACCAAAGAGGATTATCTTGTTTAACTTTCCCAGGAGTTTGTATAAGATGGGCAGATTCTGTAAGAAGAAATTATCTTAAAAGTAGCAAGAAGCCAAGTCATGTTGGACTTTATATACATTTCTGAACAGCAATTAAATCATATTTTTGATGCTTTCTTTGTTTTTGTGCAAGGTTTTGTTTTGGTTAAACTAGAAATCACACATCAAATCTTAAAGGCCCAAAAAAAAGAAAAGAATAAAACAGTTAAAAATTAAAAGATATAAAGAGTTAAAAAGAAAGATAATTAGTACAATATTTTTAGAACCAAGGAGATTTACAATAGAAGTAAACTTATTTATTTATGTCCCGCCTTTATTTTTTATTTTCTAATAAATAACTCAAGATGGCAAACATACCTAATACTCCTTTCTCCTGCTATTTTCCTCACAACAATCCTGTTAGATGTTAGATGAGTTGGGTTGAGAGAGAGTGACTGGCCTGAAGTCACCCAGCTGTTTTTCATGCCTAAGTCAGGACTAGAACTCTCAGGTTTCTAGCCTAGTACCCTAACCTATGTATGTTTCAAGAATGTTCATATTCTTTGTAAATAAATATTCTCATTACTGTATAGTACATTCTTGTCCTTAAAATTTGAGTTCAGGGACTGATATAAGAATATTTGTTATTTTGCTTCTATCTAAGGTTGTTTTATTATAGACTTTTACCGACTCATTTTGAATACTTAAAATAAGAATTATCCTTATATGTATAGAATCAAATGAAATTTGCAAGCATTCCAACCTCATTAATGGGGTCATTTAGAAAGTTTCAGAGGAGCAGATTCAGAGGCATTTGGTTCAAAATTATATTTATAGGTTTGAAGGTTCTAGAAAGAACGTCTTGTCCCTTTTACATTTTTTTTCTGATCAAATGTTATATAAATGATTTGGCTCCTGTTTAAAAAAAAATTTTTTTTTAAACTAAATGAAGCAAATTTGTGTATGAAAATTCTTGCATTTTCCCTTCCATTTATATGAACATAACATAATGCTAGACTAATCCTCAGAGAAGTTGAAAAATAATTTAGAGTTTCTTTATTTTCTGCTCAAAATCATTAAAAGTATATGAAACTTGCATATTGCACTTTAGTAAAAGGCAGACTTGATCAGAATTTACCAGACAAGCACTCAATGTATATTTTACTGCACAATCCTTTTACAATGCATGGTAGATACAACATAGGTGAATAAAAACTGTTGGAGTTGTGTGATTTGAGAGCCTTAGTAAAACGCTTGACTATTACTAGATTCTAATATTGTCATCCATATGCATTCATCCCATTAAAAATTAAGATTTTCAAAATGTTGTGAGGAGCTGTGAAATTCTACATGAAAAATCTTTATATCCCCCTGCAAGTAATGTGGAATCCTATATGAAAGATCTTTATTTAACCTTTCCACTTCTGTTCACCTGTAAAGTTCAATTTACACACTCTTCAAAGAATTAACCTGGATGGAGATTCTTTGTTTCATATCTATATACAGTACATACAGTACATCTGATGTAGAGCTATTGCTATTTTTTTCTTAACCTGAAAAGTTTATCTCTCATTTTTGCATAGCTCTGCTTTTATATTTTTTATTTGCCAAGTTTCGGCACGGCTTGCCCCCTCTTTCTCTCCTCTAAAACTGATTCTGCTTTTCTGCTGTCCATTCATATTCTTTTATCTTTCTCTTTTGGCTGCATGGAGACTCTCTGCTGTACAAGTGTAAGTATTTTTTTTTTTTAAGTTCTGCTGTTTCTAGCCTACTTTCCTTTCTTGCTCCATTTGCTTTTCAGCTGTCTTACAAAACTCTTGGGAACATACACTGTGCCTTTTACAGGGAGAAATAAGCGGCTATTTGGAACAAAGTTCAGTTTTACAGGAAATTTTAGCTAGCTTGATGTGTAGTGAATTTAAAATGTACTTCACAAGGCAGAAGTCTACAGCCAAGCAAAATATTCACATAAAACTGTTTAACATAGATTAAGTTTATTAATATTCATATCTGTTTAATGAAATGAAAGTTTTAAAGAATCAAAGTATTATTTCCTGTCACTGTATGATCCTGTACTTTCAGTTGCATAGAATTGTTTGTGCTTGGCATGCTGTATTTGCTCCTTGGAAGAGAGGAAAGCAAAACTGATTGCATCTGACCAGAATGAAAATCCATTCAGCAAGTTTGAAAGGCTCCTGGAACTGGGCACAAGAGGCAGCAGAAACAGAGAGTGTACTGTATTTAATTGTTTTGCAGTAACTTCAGTTCTAATTATGCTAAGCAGTGGCATATAAGATGTTTCCTAAAACCAAAACTGATACTCTATTTTAACATACAAATTACAGTTCATTTATAAGAGTCATAACAGAAAAATATTTATTTTTATAAATATAAGTAAATTATTTTATTTAGAAATAAAATGGAAAAGGAAGAACTTGCTTATTTTTTCACTGAAGTAGCCATGATAACTGAAACCTTTGGTTTTCAGTGTTTGTCAGTTTTGCATTTGTTCCTCATATATTGTTTTACTTTTTCTTCTTATAAAACTTTTAGGGTTAATCCACCTTAACACTTATATGCTCTTTCTGAGATTACACACAATCAAGCTGTCACCATAGTTTGGTATCTTGATGGTTATCTCACTGAATAATAGAAGACATACTGGATTCTTTTCCCAGTACTATTGAAAGTCTATAATTATGCCTTTCTAAGTGAGATTTTTCCATGTTCCATCAATGAGGCTTTTATAATTGTGATTTTGACTGACTGTGCAAGCTGTTCTCTGATTTGTTAAATCTTGATGCGTAAATATTGACAATCATCCTGACATATAGATTACAATGCTAAGACCAATTATCTATTTAATCATATTGTACAACAGTTCAGACATTTCTAATAATTTTAATTGTTATTTTAATTCTTTTAAATACCTGTTTCAAAGATAATTTTTTTCACCCGTGGATGTATAAATATCAAACTTTTTATTTCAGATAAATTTCTCTGAATAAATCCAGATAAATTATAACAAATACATGGTTAAAAATCCGTTGAGTTATAGGAAATGATTAATTCTGCAGAAATGCTTTTTCACATTTGAGGGATACATTTGAGGGATATCCAATATTTTAAAAGTGTTGGCAATTAGTCTCACTGTTTTGGAAGTATAAAATAATCTAGCAATATTTATTCATATGATATAGGTTTGTTCTCCTATTGTTCTGGTTTGGGTTGATATCCATCACTTTATTATCACGTTGTGTTACAAAAAATATATGTAATTAATGTGAGAATGTACTATTTATATATTCCAAAACTCGTAAATGTATCACCATAGGAAGAATTATGAATTTATCAAGCAGGGTAGGAACAACATTTTTTTATGTCATAAAGGCAGTGCAGCCCGTTTTACAATGTTGATATGTGTTCCCTTTTCTTATGAACTAGATAAAGACCATTACTTGTCAGTGTTTGAAAGACAGAGTAAAACCCGCTCTATAATCTTGGCATTTCAGTTTATATTTGCTTTCTATTCTAAACTGATGCTATAATAATGTAATGGAAAGATTATCAATATTATTTCTTGTGTTCCAGACTTAATGATGTGTTTAGAAATTTGGCTATATGATTCTCGACATGCAATATATTTTTTTTCTTGTTTCCTTTTTCTTGATTGCTTTTCCTCTTCCCGCCTGTTTTCTATATTAGATCAGTAAATGAACATTAAAAATGCATTTCACTTATGCAGATATTTTAGAAGATGACAGCTTAGGTAATCAGATTGATTACTTAGATTAGAGGTCCCCAAGCCCCGGGCTGTGGCCCACTAGCAGGCCCCAGCCTGTTCAAAACCGGGCTGTTCAGCAGGTGAGGTCGTGTGTGTGCACAGCTCCACTTGCATGAGCGGTGGGCTCTCACACACGCAGCTTCATTTGTGCTCACACACAGCTCCATTTGTATGAGCCTGTGCAAGTGGAGCTCCGCCCATAAGCACACACACCTGCCACTCACATAGAATCCTCCCCTCTCCACCCACCCCACCCCCGGGCCACCAAGCCAGAAAGATTAGGGACTGCTGACCTAGATGATAATGTAGGTAATCAGATTGACTCTGCTATGGTGAAAAGTCACAATATCTGAAGCTTTGAAGTCCATTAGAAAGCATGACCAAGATACCCATTTTGTAGAAATGTAGATAAGGAAATTCACAGTGATCAAAGAAATAAATTACATATGCATGTTTTACTATTTCTATCCTTTTTTTCGATTTATTGTAACTTTGTTTTGCTAAATATATTTATTTTCTATGCTAAAGTGTATATCATGAATTGGGAAGTGTACGGGGCAAGACTCAAGTGAGATTAATGGATAGTATAAGGAGAGCATGCAAGTGGAAAACAGTTTGGTGAAAGGGGAAAGTGTTCGAAGAAGTACATTTTCTTACTATATGCCTACTACTATTTTCACTTTGATCTCCAAACTTTTCTTGAGTGGCGTGGTGGCCTAGAGGTGAAGACTCTCACTTCCCACTCAGAAGGTTGAGAATTCAATCCTAGGCAGTGGCAAATGTTTTTCTATCAGGGTTCAAAGAGAAAATATCTGCTGCGAATTCCGCATAGACATCAGGAAGGGCATCCGGCCAGTAAGTGCTTAGTTCCACTCGGTTACCCTGACCCCACCCCAAAGCTAGGGATTACACAGTTGTAAAAAGAAAAAAAAATACCAATCCTTTCTCACCATATCACTACATTTAGTAATTTCTGTTTACTTACCAAAAACTGCCAGCCATTGAACGAGAAACCTCCATGGGTATTCCTGAAGCTCTAAACTCACAAGCTGGCCACCTTTGGTGCGCTTGATACACCAGGATAAGGAAAATATTCAAAGTCTTGAATTGAACTAGAATGAATTAATGTCCACTTTAATTTTTATTTTGCTCAAGTAAAAAGTACAGTTATCTCTCCAAAGATTGTGGCTGGCTTGCTTTCTTAAAATTAGCTGTTCTTTGATATGTTACCTCTGTATTTCTCCAGTTTAGTGAAATGTATCCCTATCTTGTAGTACTATATGCGGTATGTTTCTCCATCTTGCCTTTAGATCATTGGCTATGGTTAGGAGAAGTGGAAAGATGCATGACATTGTATTATGATTTAGATAATTTTTTATTCCGTGTATTTCTCTCTTCTGTTATTCTTCCCTCCGGTACATGGAATAAAAAAATTATTCCATGTACTGGAGGGAAGAATAACAGAAGAGAGGCCGGCCCCAAGGCAACTGGCACTTTAAATCTGCCAAAAGAATTAGTCACCTCTGTGACCAAAACAGTTCAGGATTCTTCCTAAAAGACCAATTATGGGCAACCATTAAAAAGATTGCCCAGAACTTAGCAATAACTATGGCTTGCTGAAGTTGATTTCTACATTATTTTTATTATTTATTCTTTCACTCTATCTTACCATATACTTTTTAAGTTTTATACAGGTAGTCCTCAACTTATGACCACAATTGAGCCCAAAATGTATGTTGCTAAGTGAGAAATTTGTTAAGTCAATTTTCCCCCATTTTACAACTCTTCTTGCCACATTTGTTGAGTGAATTACTGTAGTTGTTAAATTAGTAACATGGTTGTTAAGTGAATCTCGTTTCCCCATTGCTTGTCAGAAGGTTGTAAAAGGGGATTACATAACCCCGGGACACTCCAACCATCATAAATATGAGTCAGTTGCCGAGCACCTGAATTTTGATCATGTGACCATGGGGATGATGCAACAATCATAAATATGAAAAATGGTCATAAATCATTTTTTTCAGTGCTATTGTAACTTCAAACGGTCACTAAGCGAACTCTTGTAAGTCAAGGACTACCCGTATTTGGGTTTTCATTGGTCTGGGAAAAGGAAGGAAGAGAGGCATGCCTCACTGACAGAAATAAAAAAAAAGTTTGTTCGAATAAATACCCTCAAACTACGTATAGTATTTTTTAAATGCTGGTCTTAAAATTTGCAAAAAACATGATATGCAGTGCTGGATATTTTATTTGTATTAAATGTAGTTTGCTAAAATTATATCTCAAATGTATACTGTTTCAAATCATTTCTTTCATCTTTATCATAGTAGCCTGAACTATTCAATTAAGGCAGGGGTGTCAAACTCGCAATGTCACATGACATGTCGCGACGTATCGCGACTTTTTCCCCATTGCCAGAGCTGGGGTGGGCGCGGTTTTGGCATGATGCATCCAGCCCACGGGCCGGCAGTTTGACACCCCTGAATTAAGATATGCCTCACAAATAATATTTTGGATCTATCTGTATCCCCATTTTCAAAATTAGAAAATATAAAAACTTTATGGTAATATAGAGAGACTTCATTAACATAGTTATAATGCTTTATTATAATTGGGTAGTAATGTATTATCTACTTATTTGTTAAATATCTTTTGCAACCAATTTCACTGAATTTCACTTAAAAAAATAAGGGCAGAAAAAAAAGAAAAAAGGGGTCCATTGTTCAAAAATAGTCTTCAATACAGTGAATGTTAAAATATTTTGCTCCATTCTGTATTAGCAAGTCAAACTGAAGTGGTTCTCCTTTAATTGTAATCTTTAGCTTCTTCTAGTTTCCTCTAGTTTCCTCTAGTGTCCAATCTTCAAAGCCCCATCCTGTCATGTTTTTTTAAAAAATAGTTCAAAATAAAAGTATTTTCCCATGAGAAGGATTCTTACAATTAATTCCAAAACCTTATTTCAAATATATCTGAACCATTAGTCCACTTGTAACTTCCTAAAATAAAATAAAAAATCACCTTTTTGCTGTTTATTCTATAAAAATTGTTTTAAATCATTCAAATTGTAATTAAAACTTATTTTACTAACAATTGAAGGAAGCTCACCTTGTGCTGTTGCTGTAAAACTGGTCAATTCAAAAATTGCCAATAGCTGAAAAGCAGTTAACAAGCAATTTCCAAAAGTGATTAGGAAAAGAAGTACGTGAACGCATACTTCCCTGTATCCTTAAAAGTGCCAGCAAGATGGCTTTTGTCTCATCTGCCAGAGCTCTAAAACCTCTGGAGACTGCTGTCTTGCAGTCTCCTTGAGAAGAGTAACTGTAAAGAGAACTTTTGGGTGATCTCAGCTTCTCTCCTTTTCCGGAAAAGGATTACAAAGAGCTGGTCTACTCACTGTGTTTGTCAGCTCCGTTGTTTGCTATTTCTTTTCAGAAGTCCCAGATTTTCTCAAAATAATACTGTGCGAATTTATGATGGAGATTATGTTGCATTTTAATATCTCAGAACTGTGACTTCAGTTATTGAATATAGGCACAATATCAACAAACAAAAAGTATACCTGATTATTTAGCATAGCATTTCTGTTTTCTTTTTTTAAAAAATAAGGATGCTGTAAGATTTTCTTCACTCTTAAAAAAATTCAGTAAAGATGCAGGACTTTTGTAATGCTCATTTTTCAACCACATTAATAAACAAAATAGAATGTTCCATTTCCCTTTGAAATTTACTGTCAAGCTTGGACTATTTCCAATGTTACAATCAATACAAATATTAATTATTGACAGCTTACTTAACAGCTTACTTGATTTGTGATCCAAATGCTATTTTGCTCAATCTTTCATGGCTGTTTTGATCATTGCAGTACAACAGTTAATTTAACTCTTACCACTTATATCCCAAAAGGCAATTATGTTATCTTTCCATTTTATCTATAGATGACTCCCAAATCTAAAAGGAAGAGTATCCACAGTCGAATGTTAAGGCCCGTATCCAGAGCTTTTGGTAAGCTTGATTTTTTTGGAGCGATGTTTTTTCTCAATGATTTGTAAGACTATCACTACGACTCAACCTGGGAAAATGAAAAACATCCCCCAACAAGCCACTTTCATACTGTTATTAAGAAGACTACTTAGGCACATCAAAGCAGTCTTTCATAAGTTGAGCTTGACTTGAAAGAGTCTTTACAAAAAAGCTATGACTGGAAAGAGAACTATAACCCTAATATGTTTTAAATATTTTCTTTAGAGATGGAGTTTGACCTTGACAAAGCATTAGAAGAAGTTCCTATTCATATAGAGGACCTACCTTTCCATTCTGGGAGGTTTGACAAACGGACTTCTGGGTTCATTTCAGAACTACCTTCGGAGGAAGGGAAAAAGCTAGAGCATTTTACTAAACTTAGGCCTAAAAGGAATAAAAAACAACAGCCAACACAATCTGCCGTGAGTTAACCTGTTACTTAAGAAATTATACTTCATATGAATGTAAAGATTGTTCATGTCTCAAGAAATCCGCATAAAGCTTTGTTCAGAAACTTCATATAGAAACTGTTTGTCTGAAAACAATAGACAATTCTATTTTTAACCACCGTATGAACAGTAGCGTAACTTAAAATTTCTAACGTAAGTACAAACGCAAGGGCGGAAGTTGCCTTTTATTCTTTATTCTTTTATAATTGATTTTTTTTATTATTATTATTTGGAACAGAAGTTTATCTCTTCATAGATCAGCTTGGAAGATGTCTGAATAAAAATGCTGGTATATACTGTATATTAGCACTTTCGGCCCTCAATGGAAAGAAACATTTTTTAATATTGTTTATCTTCATTCACGTAATGTGATTATTCTTTTATTTTATAACTGCATTATAAAAGTTGATAATATAGAAAATCGAAGATTGGTTGTATTATGGCTTATATATTTGGGAATTGAACATTTAATTGCCCAATATTCAAGTGTCCACCAAGCAAATTCCTGCACATCCTTAAGGTTGTACATTTTATCAGGTGAGTCCTGCAACCTTTCAAGAGGGAGAACAGAATGGAATGATGGGAAGAGTAGATGAAGGTGTTGATGAATTTTTCACCAAGAAAGTGACAAAAATGGATTCAAAGTAAGTTATCTATATATTCTTAATTTACAATACACGTAGAAGTTGATGTACAGTATTTGAAAAAAGAGCCTTTTATGTATATTTTAATGTGTTTGTTTTAAATAGAAAATGATAGCAATTATTGCTAGAAGTAAGGTAATACAGGTAGTTCTTGTTTAGCAACTTAACGTGTTTCCCCAAAAGTTAGACCCAGCCCGATAGTAAGCCCTAGTCTGATTTTGGGGGTGGGCCTAATATAAGCCCTACTCCAAAACTAATCCCTAGTTTTGGGGTGAGGCACACCCCTAAAAATCAAGCTAGGGTGGGGGTAGGGGGTGAAGCTGCCCCACATGCCCCGCACCTGCTTACCTTACCTGTAGGTCTTAATTTTGGAGAATGTCTTACCTTAGGACCACCACAGCCAAGCTTCTCACACCCCGACACCTGTCGCGCCGCTGCTTGACTTCTTCTGCGGCCGCTTGCCGCCACTTGCAGCTGGATGCCATGTGGCGCATTGTGCCATTGCTCCTCCCGGCAGGACGGCACATGGCACTTCGGGCCACTTCCGGTACTTGCGCGGCACTTTGGGCCGCTTATGTTGCTCGCGGCAGGAGGCCACATGGCACTTTGGGCCGTTTCCGCTGTGGAAACAGCCCAAAGAGCCACACGGCATCCTGCCGGGAGCAGCAGAAATGGTGCAAAGCACCATGCGGCGTCCTGCCGGGAGGAGCAGCAACGGCGCAATGTGCCACATGGCATCCGGCCGCAAATGGTGGCAAACGGCCGCATAAGAAGTCAAGCAGCGGCGCAACAGATGTCGGGGTGTGGAAGGCCTGGCTGTGGTGGTCCTAAGATAAGACATTCTCTGAAATTGAGACCTAGTGCCTCTTTTGGAGGCAAAAAAATTATAAGACCGGGTCTTAATTTTGGGGAAACACGGTAGTTGTTAAGCAAAGTGGTCGATAAGTGAAACTATAACTGTACTTATGATTTTACTTCAGCTTTCCTTTGCTTTACAGACCTGAAAGTCGTAAATGTGAGATTGGTTGTAAAGTTACTTTTTCATCACCTCTGTAACTGCGAATGGTCGCTGAATGCGAAAGAAGAATTACCTATAGACTGCAGTTGATATAATTGCTAATCTTTAAAAATTAGTAATATCAGTTAAGGTCAATTTTTAAAACCAATGTCTCTGGACATAATTTTGGAATTTTCAGTACTTCCTTCTATAACCTATTTTTCTTCAATATTATTTAATTTTGGCTATGCTGGTCTGCTAAGTTATCAGGATGTGATCAGATAGCATCTGTTTGACTCAATAACATAATGTAATAAAGTTAAAGATATTGAATGAAGGATAAGGAGAGAAATACTGAAAAATTGCAGCTAAGAAGCTAAGAAATGTGCCAAACAGCACTGAACTAATGCAAATATTAGGGTGTGTGAGGAGGAAGATATTATTTGTTCAGCTGCATTCAGTGTATTCTTTTTGCCAGTATGTATTGTGTTGTGACATGGCATTACATTCTTTTTTGTATGAAACTGAATATAATTTTGCTTGGTTGTATGATTTTCCTAGTTAAGTATAAGTTGTATATACATTTTACTCTTTTGATCAAATAATTTACATTTTTATTCATAATCCATATGTACAGGGAACTAAATTCATGCAACATACAGAAGCAAGAAGTAACCTAAAGAATATAACAACTGAGCTAAATTGTAGTTATTTCAGAAGCCACTTTATGTGTTTGACATTCACTTATTAAAAAAACCCACTGATGCTGAGAAAATAAGATGCCTTAGTAATTAAGGAAGTGTGAATAGCCATTAAATTACAAGCAGATGGCAAAAATCAAGAAAGTTAAGTGCAGAATCAGTGTGCTATATGGCAAATAGCTAGTGATACAAAAAAACTGCAAAATTGTAAATTGTAAGTTGTTAATGTCACTTTTTGTCTAATCAAATTTTCTTCTAACTTGCTATTAAAAAAAACTTTGAGAACAAGGTGTGCTGAAAAGTCAATTACAAAAGTTAGATTTTAGCCAATAGTCATTGTATCCTAAATTTCTTTTTAAATACTTTAAACACTGAAATAAAAAAAAAATCAGTGCATTCCAAGAAATAATGACAAATAAATCTTAGGATTCATCCTCATTTCCCATTCATTTCCCATTTACTGCAGCACAAAGAAAATTCAGTAACTTTTTAACAAATGTGTCTTCTGCTCCATATTTAACTCTCCCAGTGTGATGCTATCTTTATTCTCCCAACACAAAATTTACCATGTGGATAATCTCAGTGACAATACTGTGATGATGTGGCCAAGGTTAGGAATTTACCCAGCTCCAATTGGCGATTTACAATGGCTACAGGGATAACCCTCTCCATTCAATTGCTAGGCGATGGAAGCTTCTGTTTCCTTGTTTGTTTTTTTAATGGGTATATTGATAATCCAGTGGAATTCGCTGGGTGGGATCATTGCTACTTTGCTGCTGCTTTTAGGTATGGCTGGTTGGTTGATAGCTGGGTGAGTGGAGATGTGGGGGAAATTTTAAAGTATGGAAAGTACATGAGACATAAGTACAGATACACAAACATTAATGTGGAAAGGTGGAGGGAAGAAGAGGCTCTGCCTGATCAAATTGGCTTCATGGGAAATGGCAGTAGGTTAAGGCCACCTAAAATACCATAGGAAAATTATTTTATTGCCTGAGGTGAGGGTAGTTTTAATAATTGTTTTATTCAGTTAGATTATTTCAAACCATGCCTTAAGAATCTGACTGGTTCTTGTGGCTGCAAATGCCTATCAGAACTCATTTGAATTAATCAGAATTTGTGCAAGGAGAGATTTGCTTGTTAACCCCAAAAGTCTGGATCAGCCATTTGGTAATTTTTAGGCAGAATGGTTGCTTGCTTGCATTCTGCCTGTGCATCAATACAAAATACAAAATAAGGTGGACAAAGAGAGAAGAGAGATCAGAGTCACCCCAAATGAGGGGCTGAAATGCAACATCATGGAAAAGTTGCTTGGGTAAAGAGCATTGCAACCTGGAAAAAAGAAAACGGCCCTAGAAACAAGGGAAGGCAAACCCAGCAAAGACTGCATCTCTGGATAGAACCAAAATATCCCACTATTGTCAGATTGGGGGAGAGAAGTGTTTGAGACGAAACTTTAGTACAGCCTTCCTAAAACCACAACATTTCTTCATATAGGTTCTCTGCTAATGGGAGTAGGAAAGAAAAAAGGATATTATTTTTGTGAAGTTTTCTGAGAGTTGGCTTGATTTACAGAAGTTGGGGTATCCAGAGCTGATCTAAATCAGGGGTTTCCCAAAACATACCAGCAAGAATAGGAAAACCCTCTTATTTTCCCTAGTTGCAAACTACATGGCTATGGAATTCTCAACACCTCACCATTGCCCCCTTTTGCCACACATATGAGGCTGCTTTATTTCCAGCAAGTTATGTATTATTCTTTTAAAAAAAAACAGCTTTTTCCTAGTGCTGAAACCACAAAGAAGAGTGCTCTTTTCTTTTGCCAGCCCATATTATTGGTATTACTTAGGGCTCACAATTCATTTTCCTTTTGTGCTTATGTTGGGTCTTTTCTTTTAAAAATAGAGAGAAGGGGGGGGGGCTTTGAGCACTACAATCTCTCAATCTTCCACGTTGTACAGAAGATTTAAAGATCAATAAATAAATATTAAAAAACAAGGCTTGAACTTTTAAAAAGCCATTACCCTAAAAGATAAAGCAAGAGAACAACTGGTGGATCTTTTTTCCACTGTTAGATGACCCTGGGTGAGGAGGATCAGGGAATCTGCAAATCCCTAATGTGAAACTTTACTGAGTGCAGTAAAACTCAGCTATGTGAGCAGCACAATTTATGTCCACTTATTTTACTGAAGGACAGGACACTAAACAGCTGTCTGAACGAGTCCTTATGGTGGCTGTTTGATATGCCACAGCAGCTTATCCATTATTAGTATGTTTGTCTTCATGGGTAACTCTTTAAGCTAAATCATTTCAAAGAGAAAGAGTAAGGTAGAGTTCAAAATCTGCTCTAGGACTAAAGGTGTGAAATATCCTCATGACTAAACCATATGTCTAGGTCATTTCTTTTGTCTACTGAAAAGATCCCCCCCCCCTTTTCTTAGCCAATAAATCTTTCAAGTCAGCTTAAAAGATCAATAGTTTAACGGTCCTTGTTATCAGATATGGTACACTAGAAAAAGGGAGGGAGAATGGGTAGTTGTATTTCTTACAATGATTTACTGGTAGAAACAGTTCATCTTGCCTGAAGACCCTGAGTAAGAGCCGAGTGAAAGCAAAAAACAGATGGTTGGTTAGCATAGGGGACAGAATACTGCTGTTTCTCTGCCTTCCCTTTAATCTGCATGCTCTTGAAATAATTTCTCATTTCATCATACTTATCAAAGTTTCTCCCAATCATACATTATCCTGGAATCATAAATATCCTGGAATCACAGTGAAAGGAAATGTTTCTAGGAAACAAAATGCAGTTTCTAGGATCATATAGTTAAATCCTGAATGTGGCTTATTTAATCAACCTGCAGGAAAAAATAAGATACGAAGTTAGTTTTTTGAATAATTAAGATTAACCTTGTTTAGGTTAATACAATAAAGATATACTTCATTTAGTTAAAGCAGAAAAGCTCTTCCAGTCTCCATTCAGTATGCTAGTAGAGGAATGTGGAAGGAAAATTTTAAGGATTCATAGTTTGCTCGTGTTCATTCAGATAAAGTCTTTTATTTCCTTACATGTATTTGATTTTTTTCTTTATTAGGAAGTCCTTCACAAAAGGCTCAGACAGCAGTGATTCTGGTGAAGTCGGTGATGAAAAGAAAAAAAGAGATTCTCGGAAAAGTGGCTTTCTCAATTTAATCAAACCTAGATCCAAATCTGAGCGTCCTTCAACTGTGTTAATGCCTGAAGAATCTTCATCTCCCAGAAGTATTGTCAAAGGCCCCACTGTGGACACTGCAAAGAAGGATTTGAAGTCAGCCGAACACAATGGCACCTCTGAAAAAACTGAGGAATTAAAAACGCCGGATTCAACAGAAGAGGTTCCTTTGGAGGATGCTTCAAAGCTTGAAAAGGGTGACAGCAAAGGCAGTCCTCAAGGAGGACGTAGGTATGGGGTGCAGATGATGGGCAGTGGCCTTCTTGCAGAAATAAAAGCCAAGCAGGAACGGAGAGCAGCCTCAGCACAGAAGGTTAGGGATATTTTCATTTTAATATGACTTTTCTCTTGAGAAGGTGATCCCTGCTATAACGTTGCTTACAATAAAATGGCCAATATTGGAGGTCATCTTGAGCCATTTTATATCGACGATTGAGCTTTTCTCCATCAAATTCTGTGATAGAATTTGCTTTAAATTCAAATCCATGTAGAAACGAAACCATAAGAATTTACTACTTGACACATAATGCAGTGTTACTGTGCTTACAGATGATGTTCCATAGACAAAGGATGGCAAGTGCTGAATGTTGTATATGTGAAGGTTTGCTCTGAATTGGATATGTGAATTGGCATAAGTGTTGCAGATAAATGAATGTGAATTAACAAGCCATCTGAGCAGATATATAGTGGAGATCTTGCTCCATCTAGTGTTTGATGAACTAAATACTAACTCCAGAAGCAAATGCATGCAAATGAGACTATGTAGAATACATTAATTAGCACATCAAAGGATTATCATATAAACATGGGGAAATTGTGTCAGTACAGCAGTTACTTGATACTGTATGGCATACTGTTTAGAAGAGCTGCTAGAGCCATATAAATACAGGACACGGTGATCTAAAGCACACAAAAGATTTCATAAACCTTCATAGCGGCATTTTTATAATCAGTTTGCAACCTACTCAGTACAATAATAACTCCTTAAAGGAGATTTTAACTATTTTATTAGGATTATAATGTGATATTATCATGCAAAGAAGGTTGGTGGTTCACTTTTTGGTAAAATTCACGAAGAAAAAGACCTAAGTAAAAGTTTATCAGTATTTTCCTACAAAGGGTACTTTCTGATAAAAGAATATGCAGAAGTATAGACATGCTGCTAGATTTGGATTAATATTTATGTTGCTTAGCTACATTTGCCTCAAGATAGCTTAAAACCAATCACTATTAATAGCTCAACAGAAAGCAATAAACTCATGGTAATACTTACAAAGCAAAACATTAAGTGATTATTATTAAGTAAAACAATAAACTTGCAAAAGACAGTTAAGAAATGCTTCTAAATAATTCAGGAAAACAAAACAGCTTTGTGGAATCCTTAGTGCTCTTTGAACTTGTTTGTTTGCAAATATCTGTGATAAACAGAGATTAACACAAAAATCAGGGAGAAAACAATGCCCTAAGCAAGGGACTCTCAAGAAAGCCGCACCCTCACCAAAACTCACTGGGCAAGCCACTGTATATAAACAGGGAGCAAACTCCACACTCACTAGCATTGATGATGTTACCTACTTGAGTAATGAAACATCTGCAAGAAAACAGCCAAGCTCAGAGAGCACCAAGAACTCCACAGTTCAACCCTGAGCTACATTTATTCTCTTCTAATTGGAACAGACACATTTCTCCTATAATTGGAAAGATAGTTGAATTGGCAACAGAACCATATGCGTGTAGAGAGGAATCTCCCATCATTACATTATCAGAAGATGGAAACAAGAAATATTATTAGGTGGGAAATAGTTTTATGGAGCATTTTAGTGATCCTAATTTAAGACAATTGCTTCCAAGCTTTTAGGCCGTTTAATGTTACAAACAACAAAATAAAACCAGAAATAAACTACAATTAATTTAACTGTTTTAATATCAACAAGATACATGGTATATATCAGTATTTAGTAGAGCTTCAGTATATGTTCAGTGTATAAGTGTATCATACAGCTTCAGGTAGCAATCTGAATATTCAGTCCCAACAGGGATTCCAAACCCGCTTCAAAGGTAGTACCATGGAGCACTATTTACGTCATTTTAATTTAATACAATTCTGGGTTTTGAGACATATAATTCCCAATTCTTGTTGAATTTGCAATCTGCAGTTTAGAAAGAAGACATACTAATTTTGATGTGTCCTGTTGTTTTAAAGAAATTAGGGAATGATGTTAGAGATTCAGCAGATCTTTCACTGAATTCAGAACGACAGGATGGAGCTGGTGAGTTACTCCAGAGTATTCTGTATTCTTTAAGGCTAGTAAAATGAAACTGCACCAATACCTTTAAATTTCCTATTGCGCATATATTAAATCTTATTTACTGATACTGAATGAATCTGTCAAGGCACAAAATGTGCAGGAGATTGCAGGCACACACGTTATTAAATATATTAAATCTAAGCACAAGTTCTGTATGATTGTAATTATACCATATCTCATTTAAATCACTGTCTTCATTTGATGTGACCTAAATTTACCAAACCTGATGCCAAATTTAAGTCACATTTTGACCATAGGTTATTGCCAGTGGATGATTTCCATTTCTAAAATACCTGCCTTTCTTTCCTCCCATGGCCAACTCCTCAATAGAATGGGAAAGTGGTTTTGCAACACTGTTTATACAATTTTTAGTACTCCATTTATACTTACAAAGGTGAAAGCAAAAGAAAATATTTAATATTTTTTTCATTAATCTGACTTACTAAACATCTTAAAATAGCTATAATAAAGGAATTCAGGTATTCCTACTATAGGTCTATTAAATTGCCCCCAAAATCTGTCTTAGATTAATAAGTCATATTAGGATTCCCAAAACTATTTTCAGATAGGAAATATTTAACGTTACTCTGCAATTGCATGCCAACTTTTTATCAAGTTCTTGGTAAGTTTCTCAATAGCTTATAGTACTGATTCTCTTCCAGATACACAGAATATATGTATATGGTTATCCTAGTCTTTCTAAAAGATACATTCTGTGTCCTCTTGAATTGACCAAAGCTTTTCCAATGGCACCAAGCCAGTTACCAAAAAAAAAACCTATAGTGAAGTATAGGTCTAGCACTCACACTGTCAGCATGCTTCTCCTCCAACAATTATTATAAAAATTGGGAACTTATTGGATGCTTCATTAGAATTGTTGGCCAAAGTAGCATTGTTCTAACTAATAAGAACAAAGGGCAGTTCAGACAAAGTTAATGTTTACTTTCGTTTACAATCGGCATTCCTCCGTACGCTGTTTTTCTTTACTGTTATGGAGGGTGGAAACTTTTTATATTAAAACCAACAATGCCTTTGACCTCTGTCTTTGTTCCCTGGTTCATTTTGTTTCAGTAATGAAACTTCATCAGTCTTCTCCAGAGAATCAGTTTGCTCTCAGTAGGGAAGATTCTATCACAGTCTCGACAGAAAAAAATTCAAAAGCTGAACCAAAGATAGAAATTGGAGCTAGGACAAAAAATTCTTCTAGCGCCCCTTCCAGTCCAAAACCTCCACTGCAGTCAACAAAGCCCACCCTAGCGGGACGACCAACAGTTCCTCAGAAGCCACGGTCTGCTTCGCGGACAGGTGAGATTATTTTAACATGGCATCAATTTTAACAGTGTATGGAAAGTTAAAAATTAAAATCCTTGAGAGAGACTTTTGGAAAGAGGGCAGCATATTATTCAATTTTTAACTAATCTTTTTCATGCTAGAAACTGGATTTCAGTGGTAAAAGTATAAAAAGACTTAATACTGATGTACTTTATATGTTAATTAGGAATGTATTTAGCAGTACCTTTTAACTGTCCCCAAGATTCCAACATTTCCCTTCTCTATTTCCCTTAGTTGCCAATTATTTAAAAAAAAATTAAGCTTAATTTGAATTATTATAACCTTTAAATAATTGAGATCAGATTGCACGAATATGTTTCTGAGTGGAATTTAAGGTGCTAATTTCAAGAGAGAGTTCAGGACTTAGATGCTCATAAGATGTACTTTCCCAGGTGTATTCTGCCCACCTAGTTCATCCAAAGGAAGATGTGCCTGTTGAAGATCCCCACCTACCAGAAAGTGTTATGAGAAGGGACCAAGAAAGCAAAATCCTCTTGAAATTTTCTTCCTTTGGATCACTTTAGTTTCCAAGGATCCTTTCCCAAAATAAGTCACTTCTACTCTCATGGCTTCTTAAAAGCTAAAGCCCAACTGTTTTAGTGTCTAGGACAGGGGTAGGCAACCTTGGCTCTTTTATGACTCGTGGACTTCAACTCCCAGAATTCCTGAGCCAGCATGGCTGGCTCAGGAATTCTGGGAGTTGAAGTCCATGAGTCATAAAAGAGCCAAGGTTGCCTACCCCTGGTCTAGGAGATCAGAAACCACTTCTTTAGTATCTTCTTTTAATCTTTCCTTTTTTTCCCTCTTTGTCAATGTTTCTTTTTCACTTTCTTATTACTTTCCTTTATTCTTCTGTAATTTCAAAATCTGTACTGCTTTTATTTCTTTGAAAAATCTCTTTAGTAAAAATTAATTAAGAAGAAAAAAGGAACTTGGCTGTTTCAGAATACCTCAAGAGTCATACAAACTAATTACATATTCTTGGCACAATTAGAGGAAGAGTTATGAACAGATAATGTTTTTACTACAATGAATGCATTGATATTGCATTGCTGTTGCTCATATGTACACCCTTTAGACTGGGGATAATTTATACACTTTATAAAACATGTTTATAAATTATGTGTTAATATAATTCAGTGTTCCAGATATTCATTAAATGTAATGAAATTTCAGTTGCCACATGCTGTATTTAGAAAGAGAAGCCTTAGATGTAGTGGATATGCAATAGTTATGGTCTACTTAATTGCTTCTATTATTTGCAAAAAAAAATTCTTGGTTGTATTAAGCATCTCAAAAGATGCCACTTCTTAGTACACTTGAATCTGAGTTAATCAAAAATAGGATTAATCAGAAGAACAGAAATTTTGTCCACTAGGAGGGAACAAAATTGATCAGAGATGTCATCCCTGTCTTGAACAAAGGAGGATGACAGTAGAAAATCACAGCATCTTTTGTATTTACTTTGTCTGTCTTAATAGCATTTTACAATATAGCTTCATTTGAATAAATATTATGCCCACATAGATATAATGGGTAACTATGTGCTGACATTTCTTCCATTGAGGGTGAAAGCTTTCCTTTCATTAAAAACTGAAAGCATTGGGGAGAGCATGGAACTTATATCTTGTGCCATGTTCTTTTAAACAGTTTTCTTGTAGCCTTTTTAGAGATGATTCAGCATGATTGTGTGGAGAACGTGCCATGTTTTCCTTTTTATCATATAGGACAGATATATAGATTTCTGGCTGTCTCATTTAAGTTGGTTCCTATTCACATTAATGATATTATGTACAATGTATTAACATTGGTAGCGTATGTGTACGATGGATGAGTCTGACTGATTTTTACTTATTCAAAACATCATTTGTTTTCAGTTTTGTACTGGTTATCCTCAACTTACAACCATTTGTTCAATGACTCTTTGAAGTTACAACGACACTGGAAAAAGTGATTTATGACCATTTTTCACAATTAAGACTATTGTAGCATCTTGATGGTCACGTGATCAAAATTCAGACACATGGCAACTGGCTTATATTTATGACGGTTGCAGTGTCCCAGGGTCATGTGATCACCTTTTGCAACCTTCTGACAAGCAAAGTCAATGGGGAAACCAGATTCATTTAACCACCGTGTTACTAATTTAACAACTGCAGTGATCCACTTAACAACTGTGGCAAGAAAACCCACTTAGCAATGGTTTTGTTTACTAACAGAAATTTTGGGCTCAATTGTGGTCATAAGTCAAGGACTACCTATATTCGTTGTACTATCACAATGTTTAAGCAGTGCACCAAGTGCACGAAATACATTGATAGCTGTGCAGTTTTAAACTGATTTATCTTTCTGATATTTCCTCAGATGATGTCCCAGAGTCTCAGTCCAGTCCAGGTTCCCCTAAAATTGCCCTGCTTCCCCCTGTTTTGAAGAGAGTTCCTTCTGATAAAGAAAAAGATAGTCAAAGCAGCCCTCAGGCAGCTCTCAGACCTCTTTCACATGAAGGTAGGGATGTTACTTTATCTTCCTGGTATCCTTTTCTGCTATAATGTTTGACATCCATACGGAATGCAAACATTTGTTCCTAGTTATTCATATATTTGTGTACACTGACGACCACAAAGAAAGGATATGTTTCCACATATCCTCCATTTAACTTCATAACCCTTTCTTCTCCCATCTTTCATGTTCAGTGTTATCATTTATGTGTTTCTCATTCACAAGAGTGAAGCAGCAGTGAGATTTACATCTTTGCATTTAACATACTTTTTTTAAAAAAATGTTAAACTGGGAGTTGTAACAATTTAAAGTAGTAGCAGGAAAAGTTTAATTTAATGCATTAAACCAATGAAACCAAATCTCTAGACATAAAGAACTTGTTTGAAAACAAAGGAAGGCAACCTAGACAAAGAATCTTAAATAAAATCCTCCTCCTGGCTAAAGTAGGTACTTATTGCCTCTTATGTTTTAGAACATGATCTGAGATCAGATCAGAGAGTATAGTTGTAATAGCTAGGCTTCTTCATACAGTATTGTTTGGTAGCCCCATTTTGATGCTGCCCTCAGTTGTATGGAACATCATTTCCCAACCTTTCCATGTTGGTCTGGCGTGGGAAGGGTGCGGGAACAGGGGATGGTTTTGTGTTAGGGGCAGCTGCACACGCATGCAGGCACACACAGCTCCATTTCTGTGAGTGGCAGGGGTGTGTGCCCGCCACTCTCATGAGTGGGTCTGCGGGCGTCGGCACCCACAGCTTACGTGAATGGGACTGTGTGTGCACTGGCCCACCACTCACGCGGCCCAGTTGCAAATAGGCTACAGCCCGGTAGTGGGCCGTGGCCCACAGGTTGAAGAGTCCTTGTGTAGAATACAGAAGTTAATGGGAAACCATCATTTTTGGAAACACTGGCCGTCATCTTGCCCAGTCAAATAAAATGTTCCAGCTCTGCTGCCATAGGTATAACAGAAAATCAAAATTATCATATAAAACCTAGCATTTTAACAATCTATAATGGAATGTTAAACATACAAACTACTTTTGGTCTGTTGTTGCATTGTATAAAAAGGATTACATTGAAGAGAATTTTTAAAAACAAAAAGCATAAATTGGTATAACATAATAAGTGATAATGCATCACAGCATAATGCAATAGCAAATGTGTGTGTGTGTGTGTGTGTGTGTGTGTGTGTGTACACAGAGGGGGGGGCATCAGAATTTCATTTTAATATGTGCTATTGTCTACACAAAAAAGTGACAATAAAGATTAACTTATCTAATAGTAGCATTAAAGATTTGCCATACACCCTTTCTTAGGAAATTACAAAAAGCTCTGTGTGTGTATGTAGGACATCTGCATGTCCTCCAGGACAGCAGTTTTGATGAATGGCAAAAATTGTTGGAGGTACTGATGATTTGAATGAGTTTTATAATACTAATTGCTGTGCATTTTACTTCATCAATGAAACTATAAAATTTGATTTTTAAAGTTTTTGAAGAAGCATAATTTTTCATGCTTTCTTTCCCCCTCATGCCTCTTTAATCTTTCATTTGGTTTTTCAGTGAATAAGTTCTGATTTATTAATGAATAGAGCAGAGTTCTATTTTTGGTGGATGCTGAATAAGAGATAAGCAGATGTTTTTGTTGCCAAATATGGAAGAATTTCTGGTGTGGTCTGTTGGAAATATGTCTCATTCATTAGAGTTTAAAGAAGAGCTGTTTCATTTATTATATTATAGAAAGATTACTAATTCTTATATCATTTATTTCTATATTTCTGAAGTAACAACCCGGTAATTGCTCTGAACAACAGTGATTGACTATCCTGGCTTATATTTGCACATCTTTTATATCAAATGTAATTAATTTTATTCTGTAAGTAGAAAAAGAGGATTGTGGTTTTAATCTATTTAACTTTGTATAGGAATTGTATATGTACAGCTATAGCAGCTTCATGTCAATTTAGCTAATTCATAAGCTAATTGTGGGAAAGGCAGGGGGGTTTTGGGGGAGGATAATTTAAAACTTCCTGTACCTTGTGTCAAATATGTCATACTGCTATTTATTAAAACACTTTGAATAAATATTTAATTTAGTATAAAAACTGAAGTTGGTTTTAAGAATTTTCATCTGGGCTACTGTTATGGTTCCGACAGATGAAATTCTTCAAAAGAACTTTGAGGCATTGTTTACCTTAAGGAATCTTTTATTCGAGTAGCATAATATTGGCACTGCATAATCGAAGCCAAAAACTGAATTCCCCTCCCCTGGGCACATAGTATCAAAGCACAATTCCCTCCTCCAATTAACAGTCATAATTCACATTTTCCAATTAACTTGAAGCGCAGGCTTCCTCTCCAGTTCTCCAGCCCGCCAATTCTTTATCAGCTCTGGGCTCAATAACCTTGATTCTCACGCTAAGTTTAGTGTTGTTATGTCTAGCTAGACTCTCATTCACATCCCCCCCTCCCAGCATCATCTAACTCTAAAAGCGAAAGGGAAAAAGATGGCTACATTTTCATCTGTTGTCAATGCAAAACATCCGATGTTAGCAGCGTTGACAGCTACTTTATTTGTCATCCTTCTGATAATTTTTGTGTATTTGCACATTAGTACTTATGTCTCTCCTAACCATGAGCATGCATGAGCCAAAATAGCTTTAACTTTATTTTGATTGATAGGTTGTAATTCCATATACTGATTTATCTAATACTATCATCTGAGTGCCATTGCCTATTACTCTATAGATTTTTTCCCCTCTTTTATGAACAACATACACAATGCAGGACATGTTTTTGAGCTTCTTATTCATTAACTGTATATCCATTTTAAGATAACTATTGTCTCTCAAAGTGGGTCACATCAATAAAGAGAGACAGGTTCAGGCTCACAATATAAAATGTATAAGAGAAACTGGGAATGGAAAGGAAATGGGAAGGAGTGAAATAGAGTTTCAGGCCAGAAAGACATTTTAAACAATAGGCTGGCATTTATATGCAATGCACATTTTTTATGTAGACTATATATCATCTTCCTGCAGCTCTTGCTTGAAAGTAACTTGTGGCAGTTTGGGATTGTTGTTGTCATTTGACCAGTGAAAAGGGGAAAAGTTTTAGGATCAGAATGCTGTTTCTGGCAGAGAAGAGCAAAGCAAGTTACAGAGAACTATAAGCATGCTTTCTGCCTCCCCTTGCAAGCTGGAGTGTGCTGTTTTTCAGATCTCTAGTTCCAGAACAGCTGGAGGTCCAAGATGATATTGTATAAAAATTGAAGTAATGCTTTGTTTTTTGCAGGGATTATTTTTGGAGAAGATTTCAGCTTGCCTAACAAAGCCTTCTGTCTCACAATATAGGTCCAAAGAAAAGCCCAGGACATCAGATTTCTGAGTCCCAGGAACAAAAGCAGAGACCTTTAAGGAAAAATGGCCAGCAAGGAAGCAAGTCCAGTGACTCTGGAGAAGAGCCAGATAAAGATTTTATTTTTATTTAATTGGTTGGTTATGGGCTTAACAGTGCAGATTCTTTTGTGATAATGGAGTCCAACTACTACTGACCCCATTAGCTTTTCCTTTCTATTTTTTTTTTTTTAAAAGAAGCTTCTGAAAGGTCAATATTTGCACTGGTAATCAGATTAAAAAATAATTTGTTTTTTTTCTCTAGTTATTTCCAGATATTCTCTATCATGCCTTTGCTAAAGCCAGCAACTATTCTATGTCTTCTACTTGAATTTTCTGAAGCAGCTACAAAAATAATGCCTTGCATTAGAGCTTTGTGGTTGAAAAAACTCTAAGCAAATAGATTGGTCATTTTCTTACACTAATCCATTACTGTGCAGCAGGAAAAGTGTTGGACTGCTGAATGTAAATTTGTCAAACTTGCACGCGACTTACTTTATAAATATATTCTTGCTGAATGCAATTGCACATTGTAATTATATCAACCAGAGCACACTAATAAAAGAATTTGTATAAATAATATATATTAGATGCTTGGATATGATTTTTACATTCTCCTTTGGGAGACTTTACCCATATTTGTTGTAACTCTGTATTTAAGAACACAATCATTTACATTTTGTGTACTGTTCAAAAGCACAAAAGTAGAAAAACAATTACTAACACATTGCTATGCTTCCATATCCATAAGTAAACATGTTGAATTGAAATGAAGGCAGTGGATATTTTATCAATATTGATATTTTGTAGAGGTCACTTTGGGATCTGTCTGCATCCTCTCTACTTTTATCACCTACTTCAAAACAAATAGTAGTTCCTTGTCCGTAAAAGCAATTCTTTACTTTTTTCAATATTTTACATGCATTTGCTTACGATATGGGCAGAAGGAAGTTTATTCATAATGTATATTTGTACCAATAAAATGATTTTACAAATGAAATAAGAATTTCTATTTTTTTAAGATGTATCCTCATTTTGCCATTGCATTACAATAATGAGGCGACACTTGTTCGGTCTATTATCTCTAGGTAAATTGAACTTTGCCTTCCATAAAAGTCAGCTAGCAAGGCCTTGGGATTATAGGAGTCAAAGTCTAATGCATCTGGAGGGCGACCAGATTAAGGAAGATATATTTTGAATGTTATTCTCCAGAGCTAAAGTGTATCTTGATCAATTAATTTGTTTCTTTAACTAATACTTGTAATTGGTGGTAATGGTTCGATAGTTTGGATGGAAGGAGAGTCCAATGGAGTAGTTTTTCTTAGGGTTTTTGCTTGTCTCCATCCTCCTCATGTCCATCCTGTTTTTCCCTTCCAGGATAAATAATGTAATACAAAGCCATGGAAAGGGAGTAAGAAATAATAATAAACCAATAATGGCAAACCTATGATACATGTGTCGGTAGATAGCACGCCATGATGTTTTGTGTGACACATCGGCTTTCACCAACACCCAGTGCCAAGTGCTGCTGTTCAGGGTGGCCTAGATGGGGAGAGATAGAGAATTGTTTCTCTTTTGTTTGGAACAGGGAGTGACATGCCGGCAGAGTCAAGTTAGGCATTTTCCAAATTTTTGACACATTGAGCCAAAAGGTTTGCCATCACTGCAATAAGCCAAATATATGAAAAATCGTGAAGAAAAAGAAATGTGGTTAAATGTAGGGTACATCAACACTATTCATTTAAGCTCTCCAAACCCTTTTTTCCCATGCAAACTATCCTTACTTCCACTATACTTTTACATCATATCATTTCATATATTGCTTTTCTTCCTTTAAATTTCTTGCATCTTTTTCAGGATGTGATTAACGCTATTTAGTCATGACTTTCTCATTCTTCCCCTTCCTCTCAATACACCCTTCATGTGGTTCAATTGCCATTCATTCTCTGTATGACAAAACCCCTCCAAGTACTTCTTTTAAACAGGTCACTAAATTTTATATTCAATCCTCATTCAGTTATTATCCATTCATATTTTTTTACTATATCTAGCTTTGTTTACCGCACACACACTTCTTTGAGAATTCTTTGAAATTTTCACTGCATTCTGCTTATGACAAAATGTTGATTTAATGGACCCAATGGAGGAAAGGATGAGCCATTAAATCCAAGTGTTGACTGTGTGACCACAAAATGTAGTCTCATGTGTGAGAAAATCAACTTGGTAATTGGCTTTCTCATGTGTGGAATGTAGGGAATGGATATAGGTAACTTTTTAAAATCTTTTGGTTGTCAGAATGATTCTCTGGTCCATGAGTTAGATTATTGATGTTGTATTTGAAGACAAATATATCCATATCAGATGTCCCATCTTTTGTGCACAAAATTTTTGCTGATGGATGAGTAGGAGCACTGTCAAGAACTCAGAGATTTCATGTTCTCCAATGGCATTCTCACACCTCATATTGGTAAAAGATATGGTACAAAAATGAGTGAAGAACCAATCTCGTAAAACTTGAGAACATGGATTCCATTAATTAGAATATATGTCTAAAATTTGATATATGATGTCTTTCAACACCCTCAGAAAACATAGACTTTCTGACTATGATTGGCATTAATCTCTGTCATCCATTGGCACAAAGTAATGGTAAGACCGTCTTCTTGATGTTCTTTCATCCTGCCATTGATATTTCATGCGAAACTGAGGGTTCTTGGAAATAGAGCACCAAAAGAAACCAATTTTGTCAATATTATGAATATGGCACAGTACTAGCACTCTTCGTGAATGAATTGATTTAACATGTTCGGCTATATCTCCTTCCTTGGTGCACTCAGTTTTACTGAGTGAAAAAGGAACATCTAATATTCTCTTCATTCCTGCCTCTCCCTGGAAGAGAATGTTTATTTTAATATTTCCAACTTTGGCATTCCAGACTCCAGTCACAAGCAGCACATCTTGCTTGCATGTTCTGTCAATTTCAAATTGGACTTGATCATAAAATTAATCAACATCTTCTTTTGCATCAACGACTGAAGCATAAACTTGGATGACTGTCATATTAAACATTTGTTCATGAATTCTAATTGATATTATTTCATCACTGATTGCACTGTAGCCAAGTACTGTTCTTGCTATACCCTTCCTTTCTATGAAAGCAGTGTAGTTCCCTCTTTGTTTTTAATGTCCTGAATAATAAACAGTGTGGTCATCTGACTGAAAGTGTCCAATGCCATTCCATCTCAATTCACTGATTCATAAAATTTCAATTTGTAGTCATTTCTTCATTTCATCTTTAACAGTTTAACAGTGCTGAGCTTTCCGGTGTTCATGAGTCTCATGTTCCATGTCCCACCATAATTTCAGGTTTTCTTCTCCCCTATAGCAACATCAGCAACTAGATGTCTTGAAGGTCCATCATCTGGCACTAGATTGCAATAGTTTTATATTTTCTGTCTATATGGTTTTCTTGGTAAAAAAAACAATTTATCTTTACATTCTCCCGCATAGTATTAATTGATGTTCTTGCCATTGTCAATTAAGTAATATCTCCAGCATTTTCCTGTATTGCCATTGGTCAGTTTAGTGCCTGATAATATGGCTGGGCAACTGGAATGACCTTCACATCTTGGATGACCCTGTTGAGAATATATATATTCCTGATGTTCTTTGCTCATCCCTCCCAGGACTACCCATCTTCCACCATGATGAGACAGCACAGCAGGACTTGTGTGAGACAGAATAAAGAGACAGGATGGAATCCAGCCACCCAATCCCAAATCATATCTAAAAATTACATCCAACAAGGAGCTCCATTCATCTTAACCCAAAGGAAAACAGCCAGGACTTCAAGATCAGATGGAATCCCTACAAAGTGGGAGTCACACATATCTCATAATATGTTGTTCATGCAGCCGAGTTCATGTCATATTGTTTATGCAGCTATATATTGATAATCTCCAGTATTGCATGAGGCAATTAAGTTATGCTATGATGGTTTTAGCTTGATCTGAAAGTGAAGAAATGTATTCTTATAAATATATGGAGAAAAAATACCAATATTTCTTTAAATGAAAAACTGTTGTTTTTATTGTATGTTTAAGTAAAGGAGAAAAAAGCTACGCTTAATCCATTCTTTCTCAATATTGCCCTTTTAGATCCCTTCTCTACATTCTAGTTTACCTCTGGACACCTCCCCCTACCATCTCAATTTTAGAGTTTCAAGGAAAAATGCTTAGAGCACTTTCACACCAGGTCTTTGCATCAATTGCAGAGCAACTGTAACCTAGTGCCATTGCCCAAAAGTGTTGGACAGTGGACCTGATTAACTCTCAGCTCTCCTGTGGTGCAAAAGGAATAATTGGAAATACTTTTGCCAGATTAATACTAAAGATTTGGAGCAGATAAGTTTCCAAGGGGAGAGATCCATTGCCTCAGCAATTAGCTTCTCCAGTTAATAAACCACCCTAGCACCCCAATATCCTTGCACTGGTGCTCTTAAATCATTTTGAAACTCACATTCATATGAACAATCTTAATAGAAAATTGCCCAGCATGAACTAAAAGTGAGGATGGAGATGATGCAGTCTCAATGCAGTTTTTGTTGTTGGTTATGTGGACAGAGCATTGATTGCTTTGAAAATTATTCTGAGACCTTTGGATTGAAAACAGTGGCTTTTAAGAAGTTTCAATAGCTTCATCTCACTCACTGCTTTAACAAAGAGACAATAAGAGCTAAAAAAAAAAAATCTAATGAATGCAACATTTCAGTCCATCTTGAGTTGTTGCCTTTTGGATGTGTTGGGATTTTCAGAAAATGTTGGTTGGAAATTCTGAAAATTATGGTTCTATTGCATCTGGAGAACACATCAACTTCTAACTATCTTGTTGTTGTTGTTAGTTGCGAAGTCGTGTCCAACCCATCGCGACCCCATGGACAACGGTCCTCCAAGCCTTCCTGTCCTCTACCATCTTCTGGAGGCCATTTAAGCTCACTCCTACTGCTTCAGTGACTCCATCCAGCCATCTCATTCTCTGTCGTCCCCTTCTTCTATTGCCCTCAATCTTTCCCAGCATTAGGCTCTTCTCCAGTGATTCTTTCCTTCTCATTAGGTGGTCAAAGTACTTGAGTTTCAACTTCAGGATCTGGCCTTCTAAGGAGCAGTCAGGGTTTATCTCCTCTAGGACTGACCGGTTTGATCGCCTTGCAGTCCAGGGGACTTGCAGGAGTCTTCTCCAGCACCATAGTTCAAAGGCCTCAATTCTTTTGCGCTCAGCCTTTCTTATGGTCCAACTTTCACAGCCATACATTGCAACTGGGAAAACCATGGCCTTGACTATACGTACTTTTGTTGGCAGGGTGATGTCTCTGCTTTTTAGTATGCTGTCTAAATTTGCCATAGCTTTCCTCCCCAGGAGCAAGCGTCTTTTAATTTCTTGGCTGCAGTCCCCATCTGTGGTGATCTTGGAGCCCAGGAAGATAAAATCTGTCACTACCTCCAGTTCTTCCCCATCTATTTGCCATCTATCTTAAGAAGCCTGAAATAATTCAGGAGCGGACAGATTAACTCTGCATTATTTTATGTGGATCCTAGGACATTTAAGTTGGTTTGAGAGAATTTGAAATTAAGCACTGGGAATCTTTAGAGGTTCTATTAACTTGGGAAAATCATCAGTCATATCTGGCAAGGAAAAAAACAACTGACCCTTCATCTTCTGACACTTTATTCTTTTTAGTAAGATTAGGTGAACCTGAAAAAACACAGAAGGATAATAGCTATCTTAGAATTGTTTTAATTAGATTGACCTTGCCCAGGAAGGAGAAGGATGGAGCTGCTCTCTAAGAAAATCCAATTTGCTTCGGCTGAACAGCATTAAGCTTCTCTAATTTCTTCTTACCGACACAGTGAAACTAAGAAGAATGAAGCCAGTGTACTTTCCCTTCCTCCCAACGGTTTGATTTTCTAAAACTTTGTGATGGAGGACCCCTTTTTGCAACATTGATTGGAGAGAGACGTTTGGAAAGAGATAACCGCATACGCAGTGCATACATGCACAGCGGCTCAATGGTTAAAGATGCTGAGCTTCTCAGCTGGAAAGCTGACAGTCCAGGTTCAAGACCGAGCACCGCACAATGGGATGAGCTCCCATTATTTGCCCCCGCCTACCTAGTAGTTCAAAAGCATGCAAATGCAAGTAGGTACCACTTTGGTGGGAAGGTAACAGCGTTTCATGCACCTTGGCCTATAGTCATGCTGGCCATATGACCATGGAAGTGTCTTCAGACAACACTGGCTCTCTTGGCTAAGAAACGGAGATGAGCCCCATCCTCTCGAGACAGAAATGACTGGATAGGGCAGGGGTAGGCAACCTTGGCTCTTTTATGACTCGTGGACTTCAACTCCCAGAATTCCTGAGCCAGCCGTGCTGGCTCAGGAATTCTGGGAGTTGAAGTCCACGAGTCATAAAAGAGCCAAGGTTGCCTACCCCTGGGATAGGGGAAACCTTTACCTTTACCTTCACATGCATTGATCAGTATTCATAGTATAAGGGAGATTCCTATATTCAGTTACTGTACTTTGGCATTCATATTGTTAATAATTAAAAATTCCTTGCTTGGTTTTCCCCCCACTGGATTGATAACACAAGTAGTTCTCAATTAACAACCACTCATTCAGTGACCATTCAAAGTTACAATAGTGCTGAAAAGGGGGTACTTACAACCGGTGCCCAAAGTTCTGGTCTGCACAGCACCCCCGTGGTCATGTGATCATGATTCAGGCATTTGGCAACCAGTTCACATGACAATTGCAATGTCCCACAGTCACATTACCACCATTTGTGACTTTCCCTGCTGGCTTCCCACAACAGAGTCAATGGGGAGGCTGACAGTGAAGGTCACAAGTTGCTCCTGCAGCTTTTTCTCCCAAGTATTTCAAGGATCTTGTACCCCATAGCATGCACAGGCATGTTTGCAGCATCCCCCACCGCCTAGCCCAGGGGTTGGCAACCTTAAACATTCAAAGAGCCACTTGGACCCGTTTCCCACAGAAAAGAAAACACTGGGAGCTGCAAACCTTACGCGCGGGCAGGAGGGGGGGGCTTGATTAAAAAGAAATAGAGGCTGCTGTTGCATGAGTTCTCTCTCTCTCTCTCTCTCCCTCCCTCCCTCTCTCTCTCTCTCCCCCCCTCTCCCTCCCTGTCTCCGATCTTCTGCTCACCTGGCAAGCTGGCTTCACGCTGTCCTCCGACAAGCTGACACACATTCTTATTGGGCTGGCTGTCTCCTGTCCTTGGTCTGCCAGTCCTCTTCCCCCACTAAGTAAGTAAAAGTGTGTGTGTGTGAGAGAGAGAGAGAGAGCTGCTGCTTTCTGCTTTCTGCTGCTTCCTGCTTCCTGCGGAGACGCAGCAAAGGCAGGAGCCCCACCCAATAAGCTTGTCAACTTGTCGGAGGACAGCGTGAGGCCACTCTCTTTTTTACACACACAGAGAGAGAGAGAGAAAGAAGGGAAGCGCAAGTGCCTCTCTCTGTCTCTCTCTCTGCAAATGGCGGAGGAAGCTGGGAGCCGCAGAAGAAGGCTCAAAGTGCCACATGTGGCTCCGGAGCCATGGGTTGCCGACCCGTGGCCTAGCCACACTTGCACCAGGCCACAGCACTCTCAAACAGACCCACCTGCCCTCTGCAGCCACCTCCTGACACGTGGCCCTGCAACTTCCCACACGCCTGCCTGTACTTCATAGAAATCTCCCACCTCCTGGTCACATTTCTGTGCCCTCTGCAGCACTAATCCATTCACCAGCCTGCTTGCAAGCCGCCTAAGCAAAGACTTGTCGTGACTGGGAGTTGCAATTTCCTGCCAGCTTCCCTATTGACTTTGCTTGTTGGAACCAGAAGGAAGTTGCAAGTTTCAGTCATGTGAGGTCCTCGCTTAATGACCCACAAAACCCATATAATGATGGCAGGGGGGACTGCCAGGATCACTGTCCCATTATGTCACACTATATGACCAGGTTGCTTAGCAATGGAAGTTCTGGCCTCAATTACATCATTAAGCGAGGATTAACTATAGAAGAAAAAGAGGTAAGTAAATGTTTTGCTCCAAGTGTCGAGCATTTGAAACCTGTGGAGGGACTTGCTCTCAGTTGCAGAAATGCTTTATTCTTCATAAGTTTCCTATCTCTGCTGCAGCCTCTTTTGGATTGTTGGGCATGCCTACTTAATTTAGATTTCATGAGGAAAAGGAAAGAGCCTGGTCCTTCTTCGTAAGCCTGATGCATCTTTCCCTGCACATTCAGCTCCAGATTATTAATCATGGTGAGAGCAGAAGCTCTATTTCTAATATTGGAATAAAGAGATATTGAGCAGCCTGATCTACTTTTCAGGATTAGAGAAAAGAGCCTGTTTATCACACAAACAAAAGTATCGAAGCTTATATTGCTGGAGAACAATGGCAGCTCTCTTTCTGCTCAAGTCACAGCCTTTATGAAGTGTGAGCTTGGAATTATAGTCCTATGTAACTCCACTTTGGTAGGACAGAGTACAAATGCCAGAGGCTCTGTATTGCCCTGTTTTTGTAAAAGAACCTTGAGTATATTGTAAGTTTCCAAGGTAGCTTCTCCCTGCATGTTAGAATAGATGATCAGTCAGCTGGGAACAACTGCTGTTATATCTGGTGGCCTTACGTGCTAGGTTGAAAGGGGCTGTTTAAGATGCAGCATCAGAATACAACAAGAATCAAAGGACGGCTTTGAAGTCCATCTTGTAAGCTATCGAGGCAGTAATGAATCTTTGATCATTCTGAGAAATGGTACTCAGCATAAGTGTTTTGAAGAATTGGATTTGCTATTGTTGAACTAAATTGTGCTCCTCTGAGTAATACATAGCAACCTTCACAAGTGCAAAGAAAAGTATTTATTATCAGAATAGATAAACACTATTTTCCTAGAGCAACATTTTATTGGCTGCAGTACAGGTTTGCAGGCCTTTCTGTTCTACAAACCACAGCTGTTAAGAACAAATATTGTAAATGAGAATAGCCCTTATTAAAATGTCAAGGTTTGAAGTGTATATGAATCATTAGAATCATCTAATTTTTCTTTTTTCACTTGTGTTCTTGCAGAGCAGGGGCTGGATGAAATGCAGCACGGCAACCTGGTCAAGCTATCAACTTGCCTTTGAACTAGTTCCCCATAAGGAAATATTTATTTCAACATTCAAGGATAGTTGAATTATCTGGCAAATATCCAACTTTATATTGTTTAGCATTCTTTTTTTCCATGTATGAACAGCAAAGCAAATGGTACATAATTTCTTTCTGTAGCAGTGCCTGAATTCTGGAACTTCAGCGAGATGTTTATCATAACAGAATTTTTCTTGCCTTACTCAATACGTCCATTGGAGAAATGGCATTATTAGCATTGATACTCTAACAGCCTACCTTTTAAGCCATTGATATAACCCAGAAGTCACCAACTGTAGACAGCACTTGACCCCACTTCTGATATCTTCTTGTTCGGAAGGCTCAATCTGAAGACCCTTTTGAGATGCCTATTCCCAGAAAATCATGTACATAAAAAGAAAGAGAATGAAATGAATGAGAATTAGAGAACGAAAGAGAATGAGAGAATCAGACCAGGAAGAAAGAATGGAGGGAGGTCTATGGAGCATGTGATGTGATGTGATGTGAGCCCTGTGTCTGTGGATAGATGCATGAGATTCTGGACTAGTCTAAAGAATAGTTCCAATAATAAAAAAGTCAGTTGATTTCTGGCATATCCAGGATGTTCTACATGAAGGGTTGATATTGCTGTCATTATCTAATATCAAAAATGAATCAACTCTATTTAGTGTTCATTAGAGCTTTTGATTCATGCCTCCAAAAGTTCATTTATCCTGAGAAAAGTCCTTTCTGCAGTTGTGTATCCTGTATTCCATCTCAGATAGTTGAGGCTCAGAAGTAACCATTTCCTCGTGTCCAAATAGTAAAATTGTAGCTGAAATGAACTTGGAATCAAAGAATCCCAGGCTTTCAGCTCTCTCTTACACTTTTTTAAAGCAGTTTTCAAGACTACGAATTGTTAGTGCTAAGGACACAATTTTCCAGAGGAGAATGTTCTGCACCAGGAATATATGAACTGGGGTAAATATTGTTTGCAAGATCATTTGATCCCATACCAACTAGGCAAGGTTACTGGTGCCCTTCAGGAAATAAGAATGGCTGCAATTCCTCAGTGTTTCTCTGACTGAAGCCAGTATTTCTTTCTTCGCCTACTAAAAATGTTTGTCAATAGGATTTGCAATCAACAACATAATAATGAAAATATTAGGATCTAAGGCAGTGGTGGCGAACCTATGGCACGGGTGCCAGAGGCGGCACTCAGAGCCCTCTCTGTGGGCACGCGCGCCGTCGCCCCAGTCCTAGGCCTTCAGCTGGGTTTTATAAAACCTTTTCGCTTTAGGCCTCCGTTGCCGTGTGCAAAAAAAAAAAAAGGTTCAATCAGTCGATTTCAACTTCTTGCGGAAAAAAAAAAGATCTTGCAAAGTTGAAATTGATTGATTGAACGTTTTAGTCCCACCCAGTCTGCCGTTACCACCGCAGCCACGCCCACCCAATTGGCCACACCCAGTCAATGGGCCACACCCACCCGGCACTCAACAATGCATAAGTGGATTTTGGGTTGCAGTTTGGGCACTGAGTCTCTAAAAGGTTCGCCATCACTGATCTAAGGGATATAGTTGCATCCAATTGCAAATGGTCTCCCTCCAGATACCACTTTTGGGGCATTGCCTGTTATAATAATTGCTTAAGCATCTCGTGTTAGCTTAGAAAAGGGATGTCACTTTTGAAACATAGCATAAGACAATTTATATGGCCAAATTATTTTTTTTCTTTTGAACTAAGAAATCACTGACATTTCCTGAGGAATACATTCAAATAGTTTAATGCTGTATATATTAAATGTAATCAGATGAAATGAAATGATTTGAATGTTGCTCCTTAAGCATTAGGACTCTAAAAGGCGCATGCATACCTTCCCCTCAGAAATACAAATACAGTCCTCATAACTTAAGAGGAAGAAATAAAGCAATAAAAGAGATATGGGGGTAAAAATATTGGCCATCTAGGAATAAAGTGATAAGGGTCAGCCTGTCAAGAGTGGCAGTATGGTTCTTTATATGTTTTTGAGTTCAAAGAGGCTTGTTTCTAAGTAAATAGGCATGCTTAAATAGGAACGTATTGTCAATCTCTTTTGACAGGATTTTCATTTTTTGTGAGTCAATTATTGCTGTAAATGTAATTTGATTTTCTTAGGTATTTCTAGGAAATCCTGCACAGCAGTTTTCTCCAACAATGTGCCATTAAGATGTTCTGACGGTAGCTCTGGCTTTTGTTCTGGTTTTTGAAGATCACCCTGAATTTTGATTCAGGATATTTGCTATCCTCCTTATCTTGATGTCATCCGTGAGGTTGATAATCTTGTTTAATAAGCATGATAACCTTGTGCATATTTTTTGCATACAGGAACAATGATGGCTGTACAATGGAGCCCTGTAATACTCCAGTTGACATCTCATTCTAGCTTGACATGGACCACTGACTAAGGGTTGTTATTGTAAGCCATCACATTCTTAGATAAAAATACAGTATATTTTACTACAGTTTGATACAATAATGCCCTTTATTAGAAGTAATGGGTTTTGGCTAAAGGCAAGGAGGCTATACAATAAGTGTAGCTTATTGTATTTAATTTTTATGAGGACTCACAACCTTCTACTGGAATGATATTATAGGAATCAGTCTGTAGAGTTATGCATAAAACAGGATAGATATCTGAGCCACAATGAAACTGGAACAGCTGAAGAGATTTTAATGTTTATGCTTAAATGCTAATTATATGGGGAAAGAGAAAAAGATAGACTGTCTTAAACTCTGATAGATTGTTGTTTACTAGTATCCATTGGGGGAATAAGGAAGCTAAATGTATTCACAGCCAGAATTGGCTGTTTTGTCATCTGCATTTGCCATAGAATGACATTTGAATGCTTTCCTCTGATAATGAACCGAGCAAAAATAATATCTTATGGATAGATATTGAGTTTCCTTACCCAGAATAAGACAAACTTAGCAGTTCTAAAACTGTCAAAAAGTAAGGCCAACTCATTCCCAGTCCTCCCTTCCTTTCATCTTTATTTATTTCCTTTCACGTCCCCTACTGAATCTATTCTTCTACTTAGAAAATTAGGAGAGGGTAATAAAAGGGTTTGCTTAAGCCTATTCATTAGATATGGAGACAATTCTTGCTTTAAATATCACATTTAACATTTCATAAGCCTTTATCCAGAGCGTAATAATTATTCTCGTCCATTTGGGAGTTCATAGTGTTAATTAATGCTTCAGCTTTAGTGGTAGAGCCTTTCATTTTTAATGGGCTTACATATCCAAATGTGTAAGCCCATAAAAATGTTGATAGATTGTATTGGTTTAAGATTAGCTTCATTATATTCTGATGTAATTATAGATATGAACATAGCAATGTAAATGTAATGTTACACCCAAAAGTATGCAAAGGAAAAGTGGATGGAAAATAGACCTCTGCATAGATTAGAAACTTCTAAACTTGATCAAGACGTTCAATCCTCTAAGTTGGGAATGTTAGTATCTCTGTATTTCTGACACATATATGGAACAAATGAACAAGCAGCTGAACAAATACGGACATTTTGTGTACATTCATTTTTCCACAGTTTTTAGAAATCTTTTGGGTTGCTGCCTCAGCTGTTATGCAATCAATTCAAGTCTTTGCAAGGGATTCTCATTGTAAAAATGAATGTTGTAAGCCGAATGAGAAATTGGAAAAAGTAGAAATAAGAGTATTTTTCTAGATATGAAATATCACTAGGATAAATAATCAAAGATTGAGCCTTATTCTCTCTGGTTTCTTCTTCTCATCATATTATATTGTCTTATATGGAGGAGTTATAAATAAAGTTTTCAGAAAGTAATGATTAAAGGCTAGCCACATGCAGTTAATTGCAGGATCTGAGAAAAGACAACAAAATAGCTAATAGTTTTTTTTTAAAAAATGGAAGGTAATGGATAGTGCTAATAATTACCATCTTGCGCAACTGCAGCCTCAAAAACACCCAACACTAGCTTTCTGTCAAGGCTTGAAACCATTTAAAAACCCTAATTTAACATTCTACAAATAGACTGCTTCTATGAGAGCCTTCAGACCCATTTTGAATGCAGGAAATACTGCTGATTAATTAACCATGGATAATAAAGATTATTTCCTTTTCATATCCCTCAACAATGCTAAACGTGTAGGAAATCTTTTTGAAAACACAGGTGATGCTTTAAAATGTCTCTGGCAGAATAGCTGTAATTCATAAGAAGCACTGTAACCACGTAAGATTGATTTGCCTGTAATCATTAGGGTTAAAAAGTTATCCCACAAATGCACCCTGGCTTCTGATTAAATAATGAGAGGTTACTCATAGTCATTTCTTCACTTCTTGGTCTAAAGTTCGGGTGCTTTCCCCACTCACTAGAAGCCACTTTGGGTGGTTGTGTGTGTGTTTTTAATAAAAAGACCAATTGCCAAAACTTTTATCAAATTTCCCAATAGAGACGTTTCCTCTGCAGCCCCCAGTGTAGATCTTACGCTGTTTGCTCTGAAGCCGTCGCAAGTAAAGAGAGGACAACTTAATTTAAAGCACCATTTCGGTCCTCTTGCTTTCTGTTAGGAGTGCAGTTGTCTGTCACGCCTACCAATTAATCACTTCGGAAACAACGATCCGTGCAGTTTCGTTTAATTTCCCCTCCTCTTAGAGGTCGCTCTGACCGCCTCTCGAGGCAGCAGGTGGGAACTTGGGAGCGCTGGGCGGGTCCGCAGCTCCACAGTCGCTTTCCTTTTCCAGTCGCCGCCGCGGATCGGTTCAAAGGCCGGCGCCCCAAAGTTTGGCCGTCGTAAGCACCATGGACAGCGACCTCCTGCCCCGCTTGGACGTTGCAAGTTTCCAGAGCCTCTGGCAGCGCTTCGACGCTGACGGTGAGTAAGAGGCGGGGGAGAATAGGGGGGAGATGATGGGGCGAGGGCGCGGAGGGTCCTCGGGCAAAAACTTCTTTGGGATAAGCCTGTTTCGCTCTTCTGTAGGCTCCCCCCAAACGGCCCCTATGTTTGACTGAAATTCACGCTCTTGGGGTTTTTTTTCCCCCTTGTCCTGAACTTTGTCTGTAACCGACGTGCTTCGCTCTCGGATACAAGATGCCCTGTCAAGCTGCGAACGTTTTTGTCACTGGCTGAGACAATTAATGGATGACCAGTTAGTTTGTTTACTCCTGAGTAGTTTTTAATGACTCATTACTCACAGGGAGATTTTTCACCCTCGTGCCATCACTTTGCTGAACACCTAATTCTTGCAGTTTTGCCTAATGTCTATGCATATTAACCCACACGGCGTGGTTGTGGTATTATTTATCCTTCTTATTTACTTCCCCCTTTTATTGGTGTTATTATTATTATTCTCTCTGTGGCTTTGCATGTACACTGAGTGCTTCGTTACCGGGGACAAATTCTTTGTGTGTCGAATCACAGTTGGCCAAATAAAGTATCCAATTCAATTCATTTAAACAAAGTAAATAAGTCATACATTAATTGCATATGTAGGGGGGAAAGGCCTTAGCAACAGAAAGGAACAAATCCAGGGCTTCTATGCATCTCAAACTCCCTTGAAATATAGATTTGATCAATTTATGAAATAGGAATTGGTGATGTTGGGCTGGGGATCCATACACTAATATTGCATACTCAGTAATATAGCTTATTTTATTTTATTTTATTTTTAGACAATGGCTATATAGAAGGAAAAGAGCTTGATAACTTTTTCTGTCATCTGCTTGAGATCCTGGGCAGTAAAGTAAGTACTCCATCATCTTATCTGCATGTAAGGATGACACGAACAAAAGCTTGTCCAACCTATTCCTGGCTGGATTAAATACAGCAGAGCTGAACATCTGTTCTGGAACTCAGTTGTTTACCATGAGCAGTTGGGAGGAGAGGCTGAATTCTTTTCTCCACCCATCCTCCACTGAAATGGCAGGCTGACTTTTTAAGACTCTCTGTACAGAGCCTTGATTGTTCTATATACTATGCTTGATCATGATGAGGTTATTTAACCATGTCCTTACATGTACCTCCTATTGGTAATTCCTACCGCTAAAAATCATTTGCTACCTCAGAGTCTACTTCAGTTCCTTTCAAACAGTCTCATTACTGATGGCTCTGTGTTGACTCTCCACATTTGCCACCAACTCAGTGGTCATATTTCAGGCATAAGGCACACCTGTCTTTTTCAGGAAACTGTACCACCTGTTTAGTTTGATTAATGAGGATGAACCAAGAGGCCTGTGTATCCATGGAGCAGATGAAGGAGGTTGTAAAGCAGGTGTTCTGAGGCCTATGAAATCTGTAGTAACATTAGTTTTACAGATGTTGTATTCTGGGTTCCAAAATAATTAATATTGGATTTCTTTGGATTTATACTTGGATGCAAAGATCTGTAAATAAGGTACTGCATGGTTATTTTATTTCAACAAGTGAATTGTCCTTTTATTTTAGTTTTGATTGCTTCCTGTTCAGAGTACGAAAAGAGATACACAGCCTCCCTCTATGGTCTATTTTACCTGTCCTTGAAAATGTAGAATTTTAATTTAAAAAAATTATAAAAGGCATAGGCAATACGTTTATTACATTAACTGTGTATTTATTTACACAATAGTGAACAGACTTTCCAATTTCTAACCATTGCTAACCAGGCAACCTGTTGAAAAGCAGAAATGAGGGAAAGCTAAATTTGGGGTGTGTGAATGTGTTTAAATCATGTCTGAACTAAGGCTCCACTTTATATGGAATATAAGAATAATTTGCAAATATGTAAACTGAGATTACCAGGTACAGAAATAGGTTGTACTAAGGACCTTCCTCAAGGTTGCCTAAAATAAAAAAATAAATAAAAAGGTTCCCAGCTGTTAAACTCTGAACCATTTATTAGAAGGCTAGTGTAAGCCTATATATGTGATCAGTTATTCTAAATTGGTAACACTTTAATTTAATGATAACTTTGTATTTCCATGTAATACCAAAAAATAAAGGAAGGCTATAGAGGGATAAATATTAACTGATGTAGTTCAATCAGTGGCTGAATTTTATTTTTTTTCTTTAAAAGTGAGGACACATTTCTAAATAGATGAACAGTAGGTTAGTGTCTGTTGCCCTCTCTGGAAGTATATATCCAATTTTATTTTTGACCTCTCTGTTTTCTGAGGCGAGATCTACATGAAAACTGGCCATTTTAGCCGAGCATGTTTACTAAGCTTTGCATGAAATGAAATTTTGTAGAAAGAACAATTTTCCGTTTGACTAAATGGAATTATAATATCACTGCACACATTTCCCCAGTCACGAAGGAGCCAGAATTAGCAGGCTTCTATTTTTCAATGCCTCAAGGTTTCTGGTAATCTTATTGCAATTGCAGGATCCTGGTTTGTTAGAATTTTGAGAAGAGAGAAAAAGAAATTGACAGGTGAAAGGAGAATACAACATTTCTCTCTCATTTACCAATTACATTATGAAGAGAATTAATACTAACTAGTTATGCTGGGAAAAGTTATGTTATACCTACCTCTTAAAAATTAAAATCCTGGCCTTGTTAAGAAAGGAAATGAAAGGTTTAGATTTCTGGGAACTGATTTTCTGAAATGGACAAGACAACCTTCCACAATACAATTATTTCCTATAGAAGCCACATTTGTGAAACAGGCAATCAGAGACCTAGCTGGTCATATGAACCCAGAACCTTGGAGACAATATGGTTAAGCGGAGCATCTTATCCAACTTTGTATCTAAGGGGGATTTACTTCATATATCTTGTCCAGAGCTTTTCATGTCGTCCAAATCCAGTCAAAGGAGCTTTATTTATCAAATTTATTTAGTCAAATTTATAAATCAAATTAAAAAAGAGCTCACTTGAAATTAGTTCTTTCTTTAGTCCAAATGGGAGACCATAGCAGCTGCAAAATGGAACCTTCTAATTGCTTCCCCCCCCCCCCGTTTTTATTACCATTGCTATTCCACCATACTCAACCTGTAGGCACATGGGGCAGGTGAAATAGGCACAACGCACCACATTTTAACCCCGTTGGGCCACTGTGAGTTAAGACAAATCAGATGAGAAAAACAAGCCACATGGGAAATAAGGCAATTGCAAAAGTAGTAGGGTGGTGGTAAAACAACCACTTCTGATATAATCGTAGTAGCCCTTGGTTTCTTAAGTGAACTGGCACCAAATCACAAGGTTAATTGGCCTACTTGAGGCTTGAGCTAGGTTGAGTCAGCTTCAAACATGGAATGTAAACAAGCTTGGAGAGAATACTTTTTAGGGCCACTTCAGTGATATTTCCAGAATTCATATCCATTTTTTTTCAATTTAATTTATTAAATTCAATCCCCAAATCTTCCTGAAGATGCTTTCAGTCAAAGATTTTTTACCAAGATCCTGGACATAATATTATGGCGCCATTAGTGTCTCTGATATTTTTCTTTGGCTTTTTCTTTTGAAAGTTATTTAGGATAGAAAAATTAGGATTACCAATTCTGAACTTTCTACTAATATTAATTGCAAAGACCAAACAGAGGGGAGGGTTGTAGGGGCAAAATAAATCAATTTTAATAACATTTTCTTGTTCCAACCAGTTCTGTCTTACAAATGAAAACATCTTCCCAGCCAATTAAATAAATATAACTAAATAAGAACTTAGTGTGAATAAAGGCCAACAGCAGCTAAATAACTGGCAATTATGATTTCACATTGATGGGTATAGGTGGATAGAAAAGCCAAATCTAGTGGTGAGATTCAAATATGTGAACAATCAGTTCTCTGTGTGGATGCCACTTCCAGAACTCCATTCTGGGCCTGGGCAACAAAAAATTAGCTACCGGTTCTGCTGAAGTGGTGCGAACCAGCTGAATCCCACCACTGGCCAAATCCATACTAAATATCTGATTAACTTTGTGACCAACCTTAATAATTAGATAAATGGACAGTCTGGAAGAACATCAATAGGACAAAATCATTTATACAGGAAGGATTAAGTAAATTTCACCACACCTGATTTTGACCTATCTGTGCCAGTCAATCAGCTTGGGATATATGCTTCCTCTGCCATATCTATTTGGTGGTCCAGTCATATTTATGCATATTTTCAATAATAGACTGTAATAGACATTACCAATGGCTATAATCCTATAAGTGGAGGATGGGAGATCTCCGCTCTTCTTTACAGTGATCTATCTATTCAATCTAGGACTATTTTGTAGACTATTTTGGAAATATCAAAGTGATGCAAACATGCTTACCAGGGTTATTGTGAGAAAGAATAATTAGCTTCTATTTCTGTGCTTTGAAAATTTAAAGAGCATCAAGCAAGCAAATAAATACTAATGTGTACACTGAAAGTTATCTCTGTTTGAATAGCTAGCAGTTTCATAATTATTATTTTTAACCTTTCCCTGTTGTTAGTTTTCCCTAATGACCAATGGAGTCTCTACTTGTTGGTATTTTTCCCATTTCACTACTCTATTCTGTTCTCATTTTGTGTAAGAAAAGCAACTCCAGCTGGGAAAACAATAGAATGACAGAATTTGTCAAGCGTGCAAAATGGGAAAAGAAACAATTGGATGTCAGAAGACAAAATGGGGAATTGGGGGTGGTTTTTAACTGGCAAGATGCACTAAGGAATCTAGGAGTGAATTTTGAAATCTGGGTCCACAGAGGAAATGGACTATTCACAACCCAGACATTCAGAAAGTCTCTTCTTGTGGTTTTCTATCTACATTTAGCAAAATTTCATTGTATTTCATTGTATTCATTGTTGAGGGTTCCCCCTCCATTAAAATAGCCAATCTTCCATTTTGAAAACTTGATAGCTGGACTCAGCTTTTCCTAGTTACTGTTTCCATGTACTTTTAAAGGAAAACTAGCTATTTGTTTTGAAATAAGAGTAGTGGGTTAACCAGACAAATATTTTGCACGGCCTCAGTAACAGGCTCACCCGTTATTCAGAGTTCATACAAAACACATAGACTGGCTTCATCCAACATTCTTCATCAACTGTCACCTAATTAAGTGCACCTTGTGCAATATCTACGAATATGGAACTTTTGAGCTTTTGAACTCTGAACATATATATTAATAAAAAACACAATGCATTTTATATTAATATAAACAATTTTAACACTAATATAGGGCGTTATGTACAAACATTTCTAGAAAAATATGAAGGTATCATATTCGAGACAAAAAAACTGATGCCCATACTATGGACAACTTATGGGAGGAGTTAAAAGAGAGAGAAATAGGATTCCTCAAGAATATCACACAACATGCATAACAGGAAGTTTAAGTAAAGAAAATTGCCTAAAGCAAGGTTATCAAACTGCCGGCCCGTGGGCCGGATGTGTCATGGCGAAACCGCACGCACCCCATTGCCGGCAATGGGAAAAAAGTCGTCATATGTCGCGACACGTCACGTGACGTTGTGAGTTTGACACCCCTGGCCTAAAGATTAGCAGTACTAGAACTCACAATCTCCTAGTTTCTAGTGTGGTGCCTTAAGCACTACAACAGACTGGTTCTTGACTAATGTTATTAGTAATCTAATTTTGTAATTAGAATTAGCTAGATGTAATAATATAGTTTAAAATATTGCTTGCAAACAGTAACATTGCTAATTTGTTGATAAAATGTGTTTTAAGTAAAGAATTAATATTTGCTTCAAGTTAGATAAACCAACACATACATGCACACGCATTCAAGGGTAAATTCTTAGTTGGCTATATACCAGTGATGGCGAACCTTTTAGAGACCGAGTGCTCAAACCGCAACCCCAAACCCACTTATTTATCGCAAAGTGCCAGGGCCGCATCAGCATTGTGGTACCCTCAGGGGGGCAGGGGGGCGTCTCTGAGTGCCACCTCTGACACGCAAAAACCGGGGGCACAAAAATGGGCCACCGTGCTGCAAGGCGCAAAAACAGCCATTGCCGCACCATGGGGTGCAGATACAAGGCGCTGCACCACGCAAGAACAGGGCAGGGCTAGTGAGTATCACGCAGGCACTAGCCCTGCCCCATTTGCAGCATGTGCGTGCTCGCGGCCCTGTGCGCGCGTGCTCACGGCCCCGTGCGTGCATGCACGCATGTAAAATGCTCCCCCCTCCCTTTTCTTCCAGTCCACCAATCGACAATGGTTGGTGACCTCTGCTCTACCACCTCTACTCAAGCATGCTAGTCGGCCGCTTCGCCTTTGTGCTGAGCAGGGCTCCTGCTCCAGGTGGCGGTGACGGCCTGATGGACCTGCTGCTGGCGGCGGTGGTGTGCGTGCCAACAGAGAGGGCTCTGAGTGCCGCCTCTGGCACGCGTGCCATAGGTTCACCACCACTGCTATATACCTTTGAGTTAAAATATATGAGCTATTAATTACTTAGCAATTTTATAAAAAAGTAAGCTGATGAGTTCAGCTGAATATGTTCTATTCTGTTATCCCTTTTATAGTATAATTTTCAAAACCTTAAATGATCTTGGAACTTCTTTTATAGTTTCCATTTGGAAAGTCAAGTTGGAAGTTTAAATTATAATCATAGGTGATATTTTTAAAAATCAACCATGGAAATCAACCCACTTCTTTGTTCTACTTTCTGTAAGATCCTTCATTTGAGATAAAAATATCTGGAGATATTGGGGTTTTCAAAATCTTGTTTCCATATCTCTTGGAGCATAGACAAGTTTTAGCAATAGATAATACTCCGGTTTTGATGTTCTCTAGAATAATTTAAAGGCCATGTATCACATGTTTGGATTGGCTTATTTCATTTCTGTTACCCTTTTGTCATCCAGGATATTCTATTAATCAACAATTCTCAACTATTGTTATCCAATGCACTGGGCATAGCATCAAAGTAAATGGGTCCATGGGTCTCCAGTGGAGGCTCATGGGCAAATAATGACATGTGTTCAATGGCATCACACAAATGCTGTAACGTATGCCCGCTGTTGGGAAGCAAGTTTGTAGTTGTGGCATTTAAGTCACAGTATTATTTTTGACATCATCATGGTTTGCTGTGGATACCACCAATCTCCAAGGTCACTTCCAGTCCTTACATTCAATGGTTCTATGAAATGAAGGAGCAGCTATAAAAATATGCCTTAGAATGTGGATCCATATGGCTTCCTTGTGTTTGCATGACTTCAATTCATACACTTTTAAAGTTGCTCCAAAAAAATTCTGCCTAGGATGAAGTTCACCTGATTTTGCCATCAAAGATCTTCAAGTTGAGGACAGGAAGCTGCCATTTTCTGATGGCAAGACTATGATCACTGAAGAGCAGAATCCTTGGTGACAACCTCCTCTCCTCCAGCCTGAAGAAAACTGTCTGCGAAATAAGAAAAAGACTTTTAATATGCCAGCCAGCGGCTCTGTGGTATAGTGGTAGATAATACTACACTATAACTCATTGCTATTTCAGTTCACTACAGAAGGGGTTCCCAATCTCCGGACTGTGACTCAATACTGGGCCATGGCCAGTTCGGAACCGGGTCGTGCAAGCTGCTGGCCTGTGCACACATGTGCGCAGCTTGACTTGTGCAAGAAGCGGGCCAGAGCACACAAACACAGCTCAACTTGAACGAAAGGTGAGCTGGTTCCCCTCTTTCTCCCTGCCAGGCCACCAAGCCATAAAGGTTGGGGACTGCTGCATTACATAACATTTTTTATGGTTTTCCACAAAGGGAGCATGTTTTTGAGGTCGACTACATAAAAGGATCTCTCACTTAAACAGCCTGACGTGAGTGATGTATTTACCTTCACTGATTTCTATATATTTAAGGCAATATTAGCCTTCTAGATTTGAATGAACTGGAATTTTCTATGCATAGCCTTCACCCTGAAATATAACTAGCTTCTCCCACAAGCCTCTGGTAACTGTAAAATAGGAAAATAATAAAGATAGAATTTTTTTGATCTGGTCTAATTTCAAAGGTGGGCCCTGCCAAGCAAAATCAGTGTTAATTACAGTACTGTGTCCTTATGCAGCCAATCTTTTCAATTAACTACTGCTTTATATAATTCTCACATAAATTTTATAAAGCTCTCAGAAACTTCCAAGAATTCACATGTGTGGCATCAAATATAATTATTTTTCCAAACATTCCAGTAATGTTTAAATTTACTCAGATGTCTGCAGGCACATACCATAGTTGCTTTGGAGACAAAATGCAAACGCCGCTTGTTGGTGTTGGGATTTCAGATTCTATCTTGGAAATAGACTGAGTATAACTTTAATCTATTTATCAATAAAATAGAAGTCTAACTAAAAAATGTGCAATATGGAATATCTTGGGGGGTTAGTATGTGAAAAAATGGAAAGGATTTAGACTCCAGGTAATCCTTGACATAACCATTCATTTTCTAACCGTTCGAAGTTTCATTGGCACTGAAACAGTAACTTAGGAACATTTTTCACATACAACTGTTGCAGCATCCCCATGGTCACATGATCAAAATTTGGATGTTTGGCAACTGGCATGTATTTATGATGGTGGCAGTATCATATGAGCACATTTTGTGACCTTCCAACAAGCAAAGTCAATGGGGAAGCCAGATTCATTTAACAACCATGTTTGCTAACTTAACCACTGCAGTGATTCACTTAACGGTGGCAAGAAAGGTCATAAAATGGGGCAAAACTCACTTAACAACTGTCTTGCTTAGCAGCGGAAATTTTGGGATCAGTTGTGGTCGTACGTCGAGGACTACCTGTAATTGCAGAGGCTGTGATTCTCTACAACTTCTTATTCTGTACTACATGTGTGGATATATGGTTGTGTGCTGCTTCTCCATTTAGAAATGCCTACAAGACAAGATAGCAAGTATATTTAATTGAGAATCTTTCCTAGAAGAGTAGATTAAATTTATTTTTAGACTTTTAAAGTTGCTGTAACCCTTTTTCTTTCAGTACAGAGTACCAATGGGAACTCTTCCATGGGTGATCTTAAAGAAACATAAAAAGGCCATAATATTGTATGAATGTAGTATAATGTATCAGAATTACAACTGTAGCCATAGTCCTATCGCCTATAGCCCATTAGGTTTGTTTTTTTGTGTGACAGAGCACCATTACAGAAGAAGAGCTTCAGAGAGTGAAAAAACAATTAATGTCAACCTTCAGTGTGACTGATGATGGACGCTTACAAATACAAGAGGTATCTACCTCTTTTCTTCTCTTGGGACTTTAGAAAATGTAGCATAGAGCAGGGGTCCCCAACCCCCGGTCCATGGACCAGTACCAGGCCGCGGCATGCCAGCAACCAGGCCGCACAAACAAGCAAAGCCCCATCCGCGGGATGCAGGCAGCACACAAAACCACGCACTCTCCGGTCCGTGGAAAAACCTCTTGTCATGTAACCGGTCCCTGGTGCCCAAAAGGTTGGGGACCTCTGGCGTAAAGAATTGAACACACCCAAGTGCCAGTTTTAATACAAGGAATTTGTTGTATCTTAGATGTTGCTGCTGTTTTCTTATTTCAACTATGCCTGATTCCTATTTTTGGAAATAATCCTAGCAGGAGTGTTCATAAGATGTGGTCAAAAAAGTTAAGATGGCAGTCACAGTGATATGAACTCTGCCCACATTTTATGTGTGTCACTCATGTGATACCGATAAAAAAATCAGGTAGAGCTACGAACTCCTCATTGTGGCTGTCATCTTGATTTTTGACCAAACTCAAGCAGCCCTGAGTCCTGTAAACATACATTGTGGAGATGGGGAGGGGGGAATAAAAAAAAGGTTAAAAAAAATCAAGATGATGTTTGCATGATTGAATGCCCATTTCTTTTTTCACATGTGCCACAAGTGTGAGACATATTCAAAAGGACAGGGGAAGCCCTCTTAACCTTTTTTTGACCCTGGTACAGATTGAGGACTCTGATTATTAAACAATAATAATAATTTATGTTATTTTAGCTTGCAAATATGGTTTTGACTGAGGAAGACAACTTTCTGCTACTTTTCCAAAGAGAAACTCCTTTGAATAACAGTGTGGAGTTCATGCGGGTGGGTAAGAGTTCGTGCTGCATGTTCTGTTTTTGAAGTAACAACTGTCGTTGATTTTTATTTCACTCATTCCACTGCCTCAAATAAAGTAAGTACTGGAGGATTGGGTTTTTAAAGTACAGTGTATTTCTGACATGAGAGGAGCTAAACCTCTTTTTTTGGTACTAAAAAGTAAATTTATCAGGGAGAAATTTATCAGTCCTTGATTTATAACAGTTCATTTCGTGACTGTTCAAAGTTACAACGGCACTGACCATTTTTCACAGTTACAATCTTTGTCGCATCCCCGTGATCAAAATGTGATGAAAATTCAGATGCTTGGCAACTGGTTCATACTTATGACCACTGCTGAGTCCCAAGGTCAAGTGATCCCCTTTTGCGACCTTCTGACAAGCAAAGTCAATGGGAAAGCCAGATTCACTTAACAACTGGATAATAACTTATCAACTGCAGTGATTCACTTAACAACTGTGGCAAAAAAGGTCGTAAAATGGGGCAAAGCTCACTTAACAAATGTCTCACTTAACAACAGAAATTTGGGGCTCAATTGTAGTCACAAGTTGAGGACTACCTGCATAGTGTTATTGAAAAGCAGGGAGGTAAATCATATGTGAGCATGCAATATTAGCATCTTCTACAAAATTTCCTTGAGATGCATCTTGAACCGTAGACCCAGCTCTTTTTGTGTTCTGTAATACATAATCTCTTATTTGTGTGTGGTTTGCTGTGAAAGTGACAACATATGCTTCTTGACACAGGTAATTATATAATTATAATATCATAACCTAGCCTAGCCTAGCCTAGCCTAGCCTAGCCTAGCCTAGCCTACCATACCATACCATACCATACCATACCATACCATACCATACCATACCATACCATACCATACCATACCATACCATACGGTATACCGTACCGTACCATACTCCTTTCTGTAGCTGCTTATTCAGTTCATAAATTACTACCTTATCTTTCTTTGAAGCAAATACAACCACAAAAGGGCTGTGTGTTTTGAACTGTGAAAATATCAGCCTTTGGCTTAACAAGCTACAGATATCAGAAGGTTTAATGGATAACTCAGGTTTACTTCACATAGGAAGAAATAAAAGCTGCACCATCTCCCCTATTTTTCCATGTAGTTTTATGGTCAGATTTCTCTTATGAAAAACATCTTAGCAACATGTTTGCCCTGTGCGCCATAGACTCTTACATAAAAAAAATATCTAGTAAACAAGTTTTTGGTCAATAAACTGAGAAAGACTCAACAGCTTTTAACACATCACCAAGAAGATGCACAACTTAACCAGCTTTTGTATGACTCCTGAGATGTGTAGACTACCCTAGTAGTTCAGAAATTATTATCATTTCTTATCCTATGAAGATAATTCTACACCTGGTTAGAACAGATTTTATGGCTTATCAATTTCAGCCTCAAAATGCAGTTTGAGATAAGCTATGTTGTTTGCACAGCAATAACCTGGCTTGGATGAGCAATCATGGAAACCACATGTCCAGACTGAACTAGCCTGTCTATAATCTGACCTCTTTTCAGGCGGAAAAAAACCCCAGTTATACACAGGTGAGCAGGGAATATTCCAACCAGTTTGCAGAATCCTATATCTCTAGATCTTTCAGGAATGGACATCAATTCTGTGTTGTCACTGCTGAAATAAGCCATATGTGTGCATGTGTGAGATTACATGTTGCAGGTACTAGTGTACAGTAACACAAACAAGTGAGGCCTGTAATAAAATGGGATAGTGAACTGTAGAGTATGTTGTGGACAAAGTAAATGTAGCAAATAAAATGGAGGCTGCACCCTTTTCGTCCCTGTCTTTGAGATGTCACCAGGATCAAACCCAGTTTATTTCTTTGCCTAATCCTATCAGGCCAAAATTGACCCTCCCTGCCCCCAGACAAAGCCTCTTGCAATCCCATCTAAACCCAAGAACAGAAATCTCTGTTGACAATGAAATCTGAGGGAAGATCTAATAAGGGAATGACACACAGAGAAACTGCAACCATCTCTCTTCAATAAGGGACACCCCTCATTTGCTCAATATGCCAAGTCCTGAATAATGGGCTTCCCCAGAAGTGATTTGTCACATTCCTTGGCTATAGGACCCTCCCTGATCTAACAAATAGTGTGCATGAAATATTTCCTTTCCAAACCATTATGAGAAGAAAGGCTTGATATGGTAGTATAGGTAGTCCCCAACTTAGAACAGTTCATTTAGTGACTGCTCAAAGTTACAACGGCCTTGAAAAAAGTGACTTATGATTGTTTTTCACATTTACGACCATGGCAGCATCCCCATGGTCACATGATCAAAATTCAGGTGCTTGGCAACTGACTCATATTTATGACAGTTGCAGTGTCCCGGGGATCATGTGATTCCCCTTTTGCAACTTTCTGACAAGCAAAGTCAATGGGCAAGCCTGATTCATTTAACAACCGTGTTACTGACTTAACAACTGCAGTGATTCACTTAACAACTGTGGCAAGCAAGGGCATAAAATGAGGCAAAACTCACTTAACAACTGTCTCACTTAGCAACAGAAATCTTGGGTTCAATTGTGGTCAATTGAGGACTATCTGAATATATTAATTCAAGAACATGTCTTGTAAAATATCACATTTTTTCTTTTCTACAGATTTGGCGTCATTATGATGCTGACAGCAGTGGCTTTATTTCAGTCGGTGAACTCCGAGTAAGTTTTGGGCTTGCTGGAATTTTATCCAGATACTGCTTTTGTTATTAGTTATTCTTTGATTACCTTTGCGCATTACCTGTACTAAGCACAGTTCCAGGTAAGCCACCTTTCCCAAGGGTGGCTAGAAGCTGCAATTAAATTTCCTTGGGGGGGGGGTGGCAATTGTGGATGGGAATAAGACCCAAAGTGAATAGGCCCACAATGTGTATATAGACAAGACTTGGATGTTCTGTTTCCCTTTGTGGCAATATTTGCGGGTTAATTTATTATTTCTTTCCCCTTTTTAGAGGAGCTATTTTCTCTTTAAAATAGTGGAAACCTGCTGTGCCTATTTTCAACTACAGAGACAGAAATACCTCTGGAAGCCAAAACGAAGTTGGCCATCCATAAATTATGCTTGAGACTTATAGGAATCAAGCTCTTGAGTCATGCATATTGTTCTAGGATGAAGCTGAAACATAACTTCTACTCCCTTTCCTGAACTTAGGACTTTCTGCAAGATCTGTTTCGGCAGCACGGAAAAAATGTTCCCAAGGCAAAACTGCAAGAATATACTGATACCATGGTAAACTGAAATTTCTTAGTATTATAGTAATTCCTAAATCTCTGAAGCAGCCTGAAGATTTTTACACTATTTGGATGTGTGTAGCAAAAGATGAAAAAGAATATTATACACAAAGCATATAGGATTAAATGATCATTTCAAACAGCAATCTTATACCTTCAGAAATATAATGCAAAGGGGGGGGGGAATGGAAATGGTAGAGCAAGAGTAAAGAGAAAATGAAGAGAGCTCTGAGAAGGGAGTTGAACTAGATGACCTCACAAGAACCTTCCAATTCTGGAACTCTACATCAGTGGTTTTGGGTAAGGAAGGGAAAAGCTTGGGAAGTCCTGCTTTAAGGAGGCAGAAAGCTTGCTAAGATGTTGAGGAGGGATGCTCATATTCTTGTTCTAAATCAAAAACATTCTTTCAGCTTTTGGGGCTGTGGCAACAGCTTGAAAGTGTAAAGGGCGAACGCCTTGCAGAATGTCAGCAACCAAAAGTAAATTTTCAGATGCAGGATATTAATTCAGGCTGACTCTGCAACCACATTAGTCCAATGTTATTGTTATTATTTCATCTGTATTGGCTGCCAGTTTATTTCCATGCTCAGTTTAAACTGCTGGTTTGGTGTTTATAGCGCTAACAGCACAATATATCTACTTAGCCTTAAAAGCCACTAATTTCAATGATTTTATATTCAAGTTAAGTGCATATAGATTACCATCTAAATGGCCTAAGCATGTAAGCCTTTTCCGTTTCAATATTTCTTATAACCTATTTTTTTAAAAAGCTCACTCAGGAACACTTACCCCAAAGACGTGTTTAGTTTGTTTAATCCTAGTTATTTTTTTCCCCTTCATTATGTTTTCTTTCCATGCATCTAGCAATTTTTGAGATATTTTATCTCAATTATGTTGAACTCATTTTAAATATTATACACATAAAAAAGTTTAGTGGGTTAAGGACTAGGATTATTAGCACACAGAGAGAAGAAGTCTTGAGTATATTTTATTACATTTTACTTCCAGAAACAGAATAAACCTGTAAATAACAATTGATTAAATGGCCAATTTTAAACTGGGCAGGCAAACCTTTCAGACCTAAAGGCCATACACAGCAGCATGCAAACACATAGATAACCCAGTCCTTTGCTAAGATCATTGGAGGAGACTTTTCTTCTCATGTTTCAGTAAGATACATTTGGTGATAATTCAAAGGATAGTCTTTTTAGTAGTGGGCCCCCTGGAGATCCAGCAATAGTGTTCCCCCAGCTACTAGGGGGCATTCCTTAGCAAACCTTTACATGTCAGTGGGATCAAAGGAGATGAACAAAGCCATAGTGCCATCATCCTAGGAGTGATCAGGAAAGGTTTAGCCAGTGAACTAAAAGGACCAAGGTAACATGCTGCAAGTCTATTACCCAGCACTCACCACGGAGGCATCGTGTCCTCTAAGCATAATGCAAGGCTGTGCAAATCCTCTTTTTATTTGTGGCTAGCTAACCATGTACATTGTCCATATTGAGTGGGTGGGAGTTGAGAGTATTTTGAGGGTGCTAATTGGCTGATGATTTGCCAAAACATGTATTTCCCCCAATGTAACTTGTGTAATGGCAATCAAAGAGAGTCTGATCACATTAATTAATATATCTCCCTAAAAAAAGGAAACGTCCTTGCTGATGTTGATGAAGATTCTCAGCCATCCAGGCAGAATTGTATCATTGCTGATCTTTCTAATACGGCTCTCTATTGTCCCTGTATAGCAGTGCAGTTCTCTATAAATGCTGTCTCCATTAATTTGAGCATCCAGCCTTACAAGCCGTCCAGATATATTTGATGGCCAAGTAGTTGCTAACTCTATGGTATGATCTGGTAGCATTCTGCAATTCACAAAGCTACATTTTGTCTATGCCATGTGCAAGGAAAGCTCATTACTAGCATATTCATCTGCAAATCACACCACCTACCTTGCCAAAATAATCATTGAGATTATTATTCATTGGCTAAAATAGCAAGTCATGATAATATCTATCCAGCTGTCAGCAATGGGCTTTCATTTCCAGTGGACAATATGCTTCCATCAGATATAGGAGCACCTTTTACCCATGTGCAATTTAAAGAAAGTGCTATAGATTAATTCTCAGCTACCTGGATGGTGAGAACGTTTCCCATATTTGTCCAAATAGTTGATGAGTAATTTAGTTTATCAGATCCCTGCTCCCAAAAAATAGTTTTGAACGATAAATTGTTTGGGTCCTTCATAATCCATGGCATCATCTATTTAGCTTTTCTTTTAAAATTATTCTAGTGCAGTAGGAGAGCACATCCTATGTACTTTAATACATTAAACCCATCAAAAAAATTTGAGAAGAGTTTTCAAAGAAAAGGAAAAGTACATTAGAAAACAATTGTGCTCTTTGGAACATGATGCTAAAACACAGTTTAGCCAGCAGTTAAGGCATCAGGCTAGATACTGGGAAACTGCATAGTCCTGCCTTAGGCATGAAAGCTAGCTGCGTAACTTTGGGCCAATTTCTCATCCCAACCATGTCACAAGGTTGTTGTTGTTGTGAGGCAGGGGTGTCAAACTGCTGGCCCATGGGCCGGACGCGTCATCCCGAAGCCACGCCCACCCCATTGCCGGCAATGGCAAAACCGTCCCGATACATTGCGCGACATCACGTGACGTCGCGAGTTTGACATGTCTGTTGTAGGGAATATGGAAGGAGGAAGGAATATTAGGTACATTTGCCACCTTGAGTTATTTATAAAAATAATAAAGATGGGATATAAATGATAAGGGAGGGCGCGGTGGCCTAGCAGTTAAGATGCTGTCAACCGGAAGATTGGTAGTTTGAGACCCAAGTGCCACGTGACAGGGTGAGCTCCCATTCTTGCCCCAGCTCCTGTCAGTTCAAAAGCTTGCAAATGCAAGTAGATAAATAGGTACCATTTCAGTGGGAAGGTAAGTGTTCCATGGGCTTCAGCGTACAGTCATGCCGGCCCCATGACCACAAAAGCTTCTTCGGACAAAGCTGGCTCCCTTGGCTAAGAAACTGAGATGAGCAGGCCCCCTAGAGTCAGAGATGACTGGATAGAGGAAACCTTTACCTTTTTTATAAAGAATTAATAAAAATAAAAAGAAACCTGGCCTCTCTGCAGGCTACATGTTTTTCTTATTGCACTGGTATGAGAGGTGACTTTTGCTTCCAGCTCAGTTCAGCCACATGTTGCAGTAATGACAGAATTCACAAACCTAAATAAACCTCAGGGAGAGGAAAGGACATGTAATGAGTAAAATTAACTGTTTATCAACAATTACCTATTTCACTGCACAGTATAGTAAAAGAGAAGCGAAGGCTTTTGAGCTTGCCAGAAGAAGAGAAGGGCAAAGAAAGGATGTAAATTGTACAAGAAGCTAAGCTCATCCTTGTAGTAGCAAATCATGATTCATACAATGGAACTGGGTGATGATCTCAATGAACCAGGTGCAAGAAAAGATACAATAAAACTCTAATTCATGCAGTGTTGGTATGATTTTATATGAGATTGTTGAAATGTCTTGCTAGAAACGGCCAAAGTCTTGTAATATCTCGTTATCTCCTACGATTTAGGCATTTTCATAGGACAGCAAGTGAGTTTTCTCATTACTATTTTGAAGATTTGGCAATGCCCTTGGGAATCTGGTGAGCAGGCACGGCATCACCAACCCCTAGTTTTCTGTCTTGGCAATGCCATTCTGATTACTGTTAAAAATTCATCACGTCAATTCCAATAGATCAATGAAGGCGCCAATAGAAAACAGAGTTGCTCTCCCAGTTCAGTCAGGCATCTCAATTAGTCATCTTTTGTGAAATGAGGCCAGCTGTATCCTTACGTTGTGGTTAATAGTTGAGGTATTTCTGATTAATAACCCAAGTTCATTAATGTTTCGTCACTGGGAACTGCTAGAAAGTTAGAGATCTCACTATATCAGAGCACGGCTCCTCCTCCAATTGAGGGTTTGTGCAGCACATGTTGAATGGGTATGAGGGAGAGATAATGAGATGCAGAAACTGGCAATTTGTAAGATGCAAAGATAAAGAGAGAAGCTGCTCACTTGATCTTGGGAACACCTTTGTAGAAGGACCTTTCTAGATACCACTCATATACTGTATAGTATTTCTAAAAAAGCTTAAGCATCCATTTGGCTACATTAGGAGTGTAGATTTCAACTCCTAGAATTCCCCAGATGGAATGCTGGGAGTTGAAGTCCACAAGTCTTAAAGTTGCCAAGCCTGCCACCCCTAGCCTACATTGTGCACTCATCTGAGAAAAACTAAATCATATGCTGTAGGAGTGCAGGGTACTGAGTGTGAGATGGCACTATCTTCTAAGCCACTGAGCCTGAAGATTAAAGGATAGAAAGATGAGATACTATGCAACATATGGATACGCTCACATTTTCCCCCATGGTTTTTTTTTCAGCTTTCCTAATGGTAGCATTAATAAAATAAAGATTAAACACTATCCCAGTTTTGAATATTTTAGAACTGGAGCTAAGCTGTGCAGTTTGCCAAATCACCTTCCCACATATAAAAAATTAAATCCAGCTTCTCAACCTCCTTTTATTATAGTTTATTCCATTCACTATTTCCTTCACTCTTTCTTCCTTTCATTCTGAAAAAGCATTGCCCCCCCCCCCCCCCCCGTTTGTTGTTTTGTGATATAATAGCAGGAAAAGGGCAAAAAGGGTGGGGCAAAAAGTAAACCAACCAGCAAGAAAGAAAATGATAAGAATACAGTTAAGTGAAATTAGAATATACTAATACAGAGCGCAGAGAAAGCTTTTTACATTAATAGATTTTGATAGCAAGAGGCTGAAATTTCTTAATTAAATCTGATTTCTACAAGACAAAGCTTTTTGGTAGTCTCAAATGTTTCTGGATGGCTCAGCAAGATGATGGATAAGCACCATTTTTCTGATGGCCTATGACAGGGCGCTCCAAACTTGGCAACTTGAAGACTTGTAGACTTCAACTCCCGGAATTCCTCAACCAGCCATTCTGAAGTTTACAAGTCTTTAAGTTGCCAAGTTTGGAGAGCCCTGGCCTATGGTTTCCAAGAACAAGTTCAGAAGACCTGCTCCTGCAAACTTCTCCCCTTTAGTTCCCCCCAATGCACTAGAACTGCTTCCATCAGAAATGTTGGCCTGTAGAACCTTTGGTCATGCTGGTAGAAATGTCTGGGAATTGTAGTTTCAGTACCTAAGGATGCATGTCTGGGACAAGATGCTGTTGACATCTTAGGCCTATAGTATTTACATAGGTACTTACCCATGACTCCCAAACAATACATAATAAAGTCTTACCATAAGGATGTCAAATGCAAAAACCTAAATTTTCAGCATTCCCCCATCAATTGTTCCTTTATGAGTTACATTTAATTCTTGATTTGTCCCTACAGTTTGTTAAGGCTGACTAAATTATCTTATCCTAAAATTACATTCTTCAGATTTTTAGCCTATCTCATCCTCAAAGGCTTTTGGGCTGCAGGTTTATACATGCTTTCCAGGGACCAAACATTACTGAAGGTAGTAGCACCTTGTTTTGAATCAACCTAGACTAAAAAAACACCACATTCCATCAGTGGTTAGGAAAAAGTTGGAAAGTGGGAGAAAAGAGGTAAATATTTTGCTGATGTATTCAATGCCTGCTAGCTGAAAGAAGAGTCACAAAATGTTCTTTTAAAGTTATGACTTGAACAGTCCAAATATCCCTGGGAGAAATCTACGCTGGATTTATGAACATCTTTGGATCACAACATAATTCTGCCTGCTATAATTCAAAGTAATTTGAATGTATTATTCTGATTAGTAAAATACTATTGGTTTGGGGGGGGGTGTTTCCCTAGCTCTCCTAGTGTTAATCATTTCACTTCCACTATTTGCTTTGTAGATGAAGCTCTTCGACAAAAATAAAGATGGCCGGCTGGATCTGAATGACCTCGCAAGGTAAATATTAATGGTTTTGATTCACTTGGAGTGGCTTCAGCAGCTTACTTCTCCACTGAGTCACTTTGCCCCCAAACCAATCTTGGTTGTATTTACACCTGCTGTGCTAAAAGCTGAAGGCTCAGGACTTGCTTTTCCTGGAAGCAAGGTGACAATGCACCACATCACAAACTACTGCTTTCAGAAATGTCTGCTAACTTCCTGTGAAATTTTCTCTCTTTCTGAGCTCTGTCAAGCACAACTGTCTATTTCTGTGGAAATGAAGTCTCAGAAAATAATGGTTTAACTCTTTTCATTCAGGATTTTAGCTCTTCAGGAAAATTTTCTCCTTCAATTTAAACTGGATGTAAGTACAGTAATTTGCAGGGAACTTGATTATTCCTTTTTTTCTGTATATAGTTGTTGTTGTTTTCCAAATTAATTCCTGTTCTTTGATTCAGGCTTCGACTGCAGAAGAAAGAAAAAGAGATTTTGAGAAAATCTTTGCATACTATGATGTTGTAAGAGTTTTATTATTACTATTTGGGATTACTGACCCTGCAATACACCAAATGATAGTCGCCTGTTTTATGAATGCTGTTCTTTATTGGAAGACATTTCAAATACTCTGTATCTAGTTTAAAGATAAGCTAAAGATAATCTATGAAGGGGAAATAACCCCTTGAACTTTCCATCATTAATTAGTCCTATTTAGGCATGCAAATCATGGGTGTCTGTGGGTGTCCTCATCCAAATGGCTCAGTAATGTAATTTGCATTGAAATTACATAATTCACCTTATTTGCATAATCATTGCCCAGGTGACATTATTGTGATCTGTACCAGACAGTTAAACTACAAGTCACCTGATTATAATTCTTCACACAGTGTAGAAATGGATATTGCTTTAAATTATAATTATTATTTTTAAGTATGTGTGTATACAAATCCATGTTCTCTGTGGCAATATAGTGACCAATGTCACATGTCACCCCATTCATATTTAAAATAACTGTAGAGATTATTATAGCTGTTTTGCTGGGCAAATGGGTCAACAGGGCATTATCCAAATAAATACTGCTCTTGGTGGAAGACGTTTTCTGCCTTCCATTTCTTAAAATGTCCAAAAAAAACATATTTAGGGATGTCAAAACTTTTCAAAGAGATATTTAGCAACAAGCAAGAGTGTGTATCTATTTTGTAATCATTAAAGCAGCAGTATTTTTATTTATTTTGTTGGCAAAGATCATGAGTTACTTCAGAAGCCGATCCTGACTATCTTCCATTCGTAGTGATTTTTGTCCTCTAGGTCCTCTGGGTACAAATGCAGATAATTCTGGTCTCTAACTGTAATAAACTTTAACCAGGTAGAGATGAAGACTATATAGGCAGTGGAAAGCTTCTCTATCTATGAAGGTTTCCTATGTCATATTTCATTTCATTTTTATGGGCAGGAATTGCACAAAGAATCTCCATGGATAGATGAACTGTGTACAATAAGAAGCAGACCAATACAATTATGTAAAGGAGGCCAGCATACTTGCTTCCTCCTTTTATTTGCACAGATGACACACATTTAATGTGCTTGTAGAAAGTGTATAACGCTTATTGATCTGGTCCATGTGGTAGAAAAAGCTTGATGCTCATATCCCATTAGTCTCTAATATGCCACAGCTCTTGTGAGAGTTATGAGTCTACTTCCGGGGTCTTCAAACTTGGCCCATTTATGACTTGCGGACTTCAACTCCCAGAATTCCTCAGCCAGCATGCCTGGCTGAGGAATTCTGGGAGTTGAAGTCCACAAGTCATAAAAGAGCCACGTTTGAAGACCCCTGGTCTACTTGTTCCCAAAGCTGAGAGGACAGGAATAAGGCTGTAATATTTTTCCTTATGGATTCTGGTAATTTTCTTTCCCATGAGATCCTTCTTATTGTTTAATTTGGCACAAAATATCCACAAGGATATAGCTTTTAAGGTTGAGTATATTATTGCCAGAAAGAGAAGAAAAGTATGCATATAGATATGTCAACATTTTTACTCCACAAATTTATATTCCAGAGTAAGACAGGAGCTCTTGAAGGTCCAGAAGTTGATGGGTTTGTAAAAGATATGATGGAACTTGTCAAGGTAACTTCACTGTTTTTTATGTTTTGTGCACATTATTTTTTTAACTAAAAGTTGCTCTCAGTCCTAGATCAATTAGACCACCTGTGAATGTTTCCATTCAGCTGTTTAATGACTGAACAAAATAAGCTGCTTACATTTTCTCCTTTATGGGAAATGAAGAAGAGAATAATGGGAAATTGTGATGTAACATGAAGAACTTTTGCATACACTACAGCTTGTCTTGTTCAAATTATCAATACTTCCTCAATTATTGCCCTTCCCCATCCTTCCTCCCAGACATAAATATTTGCTGGTAATGTACTAACCATGTATTTCAGCTCCACAGAACATATTTCTTCCAATCTTCCCCAATCTGATAACTTCCTTTATGCTGGATTACATCTGCCATTACCCTCAAAGATCAAGCAATTACCTAGCTCGGTTAGCGATAATAGTAGTTAAGGTTCAATACATCTGAAAGAGCCACAATTCAAGAAGTCTGTTTCATGTTATGTGTTTTTTTTAAATTAAATCTATTACCCTGGAATACAACTCCATTATTTCTCATTATCTCAGCAAATGACACCAATTGGATATAACCTTGCTGGGCTAGGAAGCTAAGTAGGGACTCAGGCCTTGTTTATATTTGAACTTTGAAGGAATAGTTATATTGGACTTTGAAGGAATAGTTAGAGGCTAAGCTGGGAAATGAAAAAAAACAACATGGAAGAGGTAGAGCCAGGCTCTGGTATAGACTGATGTTATGCCTACTGGTGTGTAATTCATTTTGGCAATCATGTGTTGTTCCCCTGTGTTGTGTTCAATTGTATGTTGTTTTAATTTTTCTAGATTTTTTTAGGTGTTGTATTGATTTTAACTGTATGCTGCTAAACCTCTGGTCTTATAAATTAAATTAATCAAATAAAATAAATAAATAAAATAATTGCCTTATTGCTAAAAATGACTATTTTGTTTTCCGCAGTGCGCTTTTATCTCTTTCTTTCTCTTTCTTTCTCTCTCTCATTATTGTTATAGCCCAGCATTACTGGTACAGATTTGGATAAATTCCGAGAGATCCTGCTTCATCATTGTGATGTGAACAAGGATGGAAAAATTCAAAAATCTGAACTTGCCTTATGTCTGGGAATTAAAATTACCCCATAGGCATTAATATACTTTTCCTATGGTCTAACAGGTTTTTTTTTCTTTTGTGAAAACCTGTGAAAACATTTGTGAAACCTTTTTCAGTACTATGTAATAATCTGCTATATTAAACTTAGAAGATAGGCTCATAAAGGTTAAGGATATTCAGTTAGCAAGTATGTATTCGCAAGTATGTGTTCAGATAGAAAATGTGATGAGTAGCAACTGGTTCTGTGTTGTTCAAAGGAGATATTATCTCTCATAGTCTTATACATTTCTGATCAATTTGAAAGTTCTGTGATTGCTGCAACAAGAAAAGTTTCTGCTACAAGACTTTTTATTTTGCTTTAATATTTTCATTCCCTGGGCTGTGTCCTTCATAGTGTTCCCTTTGTTTTGTCCCTTCCTACTTTCAAGTACAGTAGAGGTAGTCCTCAACTTACAACTGACAGAGCCTGCCCATTAAAGACATAAGTTGCAACATTCATAAAGTGGGTTATTATGTGACCAATCCAATTTTACAACTTTTTTTGCCGCAGCCGGTAAGCAAATGCGGTTGTTAAGTGAACCCATTGTTGTTATGGGATATTTTTGCCCAAAACCACAAATAAATGTCAATTTTCAGCAAAAACATCGTAAATCATGGTCATGTGACTGTGGGACGTTGCAAACGGCCGTAAATGTGGTCTGCTTGTCGAGTGCCCAAAACGTGGTGACTTGATTGTGGGGGAACTATGTCATAACTTCAAATGATTGCTAAGCGACCGGTTATAAGTTGAGGATTACCTGTATGGCCTTTGAAACTCACATTGCGGTTTTTTTGTAAGAACTTTTACAGAAAAATAAAGCTCAACAGTTGATAACACAGAGTACAAGTGGAATCTATATTATTTATTACATATCCATCAGTTCCTGGGTATACTATGTGTGAAAATTCTTTGTCTTTTTCATGCCCTATCGCCAAAGACATAGCTAGGAATTGGGAAGTATTGCTTTATATAGGTAGTCCTCGACTTACAACAGTTCATTTAGTGACGTTTCAAAGTTACAACAGCACTGAAAATGTGTCTTATGACCATTTTTCAGTTACGACCGTTCCAGCATCCCCGTGGTTATGTGATCAAAATTCGGATGCTTGGCAACTGACTCGTATTTATGACGGTCTCAGTGTCTCAGGATCACGTGATCCCCTTTTGCGAACTTCTGACCAGCAAAATCAATGGGGAAGCCAGATTCACTTAACCAGATTACTAACTTATTGACTGCAGTGATTCACTTAACAACTGAAGCAAGAAAAGTCATAAAGTGGGGCAAAACTCACTTAACAAATGTCTCATTTAACAACAGAAATTTTACACTCAATTATGGTCGTAAATTGAGGACTACCTGTAAATATTTATTTTTAAAAGCTATTTCATTTTCCTACCATTTAAAAAGAATTCCAAAGCTTTGTTTGGTTTATAACAGATATAAAGGTAAATAAAAATAGCTAATATGCTCCTTAGTAATGGTTTTACTTCCATTTTTTTAAAAATTCTGCCTCCAAATGCCTTTCTGATAAGTTCGTGTTGTAGAATATTATTTACATTCTAGCAAGTTTAGAAGATCAAAATGAATTACTAATAGAGAGAAGGAGGCGGAATATTTGTATTTAATGTGCACTTATACCTAAGCAAAATTATACGAGGAAAAACAAAAGTCACAACACAGTTTTAATCGATATCAGCAACATAGCTATTTAATAATCAGATTTTTTAAAAAAAATTCTCAGGGTTGTCATCATTTAAATTCCCAACAGGTTATTACACTGAAAAAAAAAGTTCTTCCAAATTTATAAAGAACCTGAAAAAAGGAACAAATTAACTTCCTCTTTAAACCTAAGGAGTTGCATACTTAGGAGAGCCATACCAAAGCTTTTCTTAACTGAAATACCAAATGCTCACAACACAAGGAAAAATGGGGAAAACTTAACAGTATTTTGTGCCACTATTTCATACTATGGTTTGTTGTTCCTTTCCTATAATTAGCCAGCTGTACCTCTTTCTTTCTTCCATCTTTCATTGCTAGCCAAACATACCAGCTACAATTTTTAAAAAAAAAATCAGTATTGTGTGCTTAAGTACTTAATGGAACAAAATAAGCTCCATTTTCTTTGTATAGTGAGCTTTGTTAATGCTTCTTGAACAGAAGCAATGCCAGCTAGAGAACCCAGAGTTTACAAACACTGGTGCGCATCCCTTCAGAGCCAGTCTCTGATGTGCACTGATATAGATTTCTTTCTTGCATTAAAAATGTTATTGTAACTCAGGATAGTCACTCAGTATTTTTCTCCCTTTCTGTACATATGTTATTAATGCACTTAACTATGGGCGTCTTTCTCCATCAAATCTGACACCAGACACAGCATAGAAAAACTCAAAGTAGTAGTGCGAGATGTGGAGAGACCAGGCCCACAGAATCACCAAGTCAGGCACAACTGAATGGATAACATCATCATCATGATCACAATGGGCATCTTTAACATGTAGTTGTATGACATGTAATTTTTATAAATAGACTAGTTCCATGTGCAGAACCCAAGATCTTGACTATTGATTTATGTGCCGGCTAAGAATCATAATACATGATTTTAACATAGTGATGAAATGCCTGCCTCTCTGTATTGCTTAGAATAATATATCTTCAGAGGGTACTTGTAAAGGTAGATATGTAAATTTTATCCCTGAATCAGACTTAACACATATTGAATGAACATAGAAGTTAGTCCAATTTCCAGTGGCAATTGCAGGAGCAACTCTGTGGCTCTCTCTAACTGACAGACCAAATTGAAATTGCTATTAGAATGCCACTTTTAGAAAAGAAAACTTACGATATTTTATTGGAAATGGCTCTGAATAATTTCTCAAAGCCATTGGAGAAATTGCCACTAGTTTTAGACCATCAAGAATACCAAATTTCTGAAGGGAAAGGAGTGGGGGGAATGAGAAAGCACATTAAAAATTTTTTATCTTGGTTTCCTTGGTAGCATGAATTTGCAATGCACAAAGGAAACTTAGCAAGGGAATAGAATGCAAGCAGCTTTTTAGGTGGATCAAAATTTTTGGAAAATATAACAGCGGTCCCTTCCTCCCTGTGATTTTGTTTATCGACTTCTCTCTATCTCCTTGTCCTATTATAGAGAAATAAAAGGGGTTTTTTTATTTTTAAAGTTGGACCACATTCCAAATTTCCATTCATTTTTGTATTGCTTTCAGATTTTCTAATCAAGCAAGCTTTCATGGCAACGTTGCTAACAGTTACGAAACTCAGCCAAAGCAAACTGGAATCCTGTTTTTGGCTCTCTCCCCGTACCCATCATGGCACATTTTTATATTCTTCACAATTTGCCATCAGCTGCAGGTGTAGATGCAACTATTCCAGAAACAATGCTGGGATTATGCTAGTCATGCTGGCATAGACGACCTTTCCTCCAGGTGTTGATTAACTCATACATTTCATTTCTGCAAGCCATATAGAGCATCTCATCCTTCAAATCCACCAAAGTGAATGCATTCACAGTAGGAACTGCTGGGGAAGGAGGGAGGGAGAGGGAGAGGGAGACGGAGAGAGAGAGAACATTGATATATAATTTCCAGTTTCTCTTCTGCTTTGTTATTTTCAATACTGGCAGATACTGGACACAATATTGGACACAGTGATGAGGAAGTGTGCCTCCTTCAATGTCCAATGTATATATTTATAAATAAGCATTATAAAAATATAGTAAGTTTACAGTGACTCTTCACTAAGGAACCTAACCCTGAGTCATTGCTCCATTTGGGGAGCAAGCATAGAAGTATTTTATGGATTGGTACAACCAGCTGAAGTCAATTTCTGCAAGAACGTTGAACCATCAAAATCGAGTCATATATCACAAGGCTAGCTCTTTCTCTTATTCATGCCTGCTAAAAAGAATTTTATAGATTGTACATTAGCCTTCACAATGCTGCTATTGTTGTATTAATCTTGACCTACAAACTGAGCCACAGAAAAATTGATTTCATGCCAGACAGGTATTTCCCTCCTGTTTATTGCAAACTGAAGGTATTGCAATCCCCAGAGAATCTCTTTTATACCCCCAAATTCCTCGAAGAGCCCCCAAGTGCATCAGTCTTTGAAGCAGTTAGAAGTACATTGACAATCGTATCCCTCTGAGAACTGGCAACTGGCTAGCTTTTGTCTAATACGCATTTCAGACAGCTATTCTAAATGCTGGGCATTTGTTCAAACACATAACGTCTCCAGAAATTCAGACACCTGATGTTTTTAAGCATCAAGGTCCTCTCTCACAAAAGAATGCATATATTTTTAAAGTTTGAGGAGCTGGGCTTTAGTTGATGCTTGCAGGTTTTGTGTAAATCTTTTCTTGTTTTCAATTTGCAATGCTGTGAGGTTTTAGCAGGAGGTGGGGCTGGTAGGCAGAAAAACACCATGTTTTGGCTCTTTTTTTAAAGTCGAACTGGATGAAAACAATCACAGTGCCTATATGTGTATGTCATAAAGGTTTTATTTCCAGTCCTGATCTGATGTGATTCCACTTATTTCACTGGAAATGGAATTATAAAAATGCAATCTTCCATCTAGGCATTTTAACATGCCTCCATTTTATTTCCAATTGTTTACTGCCCTGATCCATTTCATGGACTTCTGCTCACTGCAAACATTTTTTGCCCCAGCCTGTCACTTGCTCATTAACAATGTAGTACATTCAACAACCATTACTTTGTATCAGCTTTTGTGATCATTTCATTTTCTCTTGATGACAGTTTGGACAATGTTTTATCATAGCCTCCACCACTTCTGTGCTACATTTTCCAGTATACTATTGTAAATTTTACCACCATGATGGTTATATATGCTCCATTGGCTTCTGGCAAATATTGCCTTCGTAGTTTGGAGCTAATGTTTACATTTCTGAAAGACAAAAAATCTGTAGGTAAGACAAAAAAATGTCTCCAGGACTACATTAAACTAATTTTGATATCAGTCTGTTATGGTTCTTCTTTCTTTAGACCTACATGCAAAACATATCACATGTGTATTGTAGGTACATTTTTATCCTAAGAAAAACTGTTTCACAGGCACATCTCTGAGGGCCATCATTTTACACTACATCTCAGTCTGCAGATATCTTGCATTTTTCACCCTTTATTAAGTCTGGGTTTTAGCAGCATCAGTTACTTAGAAATAAAAAGGATTCCTTGTAAATAGAGAAGGTCAGACCATCTGAAGGCATAAAGAGAGCTGGCAACTCCTGGATATAATTTCTACTTTTGCTCCTTTTTTTTTTAATATGGTATCAGAGTTCTCTCAATGTACTGTTTTTATTGCTGAGTTCTTTTGTTCTTATTCGTCCACTGAATTACATTTGTTCCAAATGTAAATGGGAATGGGAATGGGAATGATTTCAAGCTATAAAACCAATTTTGTATTTAATCGAGAAGTGTTGAGGGGAAGATATTTGCTTATTTATTAATCAAGTTTATATAGTGGCCGGTCTCACCAAAAGGGATTCTAAGCACTCCAGACAACAATCAGATGAAAATCACAGATATAAAAACAATAGATGTAAAACATATAAAAATCTACATTAAGAAAGAAATAGGATAAAAACAAACATAAAGACACTTAGGTGAAGAGAGAATAAAAAAGATCACCTGAACAAGCAAATCTCCAGTTTCCTGGGAGCCCCAAGCCTGATAACATAATCAGGTCTTGAGGGGGGGGTCTTCTGAAAATACAAAAGGGACAGAGTTAATGGTAGGTAGGTGAGGAGAAAGACACACTTCCACATACCCATGCATACTGTATATAAACATTTATCTACACCGTCTTCTATTTGCTAATGCTGGCCAATTTATTGTCCAAACTGTACATTGCTTGTTTTGCAGAAAAGTTACAGGTAGTCCTTGACTTACAACCGTAATGAAGCCTGCCCATTACGATTGCAAGTGGCAATGGCCCTTTAAGTGAGATGGCCTCACTTAACAATCACCACTCCCTGCTCTCCCTGATGGGACCATTAAATGATGGTCCAGGTTGTTAAGCAGAGCACAAGATGTTTCAGGGTGGGAGAGGTCCTGGGAGGCCTAGTACAGACCCAGGCCTGTCTTCCTCGGGCCATCCAAGGCCTCCCCCCCCACCCAGGCACCCAGTGGTCCACTCTCTGCCCCTCAGGGTTCCCCCAGGCCCTGGCCAGCTCTCAACCAAGCCACTCACCATGCAAGGGAGAGTCAGCAAAAGCTACTGACACATAGAAGGCTAATAAATTCTGTCTGTAGGACGAGGCCTACTTCCCAGACACTCAGCCAAGGGCCTCCCAAGGGTTCTGTGTTTTTTTTTAAGGAGGTTCCAGAAAACATACAAAGATAAGAGCCCCTTACAGGCTCCGAAAAGTATGACCTACTGGCAGAAAAGCAGGAGGTTGCCATGGCAGGTAGCCTTTGTGACTCACATTGTATCACATTGCATCACATCATCCTGGCTCCTCTGCAACAAAACAGAAAGGTCAGTTGGCTGCTGATGGCCTTGGGGTTGAGAGAAGAGCAGGCTGAGTCCTGCAAGTCCTTTGGGTGGCTGGATGAAAAAGTAAGCCTTGGCCTATAGCAGTGGTGGCACTCAGAGCCCTCTCTGTGGGCACGCGCGCCATGCCCTGGAGATGGCAACCGTCCCTCTTCAACCAGCCGCCCGCTAACTCGCCAAGGTCCCACATGGCCGGATGCATCCCAGCACCTATGTGCTTGCTGGCCTCTGTGTGCAGGGGCCGATGGTGTCAGGCAGCAGCCGCCCCGGCCCCTACCTCACCTTTCCCTGTGACAATGGCACCCCCGCCCTGCCTTGATGTAAGGTTCCAAAGGGAAGATGCAATTCAAGGAATTCTGAGGCATTTTTACCTAGAAAACTCTTTATTTATGCAACATTGCTTCAGTACGAATAAAGTGAAGCCAAAAACTAAACCCTCCTACTTCTTCCCACAGTGTCTAAGCATATTCTCCTCCCTCATGTAACAAGTCATTAATCACATTCCCCAATTAGTTTAAAGTGTGAGCTTTCCCTCCCGCCATATCTTTATCTTCTCACATTTCATCCTTTGAAGACGCTCTGCTGAAATATTGTTATGGCTAAATAGTTCTCGGCACATTCTTTCACTCCCTCCCCCCCATACTATCTAATAGTGGCTCTTAAAGTAATACACAGGTTAAATAGTGAATGTCTGCATCCATATATATTGTCAAGCATAACATTTGATGTTAGCAGCCTTGACACTTGCCTTGCCTCACCCCGCAGGACGAGTCTCCTGCCCACCGCCCCACCTGCCAGAGACCCCCTGGATCTCCCCCAACCCTGCCCGGCCCCCACAGACATCCCTCCCATGAGCAACATAGAGGTGATCACGCCCACCTTGGCCACACCCACCAATCTGCCATGACCACCACAGCCACACCCACCTGGCACCCGGCGATAAATAAGTGGGTTTTGGGTTGCAGTTTGGGCACTCGGTCTCTAAAAGGTTCGCCATCATTGGCCTATAGGCTGTAACTGTCCTCTCTGTGCAGTTGCTTCTGCTGACTGCCTTTAGTCTCCCTTATGTGGCTAAGTGGCCGCTTGGAAGCAGGCTGAGGCCTGGAGAACTCCCAAGGAGCAGGGGAAGGTAGGCCTCGGCCTACAGGCTGCAACTGCCCTCCCTGTGCCTTCACTTCTGCTGACCTGCTTTAGGCTCTCTTGCATGGCTGTATAGCCAGTTGGGAGCAGGCCAAGGCCTGGGAGAGACCCAAGGGGCTGGGGGAGGCCTTGGGTAGACAGATGGAAAGTAGGCCTTGGCTACGAACTGTAATTGCCCTCTGTGTGCTACATAGCTACTGCAGACCCGTGTCAGAAGGAAAGGAGCTATAGAAATCAGCTGAAGGCAGGCCAGATTTTGGAAAGGAGGTCTCTTTATTTAGTTGCCAGAAACTTCAGTGACAGCAGGATGTTTCTGGGGTGGCTGACAAAATGGAGTTGAGAGTGGATGGGCTTTGGGCTTTGCATTTGAGGTGCCTGTTCCTGTGCAATGTACTTTTGACCTGTGCCCTTTTGGTATTCTAATTATTCTTGCCTGACTCTCATTGTGGCTTGGAGGTCATGTCCTGTCCTTGAAGCTGCATGTGGGGTGTCGATTTTAGGAGTCTTTGTTTTTCTAATCTCATCAACTCCAGCCTTCATGGCCCCATTCTTCCTGAATGGATTACCAAATCTGCATTTCTAAAAGCTAGCCTCCTCAGTTTCTGCCTAAGATTTTTCTCCATTTCTCCTTCAGTGGTGTTGGAAGTCGGCACCCACCCATCCCCCAGAGAAGGAAATATTTGGGAGAATATAAAAAAAAGGCAGAATATTATATTTCCCCAAAGGAATAATGAAAAAAATTCTTAAAAGGCTTTTCTGCCCAAGTTTCCTCAGGCACAAACTGAGCAGGCCAACTTTTAGAAATGCAGGTTTGGGGCCACCTATTCATAAGCAAAATGCCTTCAGCCACAGCCCCAGAGAAGTTTTGAGCTGATAGGATTAGAAAAACAAAGACTCCCAATGACAGAACATCTAAGACATAATAGGAGTAACTCACCATCATTAGAATATCAAAAGCTCAAGTCAAAGTACATGACACAGGAACAGGAAATACAAAGCCACAGGAACAGGAAGAACCTCAGATACAAAGCCCAAAGAAGGTATAAAAGCCTACCTATCCCAACTCCATTTTGTCAGCCACCCCAGAATCATACTGTGTCACTGAAGTTTCTAGTAACTAAATAAACTCTTGCAACTAAATAAACTGAACCTTCTTTCCTAAGCAGTCTCCATTTTGTTTATTCCCAGCTTGGACTGGACCCTGATGATTTTTTTTTTCAACAGAGGAAATACAGTATAATCTGCCTCTTTAATATTCCCCAAAATATTTCATTCTCTGGGGGAGGGGTGCTGACTTCCTATACCGGCTTTAAGCTCCCCTGAGTGGCTGTGTTGAAAGCAGGCCAAGACCTGCAGGGGCAGAACAAGTGGGGGGCGCTGCAGTGTCCCAGCAGTCATAAGGATGAACAATAGCAGGGGTAGTAACTTTGAAACCAGATCGTAAGTACCTTTGGGGGGGGGGAACTGTCAGAACTTTGAGTGGTTGCTTAGCGACCGATTGTAAATTGAAGACCACCTGTAATTACTGTGGGATCTTTTTGTTTTAAAATCTGTCCTGTTCCATAGCTATGCAGACAGATCATACATTACATGAAAACTTTTAAAAGATAGCTTTGAATGAGCTATGCAGTCTCTTGCATCTACAGTTGCAATACTAGATCTCTAATTTTGATGTGCATTCTTACTACAAGCCCAACTCTTTTTGCCTATCTTAAAAATCAGAGTTCTGTTTTTGGATGTAGTGTCTGATACTGTGCTGTTTTCATTAATGCATGTTCTCAAGAAAACTCTATGTAAAATAATATTAATAGAATAGTTTTACCTTGGAAATGAAGGAGGCTGTGTTGTAGTTTGCACCTTCCTTGTTTTTAAAGCGGTGCTTTGAGCGGCAGCCAGAAATACATTAAAAATAACAAAATGCTACAATATTTTGATTGTGACATACCGTACTTGGCTGTGTATATGCTTGCATTGCAAGAAAATATTATTGGTATTAATTAGAATACTTGTCTAGAGAGGTGCCAACAAGAGTACGGCTAAACATCTGCCACCTAATAATAATAACTCGTCATGTGGAACACTCTAATTACTGGTATTATCTGTTAAAAGGGACAGCTAGTGGTAACAATAATCTGATTGGGAACAGAAAGTTCCTGTTGCATAGTGAAACCTTTAATGGGGTGTTATTTTGTAATTGTATGGTGGAATATAGCTTTGATGTTCCCCCCTGCCATTTTTTGTCTTAAGAGACATTAATAGATAATCCAGTGCCATCATTTTTCAGCCATTAGCTGGATCTATATTTCTTTTTTTACTAATTGCAAGAGAAAAGATGAGTTGCAGCACAAGCTGTTTGGAAATAGGAAAGAAGAAGCTAGTTACATTGATAAATATTGGTAGAAAAGAGAGAGAAGTCAATGGTGGTGGACAGCAGAACTGACTCAGTCCACTATAGGTGTTAACTGTCAGTGTCTTAAAAATAAAAATTTAGGAGATGGGGGAGACATGGTAACTATAGGATTCACATGTTATCCATCAAAGCAAGTTTAGTTTAACTGATGGTTCAGGATAGCCTTACTTGCTAGTTGTTAGCCTGATAAAAGAAAAATACCAGCCTAATTTAATGGACATGCTAATGCAAGAAGTACTACTGTGCAGAGTGGCCAAAAGGGCAGAGATGGGCGGGGGATAGGCAGATGGGGAGAATTCAAGAGGAGGCCCTTGCCTTATCAAGGCTTGGGGCTGGGGAGTCCTTACCTAACAGCTGGTGGCATATAGTTAATGATGGCAACTGGGGTTGCTGGAATTTCTGTCATTAAGCAATGCAGTCACATGACGTCATGGTTTATGACTTCATGTCTTAGCAACGGAAATTCTGATTCGAGTTAAAAACATTTACCAAGGATATCTGTATTAGAAAAGCCAGAATCAGGAGATTCTAAAAGATTATCATAATGTCCTCACTATGCATGTGGCAGAGGGCAAGAATGTAATTTGACAATATTCTCCTGTGAATCTGGTCACTCAGTATATAATATAACTATATCCTTTATAAATATAAATAAGTATAAATATATTAATAGTATATTTAGAATAGAATAGAGCTGGAAGGGACCTTGGAGGTCTTTTAGTCCAGCCCCCTGCTCAAGCAGGAGAACCTATACGTCACAGACAGGTGAATGTCTAGTCTCTTTTTAAAAATCTCCAGTGATAGAGCACCCATGATTTCGGGGGGTAAGCTGTTCCACTGGTTGATTGTCCTCACCGTCAGAAAGTTTCTCCTTAATTCCAGGTTGCTTCTCTCTGATCAGTTTCCAACCATTTGTTTCCCTTTCACATGATTTGGGCTTATTCTAGATCAGGGGTGTCAAACTGCTGGCCCGCAGGCTGGACGCATCACCAGGAAACCGCACCCGGCAATGGAGGAAAAGCTCCGATATGTCGCACGACATCACGTGACGTCGCGAGTTTGACATGTCTGTTCTAGATCATCCTTCATGTAAAACTATCGAGAGAGCACAACTACCAAATATGATATCATAATTGAATAAAAGGAAAACAGCAACTGGAGAAGAGAGGAAGGAATATTCCATAACATTATACTGTCATCCAAGTGCTGGCAGCATTGATATTTACGGGTAGCCCTCAACTTATGACCATAATTGAGCCCAGAATTTTGGTCATATATCAATGCAGTCATAAGTCGTCACCATATGACTGGACTCAATTTTACAGCTGTTTCCATGATGATTGTTAAATGAGTCACTATGGTTGTTAAGCAAACCTTTTGGCCATAAATCCAAATCCAACTTATCCATTAGGTGTGTTTTGCTGGTTTTTGCCAGACAGTGGAAAAAAACTCTACAAAAAGAGAACATGTGACTATGAGATGCTGCAACCAGTCATAAATGTGAGCCAATTGCTCACCCAAAATACGATCTCTTGACCCCAGGGGTAGTATAACAATCATAACTGGGAGGATGGGTCAAAACATTTTTTTTAGTCTGTTGTAACTTTGAATGGTTGTTAAGCAAACAGTTGTAAGTCAAGGACTGCTATATTATTGGTAACTTGAGTCTTGTTTAGATCCAAATTGAAAAATCTGCTTTTGAATTCAGATGAGTAACTGAAATGATTGTGTGAATTCAATTTCTTTCCTCTGCTTATCTAAAACATGTAGAATTGCAAGCAATCTTAAAGGATGTCCACTACAAAACAAAAATGCTCTGCTTTTAGATTCTCCACAGGAACTGATGGCTTCATTACGCTAAAAATATCAAAACTGTATTACAGTGTGTTTGGATTCCTTATCAGTTTTGCTGTTGAACTGAATTGCTGTCATCTCTCCAAGGTGCCAGATTTTTATTATCCTGTGATGCTGCAATCCATAATAAATGTCTTCCTCTCTCGAAAATGAATTCTGCAATGTACTCAAGAGACAATACGTTTAGAATGAGAATGTCAGTGAGAAATATGCAGCTCTTTTGCTTTCAGAAATTCAACACATGAGACTAAATTTCTTCCCCTTCCTCTAAATTGATTTTGCCTCTTGCCTGCCTGTTTTTAGAAAGATGCTTCATAGCAAGATGTCTGGTCTCTGGTTAAATATCAGTCTAAGCTGGGACTTACAATTTCATGCATGAGTCTCTCTCTCTCTCATTTAAGTATTTTAGGTTGGCACATGTTTCTGGTTATATGTTTATTGACTTCAATGGGGTGAAAATAATATAATTAAATTGATTGATATGAGATGAGATGAGAAGAAAGAGAACAGGCTGAAAGGAATATTCTGGCTCCAGGCATCTCAGATTCTTATTTACTTTATTATCCAATTTATAATTTTCCTTTCTACCTACACAACACTCATATTAGTAACTCAAAAATAAATTTAATCAACTTTTTTTTAAAAAATGATTATTTGGCCAGCTCAAAAGGCCTGTTGGAAGAGGAAAGTCGTGACTCTGTTCCTAAAAATGGAAGGATGAGAAGGCAAACACCATCTCTTTGGGTATGTGCTCCATATCATGGTATTGTATAAACCAGGAATGATGTCTTTGCATTAAAATTCCAAGTGACATGAAGAATATAAATGAAAAGTGACATATTTTAGCTCTTATATGTCTAAATCAGGGCATGAATCAAGAACTGTCAGCTATTATTGATACAACCACAACATGCAATACATTACTATGCTAACAAAGATATTCTGAGTTCTTTAAGCAGGTTGTGCTTAACTCACTAGTGAAGAAAAGTTTATAACAAATAGAATGTAAAACAATATATTATTAGAGCTAGTCTCACATTTTTTTCTTCCTTTCAGTCATGTCTAATTCTCAAAGTTCCTGCAGATTCCTTGGCAAGGTTTTTGAGAAGTAGTTTGCCATTGCCTTTTTCTTCCTAGGGCTGAGAAAAAGTGACTGGCCCAAGATCACCCAGCTGGCTTTATGCCTAAGGCAGGACTAGAATTCACAGTCTCCTGGTTTCAAGCCTGGTGCCTTTATCACTGCACCAAATTGGCTCTCAGTTCTCATATGGTCAAAAGTAAACAGCTGGATATGAGATCTGCCTGTTATCAAAACACAAGACAGATGGAAACTAGCTCTCCCATCCAAAAGAGAGGGCTGTTTTGTCCAATGTATGGCTTGGATGGGAGAAAGAAATATTTTCAACCGTGATTTCAATATAAATAGGGCTTGCATTAGATATATATCAGTTATCAAAATTCTTTTGTAATGATTTCTTAACTTTTCTACAGTAAAGCTGTTTATCTGAGCTTTTGTATCATTGGAAATGTTCTTGAAATATTTATTATTTTTCCATTGCCATATGTGGTACATTTGCTGAGAAAGGAACCAGTTAAGGAATAATATGCAGAGTATTAGATAGTTGTATATGTCAAGATCATGAGCTAAAGTATTTCTAGGAGATTCAGAACTTGTAGGGTTCAGACTCCTTTTTCTTTTTCCTGCCAATAATCTACTTATTTTGTTGCCAAAGCTGGTTCTTTGGCAGTGCTGCTTCCTGGATTTGGATGGGAGCACTTAGGAATGATCCAAGACTGCTTTTGGATGGCTGTGGACGCACCTGGGAAGGGGAGTCCTGAAGATTCCAGTTCCCCATGGGAGCAGTTGGAAAGTCATCAGTCATCCATCTTCCTCTCAGCAGTTCGTTTTCTTAAGCATACCTAGGTTTAACTTCACTTTTTGAATCTTTGTTTCCCTTTGCTTTTTATCTTTAAAAGTTGACCAGCTGGTCAAATGCTGATTTATTTTAACCCTCTGCTGGATTTTATCCTTTTTTATTTTTCCTTTTGATTTATGTTGTTTTGAATAACATTTGCTTTTCCATAAGGAAACATGGCGTGTTTTGGGGTAGTGAAAGTGCTTGCATTTGATTTACATCTGTATTGGACTCTCACTACAGGGTTTTTGCATTTATTTGAAAAATATTTGGAGTTTATTTTTTAAATTTTTCTTTTAATGTTGGATTGAAATATCCAGCCAATATCTTCCCTGTTTCCTTATCCGTTTCTTCACTTTGCTTCAATATTCTGTTTCCTATATTCTCCTAACTATCGTTGCTAAGTTACAGACAAGCAAATGTGGCTGATAACTGAAAAAAGACATTTGGTAACATGCAATCCCTAGTTGAAAGCTTTTTTAAAAAGTTTGATGAAATGATAATGGGTGCGGAAAATATTCAGATGCATGTAGCTCTGGATAAATTAGTTTCACAAAAGGAATGTGACCTGAAAGCAGCAGATTCATTGGAAAGAAATATGGATTGTACAGACTTAAAACTAACTGAGCTGATTGCACATGCTCCTTAAACTTCAAGCATGCATTCTTTTACAACAGCAGAAATCTGACTGAGTGGAAAAATGATAAATTGGTTTTCCCTAGCAGGATTGAAGATTGGGGAATGGATCTATACTTGACTGGAAAACAATTTTGTCCGGAATTTTTTTGGAAGATAGATCGACTTTGGAGATTGGATTTATTATTGTTAACCAGACAACAATTGAGAAGAGATGTAGGAAACAAACATGGATATTTGATCCAGGATGAATCACTGTTAACTCTTGGGACAATTTGGGATAGGTAAGATGCCGTAGTAAATTTTCTACAAATTGATTACAAAGCAGTTTATTAACAGAAGGTTTTGAAACTCTAATCTTGCATTTTTATTATTATTGTTCTTGTTAACTATTTTGTCATTAATATAGCATATAGATGACAGATTAATAATTTGCAAGTAGATTTAGTAGTTTAAAAATTTTGGGGACCTTTTTCGCCGGGGTAGGAAACTAATATTGTAGTAATATATTAATCAGTATTCAACTAGGGGGGATAATATATGTATATATCTTTTTTTCTTTTTTAATGCACTTTTTAAATGTCTTGTTTTGTGTTTTTTACTTAATTTGCTTGTTTTATTTAAAAAATGGAGTTTTGTATTTTAACTTTTTTTTTGAATAAAATAAAAATAGAAACAAAAAAAACTTGTACAGTATTTGGGTGGTGGATGATACTTCCAAAGATTACAATATTAGCTGTACTGATTATGAAAACAAGGTCAGATTAAGTATTTGACACAAAATGTTATTAAAACTCACATTGTGATTCTTTACAAAGATGGAATGAAATGGGCAGAGATGCTTTCCTTGTTGTCTTCAGGTGTAGCAAACAAAGAGTGTCAAATATTTTTTTCTCTCAATTTTTGAAAGTTTTTGAAGACAACATCTGATGGAGCTAGTAGGGTTAAATGTATCTGAGGAAATTTGCATGCATCACCAGTGGACCTTGTAAGAAAGAAAGCTAGCGTTCTTGAAATAGGACTATATTACAAGAATCTGAATAATTTAACAAAGAAAGATCTTTATCCATTATCCCAAATAGGAAAAAAAAAACTATTGCATTGCTTGCATGATCTAATGCTTTTCTGTACAGAAAGAGTATTATGGAAGAATCCGCAGAACATCCCAACACTGCTTTCACTACACTCTTTAGAAAATTAAAATATTACTAGAGGGTTTAACAAGTACTTCAGCTACTTTTCAAAGAATAATGGAAAAAAACCTGTCCACTGCTGAAATCTTACTGTAGTTGCCTTTTGAGACTATTTCATCATCTTTTCAGCTAGCAAAGAACAACCAAGGAGCATCTTCTGAAGTTCTGAAAGTCTCCAGAGTTTTGGATTAAAGTTGGCAGTTTCAACATGTCACTTGTTCTAAATGCCAGGGAAATGTCTGGGCAATGTAATGTCAGCAGAAGGAATAGAATAAAAAGAAAACAAGGTTTGTTTTGTAATTAACCTGTACCAATTATCATTTGAGAATTTCACAGAGTTCTTGACTTTGCTGGATATTACCAAAGGTACTTTATTATAGCCAGGTCTGTGAATTCAGGATTAGCTTGTACTCCAAAAACTGGAAAGAAACTGGTCCCTAAAAAGTAGGAGTCAAGGAGTATTTAAAATATTACATCAATATTTGCGAGATTTGCAAGCTGAAAATAGCCATTTATATTGCCCACAAATGCCAGCACCACTCACTTTGTAATCAGGTCCAAGAAAACCACCATGTGTAAATTATCTAGTTGTATGCAGCAGAAGGCTAACTCATTGGGGAAGAAATCATCCAACGCATAAATTAGAGTGGGGCAATTTGTGAACAATTTCGTGATTTCTTGAATGGAGATGTTAAAGTAATGAATGGCAATAATCCATTCCCCTCTGTTTTAAGCTCAGCCAAATTAGATACTGCAAGACACAGGTGGCTATCAGCATTGCCATTTTATGATTTTAACCTATTCATAGTTTTATATTTAGAAATATAGTTGTTCCAGTGACTGCTTTGCAAATCCTCTGTTGATTCTACAGACTCACAAGGGTTATTCTAATAAACACAGCCAGTATTAGGATAGGATTGGAGGTAGCCTACATTCCATTTTTTAAAGAGTATGTGGTACATCATTTTTTTAACTTATTGTATACTGTATTTATATGCAGTGGGAGTGATTTTAAGGAGAAAATAATATTAGTAAAAGAGGTGACTTTTTCTTTCACATTTCAATGTCTGTTTTTCAAGGTTTTTCCCCCCCACTACCTCTACTATAATCTCTAAAATTCTTTTTTTTCCATCTTTTGTATTTGGAATAAATAAGGTATTTTCAGACAGAAACATGTAACATTTTTTTTACTTTTTTAGAAGTAATAGATTTCTCTAAAAAAGCTTTTAGCCTTTAATTTTAACAAGTAGCATTTTTTCATATTCTACCATTCCCATCAGCTTTTCATATATCTTTTAAAAGCAAAGCAAAATAAAATTTATTTATTTATTTTATTTTTATTTATTTTTATTTTTATTTTTATTTTTATTTTTATTTTTATTTTTATTTTTATTTTTATTTTTATTTTTATTTTTATTTTTATTTTTATTTTTATTTTTATTTTTATTTTTATTTTTATTTTTATTTATTTACCTATCTATCTATCTATCTATCTATCTATCTATCTATCTATCTATCTATCTATCTATCTATCTATCTATCTATCTATCTATCTATCTATCTATCTATCTATCTATTTATTTATTTATTTAATATAGACACCCATCTCACCAAAACTGACTCTTAAACATAGCATTATTTTGCTCAATCAATCTGTTTTGATCACATTCCACATATTGGGGGTGAAAAATAAACGCAATACATATTTGAGTTGTTTATTCCAGTGTATGAGCTGAAAACTGATGACACGTTGACACGTTGTAAACCAACATTTTAAACACTCAACTATTTTTAAAACCAAAAAAGAGACTGTAGTTTTATTTTTATATAAACTCAAAATACAAAATAGTAAGGCAAGATGAAGGCGAGTCAAAGATATCTTCTCATACCTTTTTTTTGTTTCATTATTGTACTGACCCGTCTTCTCAAGGGTCAGTACAAAAAAAAAAGCTATGTATCTCAACGTCTTATATGCACCATCACATTTAGCATAGTTATATTAGACTAAACTTCGCTGAACACTGTTTTTTTTCCCTTCAGAATGTGCTTATAGCACAAAGTGAGATTTCTCTCACGCACACCTTTATTAAATATGTGTCTGACCAAGTGGCGAGATATTATCTTAAATTCAGTTTTACATTACAAAAATCAAAATGTTGGCTGCAAGGAAAGAAAATATTCATCTTTGGAGCCAGAGTTTTAGAATTCTGTTACAATATTTTAAAGTGTCCCCTTTGAAAGATTAATACAGCTCTAGTCCAAGTGGCTTTTCCCTTTCTTGGACACAAAGTTGGACAATCCTTTTGGACAGTGGGCATGTTTGGAAATTTGAGAAGAAATCATGGGATATAATGGTATGTGGAAATGATCTTGAGGGTTGAGGAGAAGAGATGCTGCTTAGGATATGATCAGAGAAGAAAGGGAGGACCCCACAAAGAAAGGGAGGGTGACTCCACAATTGCTTAATGGTCAGAGAAAGAAACTTTCAGAATTAACCAGATTCTGTTAGTGTAGCCTTACAATAAAATAGAATTAGCTTATCAGGTTATGTTTCCAGCCTGATTTACTTGGGAGCAGTGGCATGGGACAAAAGGACCGTCATGGAGATGTTGCCTGATTACAAAATGCCTGCCACAAAGTATACCTTTATTAGAAATCAATCACTTGAAATTGCTCCCTGCCATCTCCTCTGGTCTCCAGAATTTTCTCCAGAACTCCACTGGATTTTGCCATTTTTGTTTTGTTGTTCAGTATAAGTGGCCAGATTTCCAAATAATGCACTGGGCAGAATTTATCCCCTATTATTATTTTGTTAGAATGCTTATAGGGCCTTATATGGGGTTGTAGCACTACAACAAATATAGGTAATATTGGAAGATAATGCTTTGTTTGGTAGTAAGAAGTCTTTTTATCACAGGTTAGTTTTTAAAAAGTAAAAAAATAAAAAAAATAATATAAGGACATTGCTCTAGTTTGCAAGCTTTAGCTCAGTCCAATTTCCTCTTTTTTACAGAGTGCATCACATGGTAAAACTAAACTTAAGATCATCTGTGGCCTTCCCGGGGGTATCTTCAGGGAGAATTAAAAGAGTTAAGGCGGCAATGTTATTGAAGTCCTGCCTCTCTTCTAAGTGTACTGCATTCATGGGACTTCAGTTGCATAACTGTAGCTGCCATCTTCACTTTTTTTTACCTTCCTTAAAATGCTGTTTGGACTTTCCATAAGAATCTAATTAACTAGTGAGGGAACCAAAAAGTGAACTATATTTTTCTGTGCTGGTGTGGTTGATTGCTAAAGCGTAGATGTGTGTGTGTGTTTGTACTTTGAGTTATTGTTGACTCCTGTTGACTTTCCAAACTAAACCCTTCAGTTTTCTTGGCAAGATTGTCAGAAGTGCTTCTGACAGTTGCTTTCCTCTTCTTAGAGCCAAGAGAAAATGACTGGTCCAAAGTTTCCCAGTTGGCTTTGTGTCTAAGGCAGGACTAGAACTTCTCATCTCCCAGTTTCTATTCTGATGGCTTATTCAACGAAACCTTCCCAGCAGTAGGTATACAACACCATCAAGTTGCTTGTCAGAGCTGTTCCTCCCAATGGTTATTTTTACATTGCTTTTCTTGCACACTGTAGTTCTGTGCACACTGCAATTTTCACGTTTAACAGCTGACTTATTTTGCAATTAAAATAGACCTGGTTAAAGTCTCCTGTTTTCAATCACCACTGGAAATACCTCTTGCAACACAACAGGCTTTTAAACTTAATGCATGCTCTCAAATCACACACACACACACACACACACACAACAAACTTTACAAACTAGACATGTTTTACAAACTCTATTCAAAGCAAAATAAATTATGCATATTTCAGATTTGAGTGCCTTCTTATTTTAAATCAATCAGAAGTGACTGACAAGATTCAAAACTTATTACCACAACAATAAAAGAAAATGGCAACAGCTGCAAAACAGGACAGTAGCTTTATGTTCTGCGTGCTCTGTTTTTGTCATCCAAGTCAATTTAATTGTTTGGTTTCCTAGCTGCAAATGATGCTGAAGGAAAATTGGCTGGCTGTTGTATTTCTTCAGCATCTGTCATCTTTCTTACCTGGGAGCAATAATTTTGTGCCAACATTTTGTGCCTTTTTGTAATTGCAAATCGCAGAAAAGAAAGGACCTATTTGATGCGCCAGAATGAATAACTGCCATGAACATCCTGTCTTAATCATCACTGTTGCTTTTTCTGTTCATTCTGTAGGTACTCAGCATTTAGTGATTAATTTGGACTTTAATTGTCAGGAAATATTAAGGACCTATGCATGATTGGCTGTGCCTTGCTTCACCGTGGCAAAAGAGCCTCTTTCTTTCCATTATTGATATTAGATGGCAAGGAGGAAAGATAGCTAAGAGAGGGACAATAATCATTGCAGCCCAATATTGGGAAAGGAAGAAAATATAACAGATTTAAATGTCCACTTCATCCCGGGGCTCCACCTACCTTTCAAATGAGCATTTTGGCTGAAAAAAAAAGGTCCCAGTTCCTGAATGCAAATTAGAGTGATAATGATCAATGTATCATTATTTAATTGTGTCATCCATGCACTATTTTTCTCCAGTAAGTTCAGGGAGACGTGAAATGGCCTATCCAAGTTTGTCTTGGATATGAACAAAATTCAAATAAAATCAAAACAGTATGAGGAAACAAAGCAGAAGGATTGCAACTTGTCTAAATGACTTACAGTACATGATCATAGTTCAGTGAATATTTTATATTAGCTATTTCCTAGCCCAAGGCTAGGTAAAAGGCAGCCTAATTCACAATGTCTCTGGGTAATGAATAAATTAAAAATGGGACCCAATACAATAAAACAGATAAAAGACAGCCAGAACTAGCAACCATATACCCCAACACACTGACATTATCCGATTACTCTGGGGGAAAAGCAAAGTGTTCAAGACCTGTTTAAAGGACCTCAGGATTGGAGCTATTCAACAGCTGAAGGAGAGCAGACACCACGACAGACAAGGCACACAGCACCTGGTTCCCATCACATGCCCCTGCTTTAGTGATAGGACCCGGAGCATGCCCATTCTGTTGTATATTACTAAACAGAGCAGAAACTATAATATTCTAGCACCTGTTTGGATTTTGCTATAGAAACGAACACCATTCCATTTTTTAATAACCTTTCTTTTAAAAATAAAAGGAAGACTGTTTCCCCGTAACAAGCTTTTTCCAAAAGCAGAAAATGCAATGCGAGGACATGTCACCAGTGCGTTTATCAGTTATTAAAATTCATAGACTAATTAAGAAGATAATTTCCCTGATCAAAGGGAGGACTGCAATGCAGTAAAAGTCTCAGCATCAGCGCTATCAATTAAAAAGTCGCTCCAGACAGCAAAGTAAGCATTAGATTAGCATAAATAAACTGAAGGACAGAGAAAGATGCCAGGTACGTGGTGGCAACTAATTATCCAAGAGCATCACTGCAACTGTAACAGTATAAAAAGGTGCATTTGATGGGACAATGCAACCACTCCTAGGCAACAGATGGGTGGGAATCAAGTGAACTTAACTGAACACAAGTGAGAGCCACTAGTAAGATCTGCCTTGTGGCGGGAAGAGTGACAAAGCATCAATATTTCTCTACCCATATTGCATCCACACGTAGCCAACTAGTAATCCTATTTAGAGTGACCTGGATGTTCCTGGATAAGGGAGCCCTGAGGTTCATCTTGGATAGAATCATTCGGATATGCTCTCAGTGTTTGTCCCTTTGCCTCTTAAAGAAGCATTGGTTTGTCCCCTTTTCAAGTGTCCATGTTTGGACCCAGCTGTGTTAGATAACATTTGCCAACCTTCCTTTTCTAGGAACGATTGTAGAGAAGGTGATTGTGTAACACCTTCAGAGGACCCTGGATGAAATTGATTATCTGGGCCCTTTTCGATCAGAATCTAGGCCCTGATATGGGATGGAAACAGCATTGGTCACATTTTTGGATGATCTCTGGTGGGAGTAGAATGGGGTAATATTAAAAGATGCTTTTCCAGAATGCTGACTCAATGATAAGTTGCACCAGTTTTTCCCACGTTGGTTGGGTGCTGGAAATGATATATTAGAAGTTTGGGAAAAGCAATTAGAAACTTTCCACAGAAAACGATCTAAACTTAAACGCATAGGATGCCTTTCAAAATAGTAACATTTAGATCCTTTTATCTGTTTAATTCTTGAGTAGTTAGGCTTTTAAGCTTATATTAAAAAATGTATTTTTATGATTAGCATTTGCCCAAAAAAGGTAGGGCTTAAATAGGAGCCTTGTTTAAGAATAACCCCAGATAAGCATTTCTGTACTGATATAACAGTGGAGGGACTGTAGCTATATGTGTTAAATGCATCTGCATCAGAAAATTAGAAATAAACTAAGCTTGCAATTTCTTCTAAAACTGCAGGTGAATGCAGATATGGCCTCAACCACAGGTGTAGCTGGGACAATGGCTTATTGTAAAAGTAACAACAGAAATATTTGAACCAAAATAGACTAAATAGACAAAGCAGGAGAATAGGAAGGGGGGAAAACGCATATTCTGCTACAAGTAGAGCTCAACTTTTGGTTAATAGTTAAGGATATGTTTCTTCCAGCATAATTTGTTCAGGGTTACAATGTGATCCCCTGGGCATTTCACATATGTATCGTCTCTTGATCCATATCTGGATGGCTTAGAGAGATCTGGATCAAATTACCAGGATCCAGGTACCATTTTTTAACCTAAAAAAAAAAAAAGAAACACAGTTGCCATTGAAACAAGCGATCATATTAATATATTATCTTACAGCAACAAAAGTTTCAAAGGCTGCTAGTGCAAAGCAGCATGGTAAAACTTTTGTTATACCAGAGATAGTAAAATGAAGCCATAGAAGCTACAAGCTTGCTCTCTTGGGCTGCTTTGATTCAAATTTATAAATAATATGTTCTTTACTTATTGGACTTGCAATTGAATAAAAAGATCAAACAAAAATTCTGTCAGTACATGCATGCTCAACACTTGTGGCTCCAAGCTCTGAATTGTAGTCCCATTGCATCTGGAAGGGAAAGTTGCCCTATGGCATCAGTTAAAAGAAAGATAAATCAGGTATGTCTGGGAGTCTTGAAAACATTGATTCTGCATCTGTAGAGGATTTAGGTTATGTTCTTCACAGAACAGTTTGCCGTGTCCAGAAGCCCTCCTGCCTTCTTGCTGTAAACCACTTTGGAATTATTTAAGGAGAAACAGTGTACAGTATAATTAATCCGAGAATATTTCACATAAATTTAGTCTTCTTCCTGAACCTGATTATTGTAACATCTTGCCCTATGAAGAGACTGAAGATTATTATGATCTTTGAGTTCATCTCAGTTCACCTAATAAATACTTTTCTTTAACATCAACCTGTTTTTAACAGTGTGGTAAGTTGACATTTGTTTTATGCTGGGCACCACCTTGAATGTTCAATTTCAACAGAAGAATCAGCTGTAAGTGGAATAAATAACACCAAAAGGCAAATCATATTTATTTATTCTTTTTTAAAAATGTAAGTTTTTTCAGATTAAATTTTGGACATTGATGGGGTGGGGTGGCAAAACTATACGAATCAAGGCACATACTTTACAGTTTAAAGTAAGTTGTGAAAAGTTTTCCTAACTTTGTATTACTTTTCAGAGTGAAAGCATCAGAGGGGACTTTCCTTTTTTTTAAACTATTTAAAAGAGTTAGCTATAATGGCATTTGCTTTTTTCTTGACCTCCTTTTCTACCTTCTCGGTCTCAAGGGTTTCAGACATTATCTTTCTATGCAATGCAGGGTACATCTGCTCCACATCAGAATCAATTGGCTGTTGCCCTCCATCACAGCCATGCGATATTTTGAAGCCATTCCCCACCCCTCATTTTTTTTCCTGCCCCTAAGACCCTAAGTCTTTTCTGGCAAAGATCAACTTTGTCACTGAAGACCCTTCTGTTTCACGTGCTGGTAAAACAAAGAGGCAGAGAGCTTTTGGCAGCAATCAAAGATCACCACAGATTCTGATGAACTCTCGGCAACCCTACACAAGGTATGTCTGCCCTGGCTGTCCCTTGATACCATTTCCTGAGTAAATGCTATTATTTTGTTAGCTTTTGAAAGCACTGCTGCAGATATACAGATGGGCTGAAGTTAAGGTTAAAACATAATTTGAGGCCTGCCAACTGCAAACTTTGGATTTCTACAATGCCTTTCTTGAGTTCAAAATATCCCAGACGCCAAAGTATACAAGAAAATATCTGACGAGCTGGAAAAATATTTACAATTCAGAGTCAACCTGCAAATTCAAACACACCTGAATTGTGAAATCAAAATAGAGTAGAACTATTTGTTGATATCCAGTCACCTACATAGAGTTATTGGAAGTTTCAGACCAAAGTGTTAAGCTGTGTAGACTACTAAAATTATACAAGTCAACACCTCTTAAGCAAATGAAATATTGTATTAATTGGAATAATCCTATTTTTCATATTGTGCTGATTTGTCTGTTAAAGTTAGGGGAGGGTTTGAACAATTACACTGTATTTTTGTGTTGGTTCACTTGAGTTGCCGACATGATCTTTTCTACTGCTTTAACTAAGTTGATGTTTGATCTGAAATACATAAATGTATTTAGTAAGTAAATTGAAACTTTATACTAATCTTCAAGCTTTTGATTATCAGTAGGATGGTTACATCTTAAGAGACCATCAGGACTCTTGAACATGTCTTCCTTTCAGAAAAAGATATGAAGGAATGATCTCCAAACCACTGAGATATATATTTAGTGAATATGTCTTGGAGAGTTGTACTGGTCTCATAGTTCTCCGATGCAATCTATTCACATATGCTTAATTAGTGAGACATACATGAATAGCATGTGTTTTCTACTACACAGCAGATCCACTACTTCTGGAGAAATCTCCAGGAGAGGCATTCTGTACATTCCAAGAAACTTCTAGTTTCTGCTTGCCTGTCTTCCTTTCTTTTGGTTTTCTAGACTGCTTCTTCCTTCTTTCCCACATGTGTATTTTACATCAGCCCCCACTTATGACCTTATAAAGAGGGGAACAGATTGTTTCACCTTCTTCAAACTCTGTTAAGCTTTTGAATTCCAAACATTCCAGAGACAGATTTATATCAAGACTCCATCTAACAATTAGGCCTCATCAAAAGACACTTGACTGGCCTTCCTGAACCATTCAAAAACATTAGCAGTCTTCTGTCAAATCCGGAATCTGTTCTGCCATTGCTTTAAAGGAGAAGGCAATGAATTCACCGTGAAAGGTTTTTCTTCATGCACCAAGCTGGTTTTAAATTGGCCTGTCCAGGGGGTTGATACATAAAAATGGCAGATAGGAAATCAGTTCAGACTCAATGTAAATAAGCGTTTTGTAAACTATGTACAAAGGGAAAGAGAGAGTACCTTAACCGTGAGAGTGAGTCAAGCACTATACTTAATTTATTATGGGAATGAACAGCATTGTTTATTACAGTTATACCCTTGAGGTTTTCTTTTTGTTCTAGCCTAACTAAACAATTAACTCCTTGTTTTAATGAAAATTAGATTCTTGCCTTATATCTATTCCAGAAGTCTCCAAACTTGGCAACTTTAAGACTTGTGAACTTCAACTCCCAGAATTCTTCAGAACTCTTCATACTGGCTGAGGAATTCTGAGAGTTGAAGGCCACAATACTCAAAATTGAGACCCCTGTACTGTTCCATGCAGGCTGTCCATCATCAGACCTCAAACTTGAATGGCTTGGGAGACCTCTTTCTTGAGCTTCTGGTAAGCACAGGACACCCATTCAGTTATGTTTCCTTCAACTTCATTTTCCAGATTTGATGTAGATTTAAGTTAACATTTTAGTATTTGCAGCTATGTGGTATTCTGTTCATGTTTATCTTATTTACTAGAATTTATTTAGTAAACTTTTTTTTTACTTTTTTTGTGCTTTACAACTGTTGTCATGAAATGACAAAAGTCTGGTCAATGACCATAACAAAATTAACTGGTTGACTAGTTGAGTCAGTTTGCAATATTTTTCTTCTGTTTCCTAAATATAATGGTTGAGAAATCAATTTACAACAATAAAATTGATTTACAGGTAGATGATATTGATTATACCTTCAATGAAAGTTCTTGTAAATCTCTCAGGTTGCTCCAGAGAATAAAGTCATCTTGGTCTGAGGCCATTTTATGAGGTAATAAACCTATTTTAAGTTTCCTGTCGCCAGAATATTTATTGTTGGCCGTGATATCAAACTGCTCGCAAATCAGATGCAACTACTTGAAAGAGACAAGGACACTTTGATGCCAAACTGTGATCTGTCCTAACTTTAGCGCTGATGTCATTTATAGTCTGCTCAGCTAGTGGCAATATAGCAGATCCGTGTGGCTTAGCCTAGAACTGCATTTACCACAAACTCAAGACAATCATGAGAATAGACCTAATACGAATACAGAATCTAAAATTGCCATCTATCTACAGGCCAGGCATACAATCAATGTTTAGAGAAAACCACCATCAGATACTAAAGCTCTTGTGATGCTCTAAGAACCTAATTTAATTCATGACCTTTTCTGTTTCTATTTTTTTTAACACATGTTTTTACAATTTTCATCTGCATCACATTTCATTTTCCAGATTCTTTGACTTTAAAAAAAAAAAAAAATGACTAGAATTTATGGTCTTGTGTTTTGTTTTCTTGCTACCCTTAGGACAGGCTGTAACTGCTGACGAGATGCCAAACACATTCTTGAGAGAAAAGATTTTCAGTTTCATCTTGTTTACTCCATTTGCCTCTTCTGCCTTTTGGGCATTTTTCAATCCTGCTTTTGCTGCAAACAGACAGTTAGACTCTGCCACCTGCAGGCAAGCCAGAGAACTAAAGTTTGCAGTACAACTGAATCTATCAACCTGCTTAAATAAATGTTGCTCACACACATATATTTTCATCATCATGTATATTTTGTACATGAATAAGAAAAACACTTTGACCTTCTAGGAAAATTTAAACAAATTTTGACTGACAAGCTATGGATGTTTTGTTTGTCTTCCTCACATCACAAAGACATACTTGTATAAATTTGTTTGATCTTACTGCTAGTCTGTGAGTGTACACTCTCAGGAGTACATTAATTGTGTGTACATTAAACTACAAGACTAAGTACAAAGGTCAATGAGAAAATATATGAAATTGTATACAACATAGACCATATATTTATAAAACACACAGCCCACTACACTGAATGATGAATTAATACATTTAGTAATCAGTTTATAGTCCCCAATCAGACATAGTGAATTGAAGAAATGGGAGAAAAGATAACATTATATTGCCACTTTATGAATATGGCTTTAGAAGAAGTTTGAGGTCAATCATATTATTAAGCAAGGTGAAATAGTTCTTGTAAGGTCAGCTCTAAAATATACTATTACAGGAGATTATATTGTGCCTCCCATTGTTCTGTTTATTATTTATATATTTAACACCAAAATATTTGGCTCACCTTTGAAAACTGAACACATGTACTTTAAATTAAATGATTTAGCAGACTTGTATTTCTATTTTGAATTTCTGCTTACTTGGGCAGTATTTCTATCACATTTAGCCACAAAAAAGCATGTGGTTTAGAATGTATTTATTACGATTGGTGGGATCTGAAACCTATTCACCCCATCTGATGGATTATGGAATATTTCCAGACAGGGAAAATTGTTAATTGGGAGAAAGACATTGCTTATTAATTTTGTTAATTGTTACAGATATGGGGGTCAGACACACATTCCTGTCTTAATTCAGTACTCAGCCAGCCTATCAGTTAAGTCCTGTCAACCGTTCAGTTTAAATGACAGTTAAATGAAATATTGGTAAATATTGCATTAAAAAGGAATGTCATTAAACAGATGGTAATCTTCTCTTCTTGAATCAGCTAAACGGAAACATTTAAAGTAATGAACGAATAAATAAATAAAATTGATAGCAGAGGTGGAAATATAGTCTACTGACAACTGAAAAGAGCAACAGGGACTAAGTGATTAACATCATAAAGCATCACTTATAAAAGCATATTTTAAAAAATAGCAGCACAACAAGCACTCACCTGTCTTGTTTCCTGCAGGAACTCCAAAGTGTACTGCCCAGAAGACTGTTCAGTCTGTTGTTAATTTACCTTAATACTTTTTCCTTTACTAAAAAAAAAATGTATTTGTGCACTGACCATGCTGTGCCAGGATAAAAATCAGAGAAAATGATATATTATGATTATAATTTTAAAATGCTAGTATTATTGCTATTTAGTAAAATATATGCATTTTATATCTTAGTAAAAAATAATCTTTTTTATTTTATATATTTATTCAATTTATACAGCTGCCATCTCAAAATACATGGCTAACAATAAAAAAAGACAAAAGCATTGTAACAAAATGATGAAACGTACTTGATAATACAGTATTTATCAGTCAATTTGGAAAATTGTGGTTTTTTTTTTACCTCAGAAATGCCTGGTCCTATCTGTATAGGTCTTTCATTTTATATCCTTCTCTCAACTATAGGTAGTTCTCGAGTTACGATCATAATAGAACCGAAAATTTCTATTGCTAAGCAAGGCAATTGTTTAGTGAGTTTTGCCCCATTTTAAGACCTTTTTGCCATAGTTTTTAATCGAATCACTGCAGTTATTAAGGGAATCATGCAACTGTTAAGAAATCTTGCTTCTCTCATTAACTTTGCTTGTCGGAAACCCGCGTGACCCTGGGACAGTGCAATTGTCATAAATATATACCAGTTGCAAGTGCCAAAATTTTGGTCAAATGACCATTGGGATGCTGCAACTGTTGTAAGTGTGAAAACCAGGCATAAGTCACTTTTTTCAGTGCCATTGTAACTTCAAACAGTCACTAAACAAAAGGCATCTTCCTGGCTAGTCAAGTCCTTAAACAAGAGAGAAGCATATGCATTGATGTGGTCTTTACTGGATTGCTTCCAGTCTTATAGATGAACAAATTTGTTTAACTAAGAGCAGCTTGCTGATTCTAGCAGGTGATAAAGAAAATAACCTTTTTGAATGCTCCTAGCTAAGCACACCTTTCTCCTTCATGTATGCCTACATTACTGCCAAAATCAGCAAAGCAAAAGACAGGGCAGAAAGATAAGACATACAGTGGCACCTTCGTACTTGACTTCTCCAAAACTCCTTATGGTACTCGTCGCATTTTGAAGGAAAAATGGGCCAGTACTCGTTGTTTGTTTGGTATTCGACGCTCTGCAATAGGAAAAGGGGGATGGCCGTGGAGAACAAACAGGAAGTTGGCCACACTGGGAAGTTTTCTGCAAAAGGAAGAAGGGGACGGCTGCAAAGAGCAGACAGGAGATTGACCATGCTAGGAAGCTCTCTTGACATAGGAAAAGAGACAGTCAGGAAGTCCTTCCTGGATAAAACAAAGGGTCACGTGGTAAGCCACATGTTTTTAGTACTCATTGCTCCTCCCAGAACTAATTAACAACAAATACTGAGGTACCACTATACAAGTAGTCCGCGATTTACAATAGTTTATTTAGTGACCGTTCAAAGTTACAACCGCACTGAAAAAAGTGACTTATGACCGTTTTTCATAGTTATGACCTTTGCACGCAATCAAAATTCAGATGCTTGGCAATTAGTTCATATTTATGACTGTTGCTGTGTCCCAAGGTGATGTGATCACTTTTGGCTACCTTCTGACAAGCGAAGTTAATGGGGAAGCCAAATTCACTTAACAATCGGGTTACTAACTTATCAACTGCAGTGATTCACTTAACAACTGAGGCAAGTAAGGTCATAAAATAGGGCAAAGCTCACTTAACAAATGTCTCACTTAACAACAGAAATGCTAGGCTTATTTATGATCATAAGTTGAGGACTACCTGTGTGTGGATAAAAAGAGAAAGTGAGAGCATAAGAGCTCACACAGAAAAGAAGGAGGAAATGGTGAATATTATTTAAATACATTCCAGAGAACATGCAAAGAAATTGTATTTTAAGGAGAATTTTTGTTTTTATTTCTGAGGTTGAATGTGGAATTTTCTCATTCAGAAAAGCCATGTATCGTTTCTGTAGCACCTCCATAGGTTGTGATTGGATAGTTGCTGGGAAATGCACAAAGAAACTGAGATGTGTCAGGTTCTTAAAATCGCTAAAATAATAATAATAATAAAAAGCCAAACCCAAACTTGTTCTGATTTTGTAGAAATGTTTTGCTGGATGCACTCAAAGGGAGCCCAACTTTCAAATTACAGGAATCATTTGCAGATCCAGTTTAATGCTATGGGTTGTGCTCTCCCCCCATCTTTCTACTTTGATAATTTTCTAAAATCTGATGGCTATAAAGCAAGAATAAGCAACCAGGCTGTGCTAATGCCCAGAGCAGAACGGACTTGAAGATGGTTGCAGGAGGAGAAGGATTGTGTGGGCATCAATCCAAAGTGTCTCATAAGATCCCACACCCAGAGGCCGCCTAATTATTCCACCAACAAAATAGTTAACAAAGCACATCAGATTATACCCATAGCAAAATCTGTTGCAGAATAAGGATGAAAACAGTGTTGTAAGACTGGTATAGCTAAGAATAACTTAAGACTGCATCAGGGTATGGAGCTGGGATTCAGATGAAGGCAACCTCATGAGTATGCAGCAGGGGGAAAAGGCTTGTTGAGGCGTGTTTATGCTACAGTTAAAGATGGCTTATAGAGAGGACAGCTCATACTGTCTTCTGGTGTCATAAAATGATTGTCAAAGCTGTTCAGACTCTGTTTTCATTACAGAGTGATAGAGGTTGCTGATCTATCAATCACTAGTAAGGAAATTGCCTAAGAGTTACCGAAGAGCCAAAGAAATCATGTTTTGCAAACCTTGTTAGAGAGTCTGTCATCAAAGCTTAATGATTTTTCTCTTATATCAAGTCCTAACACCATGATAACTTTCTTTGCAGTGGATGAAGTAGCTCTAATTCTCTTAGTGGACTGATGGGTTATAGGCAAGAAGTTGGTAAGGATTTCTGACTTATAGTTGTTTAATAAAAAGTAGTAAAATGATCTTCCCCGCCCCAATTATGCTGCTTAAACAAAGTTTAGGACAACCAATAACAGAGTTTTATGTGAAGAATTTTTTGCTTTGTTTAGTTCTGACGCTCAATAATCATAATTCTTTCACTGTAAAGCAGGTGTGGGCAAGTATGGCACCTTTACGACCTGTGGACTATAATTCCCAGAATTCCTGAGCCAGCTGGGAATTCTGGGAACTGAAGTCCACAGGTCGTAAAAAGTACCACAATTGGCCATCCCTGCTCTAAAGACATTCTTTTTAAGCAATTCTGCATGGTTTATCATGGGGCTCTAGTCAAGCAGCATAGGAAATCCTGTAAATGTGAATATAGAAGTATAGGTATAGAAGTATAGATAAATATATTCTCACAACATTAAATCTGGCTTCGTTTAAAACTCCCTCCTTTCTATACCTAGATGGCAGCCACATTATTATTTTCCTCCTCAATTATACCCAGTGCTGGAAGTTGCCTGTGAAAAGTGGTCCGACAGGTTAGTCTTGTGTGAACCAAGGGAAGTGGGAGGATGAAGCTGTGAAATCTGAAAGCAGGTTGATACTAGCTGTCAGGGCAGTTCTTTCTTTATCTGACACGGTTGTTTTGTTCCAATGATCAAAGTAAACACTGTCTTTCAAAGACAAGTTGCACTCTGGCCCACATCATCTTCAGACAATGCTATTGGGAGAAGCCTAATTCTCGCGCACACAGGCCTGGTTCACCCAACACTGCTGTTTTAATGTTCTTTGTCTGATTTTGAGGTTAACGCACTGCAAATTGCACATTTTAAATCATGTATACGTTTCAGTATGTTGTCTGAATCCAGTCAGTGACTGTATTTAATCATCTGTATTTCAACAAACCCATTAATCCAATCAAGAACCATACTAAGTGAAATATTCATTCAGAATGAATAGTTGAATATAGGATTCGGCCTCTTTAGTACTTGAAAGGAAATTCTGGGACTAAAGTTAGCATGGGAAATTAGGGGAAAATAATAGGGGGAAAAAGACATTTTTCTACAGTTCCCAAGAAAACTATGTAGATATGCTGATATAATTACCAGGGGTTCAGCTTAATTAATTAGTTAATAATCATGGCCAAACATGTATTTAAAAAAAAAAATACTTACAAATTTGAAGATTTTTTTAAAGAATAAATAAACATTTTCTCCTTAACCAATGATTAAGGAGCGACTAGATTGTTTGCATAGCTCAGCTATTATAACTTTCTTATTATTTGAACAAATGAGCTAAAAAGCAGACTTCAGCTGCTAGCAAGATATCCTGGGATGGGGTGAAGATTGTCAAAAAAATCAAGATGGCAGCTGTTAGTCTGTGATTAAATCCTGCCCACTTTTAACATGTGTTAGGCATGTGTCACATATAAAAAGGGTGCAAGGCTTCAACTGTATCAACATGGCCATCATCTTGATTCTTTTTTATCCACCCTGCCTACCTGGATCCCAGGATTTGTTACATACTCTCTGAGAAAAAGAATGGGGATTGGAAGGAATGCCATAATTCCTGGTGAAGCAATTGCTTTTCCCATCATTGGCATCCCAATTTATTTATGTGGGGTCATGTTTGATCACCTGAATCCATAACAGTCAGGTTTTGCAACAATGCAAGAAAAAGTGGGAACTTGGTAAGGCTACTGGAAAGAAACCCTTTTCTTTAGGAAGAGAACAGACACAGTGCTTTTATCCTTGGTATGTTTCAGTTGTATTGTTGGTATTTCTGAGCTATTCCTTGCTCTTTACTTGAGGCTTAACCCAAAGGAGTGGCCTGGAATTCTTAGTGCTTTCCAATACTGATGTTTAGAGATGTTTGGTAGTTTCAGGCTATCTGGCTTCATTTGGTTGATTTCCTGATAACACTTCTCCAGATGTGAAACTGTTAAGAGTTTGGGATTAAGATCGTATACGCAGTTGTAGACTTGCAAATGGTGTAGTGCTACAAATGGAACTTTTAATCTGACTCTAAAGACAAGTTCAAGTTCATCAAGAAGCTGAAAGCAGAGTTGTGATGCTATCCCAGTTGCCATGTAAACTGAACAGCTAGCATCTTTGGTTGATGAATCAATGATCAGCCACACATAGCTTATTTCCAGCTGCCTATAGCTTGGCTCAAAAACATCTTATTATCAGCAAGACTTCCTCTGCTACTTGGCTGAGATACTAGAAGGGAGTAGAAAGTGCTTATGATGAGCTTTCGTGCCGGTGTATTGAGAGTAAACCTACATACGTCCAGCAATTGGGTCAAGTACCAAAATAAAACATACCGCTTACCTCCTCGTTCCAGCCCCAGGACAGAGCTGTTGTGGACATACAAAACTCCTTTGTACACAGTCATATAAAATAGGGATATGGTTCACATCCTTGCATAAATCATGATCTGTTTTATCAATCTTCCACCATATTGCCCACATTTTTAGAATTAGTGCACAAGGCTGATCAGTTTCCCCTATCCTGATGCCTTCTGGGTGGGTTGGGCTACCACCCTCATCATGCCAGGCTAACACGATTGTGCCTGCTGGAGATGATGGGAGATATAAGCAAATGCACTTCCCTTTGGCACAGGGAAGAGGCTGGTACTGGTTTATTTATTGGTTACTTCACAGCTGTGAGTGGACTTTCCAGTGTAAGCAATACATTCTGATAGAAATTTGGAGCCTTTTGCACAAGCGTGCCACAGTAGTGTGGAACGCTCTGTTAACACACATTTGCAAGCTGTCTACATGTAGCAGCCAGTTTAAACTGGGATTTTTTCCAGTAGAGAATCAATGTGCGGCTATGTACAAATGACATAGTTGATCCAGAAAGCTGCTTTACTGGGGAAAAGTTTTACACACGTGCTATGGCAGCACACTATCTCCAATAATCGGTAAAATGCAGAGTATTTTCAGTATTCTAACAGTGGCTGAATGACAGCTGCAAGGTTATTTCCTGTCTTTTTTAAAATTAAAAAGTTACGGTGGCTGAACTGAAGCTAACAACCCTGCAAATGGAATTTAAAAAAAAGAAAAAAAGAATTACCTTCCCTTGCCCATTTTCTTCAAATTCCACTCCGTACCCCAATGCCTGTGAAAGATAAAAAACAGAATAAAAAGAGAAAAGTTCCTAGAACAGACCCATTTTTTTGCAGGATTTTGGTTCTAGTAATAGACAATGAACTTTCCATGACATCTTCCCTTTTGTGTTTGTATAATATAGCTGTTTTACATAGCTGATTGCGTTAGGTGAATTTAGATTTAAAAACCTTGGCTACAGCTAACTTCCTCTAATCCCAATCTTAAATTAACTATCCACATAAAACGCTGTTTCTACTGGATCCTATATGATCAAAGATTCACTGCACATGGGTGCATTGGAATCACTGGCCATGAAAGTAATCCAGGGATATAGAAAATTGTTTTTGATGCTGCTCCCTGGCCGAAGAAGAATTACAACACTTAATTCTCAACATGAAATACCAGCTCAATTTAAATGCCTGTGAATCACATTTCATCCCTTCTGTGGGGCAGCAATAGGGCAATTTTGGTGTCAAAGGCAAAGAGATGCTTTGGTGCATGCAAGGAGACTTGAGTTGCATCTGAATGTAAAAGCTTTAATTCAGCTGGTCTCTTTCTAGGAAAAGATGTGTTTAGGTTAAGCTGCAGACCGGTGATATGTGCATGCCTTAAGGCAGTGATGGTGAACCTTTTAGAGACCGAGTGCCCAAACTACAACCCAAAACCCATTTATGCATCGTCGGGTGCCGGGTGGGTGTGGCCAATTGGGTGGGCGTGGCTGTGGTGGTAACGCAGACTGGGTGGGACTAAAAAGTTCAATCAATCAATTCCAACTTTGCAAGATTTTTTTTTTCCCACAAGAAGTTGAAATTGACTGATTGACTGAACCTTTTTTTTTTTTTTGCACACGGCGGCGGAGGCCTAAAGCGAAAAGGTTTTATAAAACCCAGCTGAAGGCCTAGGACTGGGGCGACGGTGCGCGTGCCCACAGAGAGGGCTCTGAGTGCCGCCTCTGGCACCCGTGCCATAGGTTCACCACCACTGCCTTAAGGCATTTTTTTTTTGTCTTTGCATCTAAAGCCCTGCACAATTCTAGCAGAGAGACGCAAAAAGAGTTACCACTGGATTCTACAAGAACAAAATGATACAACAGTGATGGGATGTTTATAAAATTACTTGGAATTGCAGTTGGCTATCTTTGTGCAAATTAGACCACAGGTAGGAGGACCCTGCAGGGAGATTCTTAGGACTGAATGTGGGCACTTCTTCTTGCAAAGCCAAGTTCTGCTGCTATGCTTCACCACCACCATACCACCACCATGGGGAAAAAAATCCACTCTAATTTCAACAGACCGTACAAGTACAGTATACAATTGCTTCCAACCATTCAAATGGGGCATTCCACCATGAAAGTAATAGGCTGAGCTTCCAATAAATAATAAAAGAGAGCTACAGTGTCTTTAGTTCAGAAAAAGTGGTTTCCTCAGTCTAGAACATCGCAGGAGTTAATAAGACATTGATTTTTAGAATTTCTTTATTGGGCTGCAGTCTGAGGTTAAAGAGTTCAAGGACCACAGGGAAGTTGTTTTCGATCATGGTAGTTCTGCAAACAGAAGAAATTCAACAGGAAGTATTTGAGAAATGATACAGGAACCAAGAGAAAGTCTGAAGAATAAAGGGCACCTTTCCCTTATGATCCTGAAAAAAAAATTAGATTCCAGCGCTTCATGCAGCAGTAGAATAAACAAAATGAAAACGAATCCAAAGAACACAATAGAGAACAGTACTCACAATAGGCACAATAATTTTAACAGCTTTAACATTGATTAAGAAGGACCTTTGTGGAATTAACAATCATGTGAACTTCAAAGAGAAATTACGTCCTTTCAAGATGATCCCTGTTGATTTGAAAATACAATAGTGAAGGATTGTTTACGTAGCCCAGGCTAGTGTAGACTACCATCCCATGCATCTGTGACTACTCAGGGTTGCAGTGCTACTACCAGGATCTGCATTTTGTTACTTCTGAGCATTTTATTGTTCTCTTCACATGATTCACTGGAGAAATTTGCAAAGGGAGGAGAAGGGGAAAGTTATTGGCCATTTATATTGTACTGAACAAGTGTGCTCAGTCACTCCTAAGATAGTTATCAATGCCTTTAATGTCATTAAATATTTTTGCTATTTGAAATAACAGTTTTAAGATAGGCATTTTTACTGTCACCACTGAATCCTTAGGAAAGTTGGAATATGAATGTCTTCAATAAATAACACTACTTTATTTTTGGCCTCATTATTGCTCATTCAATTACAAAACCAAAAACTAGTTTGATATAATGGTTAAGGTGCTGGCTTAGAAACCTGGAGATTAGGAGTTGTAGTCCCTCCTTAGGCATAAAAAACCTGCAGAGAGACTTTAGGACAGTCACTTTCTCTCAGCTCAACCACCTCACAGAGTTGTTGTTGTAAAGAAAATAAGAGGAGGAAGGAGTATTAGTGTTAACACTACAAATGAATTTGACTGAAGCCATTTTCCCTTCGTTTTCAGTTGCCACAGAATTGGGAAGGGGGAATGAGTATTTTTTAGCTTAGTCAAAACAATAAATTGTTCTGTGGGAACCAAGGTCATTGCTGATTGCATTTTGGCAGGCTGAAACTTCCGTTAGCTCAAGTAGTTAATTGGGGAATTAGTTAATTGGGGAATGTGATTTATGACATATTACTGGGGTGGGAAGTTCAACTTTGTAACATTGTAACCTTTGGGAGGGAACTTCAGTCTTGGTTTAATGTCATGATTCCGATAGATGAGACCAGTAAAAGAGAACTCCAAGGCAAAAAAGTTTCCTTAAAGAACGTACTTATTTGGCTACATAGTATTGGCATGATCAAAAGTGAAACCAAGATTGAAGTTCCCTCCCAAAGGTTACAGGTTCACAGCTTTGAGTTGTATGTGAAAAAGGCAGGATAGAAAATAGGAAAAAGAGGTTATAAATAATCAGATCGTCCAATTTTTGGTTTATCAATATTTTCATTAGCTTTTCATTAAAAGTAATCTCAAAACAGCATATGACCTAGCAGAACAATAGCAACATACAGTCCACAAGTCTTAAAGTTGCCAAGTTTGAAAACCCCTGCTGTAAACCGTTCAGAAAGTGCTGTAAAGGTCCATGAAGCGGTATATACATCTAAGTGCTATTGCTATTCACAAAACATGTGTTGGGTGAAAACCTTTCTTTATATTTAAACCCAACAGCTACACACTCAACATCTACACAACTCAACATCTACACAAGAACAAAATCTAAATCTAAAAACAATGTCTGCTAAGCACCTTTATTTCAAATATCGGATTATGCGTAATGAATCCATACAGTAAAACTACAGTGGCTGGAAGGTGCATGATTTTTCTTGTTGAGAAGCAGAAATAAAAACACTCATGGGTATATAGACTACTGATTTTATTTTATTCTTTCAGTAATTTTTATTTTTAGTGATTTTAAATGACTTTAGAGGACCTCTAGATTCCTAAGTCCTGTCTGACAAATATGTCACAACTGAAAAAAGCACTCCTATGATCAGCTGGATAGACTGATAGAATGTGAATGGGAGCACATTCACCCAAACGGCTGTGGAGCAGATGGTTTCCACGCATGAGTATGGAATGCAATAAAATCAGACTGTTCTGGGAAAATATTTTGTCTTCATTTACAATGCTGACTATAACTATGGGCCGGATATCTCTTCATTATTACTGACTGAAATAATAGTTATATATGAGGGAAGCACAGTGTACAGTTTACTGGGACATTTTAATAAAATAAAAGCAAACCTAAAAGAATGATAGTCACCAATAATTTTTCTATATTAACTATGTTGGTTAAACAACACAGAGATTAATTGATCAAATAGGCAGTACTTAATTAAGCACTAATTGAATTAACTATGCAATAGCACAAGAGGCAGCATTTGGAACTCTCTATTTAAAAATACTTTATGTATAATGCAATTCTTTCATTTCTTCACTGTTTCTTGGAACTGCATAAATTATTTAGGTTCAAACATATATTAAAGTGTGATTTAGGTTCACATACTCAAGATCTGATCTCCCAGCACCTCTTTCAACGAGACTGCAAGGAAGAATGTGAGTATAATTAATTTCAATTTAGTGTTTCAACTAAATATTAACCTCTGAACTAGTGAAATAATCTGGTTTATCTGCACAGTTGTAAAAGATCGTTGGGGTAACTCATAATGAAAACCAAGGTTCCCCCAATCTGGTTCACTTCCTATGCTTCCATATTGAGAAATCAATATAATTCCAACACAGCCAAACAACATCAAGTGGGGAATCTGGAAAAGACTGGAAAAGATGGATTATTTAATTATAGAATGTAAAATGCAGTTAATTACACATGCAAGCAAAGATTTTACTTACATGCAAGCAAAGATTCTCATTTTCTTTTACTTGAAACTGAAAATGTAAGGCTAAATCTGCATTTAATTTTATGTAATCCCAGAACATGACATTGGAAGAATAATTGTAGCTCTCAAAAGCCACATAAATGAGTTTTTTCTCCAGGCCATTAGCTTTTTGATTAGCTTGAGAGGTTTACTTTGTTAAAAATTCATTGGTTTATTATGGGAAATCAATGGTCCATTTTATGTTCAGTGTTCAAGAGCTACTTAATTCTTTGGGAATTGAGTATGTGCCTTCCTTAATAGAATCTTAACTGAAAACAATAACAGAAGGCAAAATAGATTTTTCGATTCATAAAAGAAAAAATGCCAAAGAGACCTTCATTCATCTGCAATTTTACTTTGCTAATAAGTTTTGAGTCTCTTTAGTCTCAAGAGCTAAAATTCTTCCAGTACTTAATTATTTTGAAGAAGCTTCATTGGTTTCAGATTAGAGAATCTCATATTACAAAGACTCAGGATTACGGGCTGAGCAATGCATTTTAAAAGAATGATGTGTACTGATTTCAGGGGCATGTAGAAGAATATCTTCAAGAAATGACATGACTATTTTTGAGTATCCACTTCTGTGATTAGCAAGCCATATAAAACCAGTATTTAGACCTGGTTGACATCCTTGAAGCTTCAGGAGGACACCTGCAGGCAATACTTGTACAAGGGGCAATGCACCCTTCGATTATGTCTTCTAACACAGGGCTTTTCAACCTGTAGTACGCGTACCACTTGTGGTACATTAATGAGTGGCAGGTGGTACGCAGCCCTGCCTAGCCAAGTGTAGTGGGGAAGGGAAAGAGCCAGCATAGGCAAAGACTTACAGTGAGAGAGTCCTCTGGAGCTGCAGATTTTACTTATGAATGGAGCCATTTGGGGAGGCTGCCTTAGCCGGCAGCCAGTACTTACATTTTTTTTCTTCCTTAAGTGCCAGCTGGGCTCCTTACTTTCCTTTCTAGCCAGTAGCTAATTCTTAAAGGGGAAGTGCCTTTTTAAGCTAGTTCACTCAGCAGCTTGTCTTTTCGGTCTCTGGAGACCTTTCCTTGTTTGATCAATATATGGAAGAGGGAAAATATGGGGGGGGGGGGTTTCAAATTCTTCCTTCAGAAGGAGATGGGAATGAGAAAAAGGGAGGCAGGGAAGGGAGGGAAGGAAGTCCTGCCTTAGCACTTGGCCACCAGCAGCTCTGCCATTGACTTTGCTTGTCAAAAGGTTGCAGAAGGGGATCACATGACCCTGGGACACTGTGATCATCATAAATATGAATCAGTTGCCAAGCATCCAAATATAAATCACATGACCCTGTTGCTGCAATGGTCATAAGTGTGAAAAATGGTCATAAGTCATTTCAGTGCAATTGCAACTTTCAACAGGTTTTTTTTTTGTCACCAAGTTTTTGACACCTTGCTAGGTGGTACTCGAATATTGCCATATCCTAAAAGTGGTACAATCGGTAAAAAGGTTGAAAAGCCCTGTTCTAACACACAGCCATGGTTTTGTCAAGTACAAGATGTCCTCGACTTACGACCACAATTGAGCCCAAAATTTCCATTGCTAAACCAAGACAATTAAGTGAGTTGCGCTCCATTTTATGATCCTTTTTGTCACAGTTGTTAAAGGAATCACTGAAGTTAAGTGAATCGTATGGTTGTTAACCGAATCTTGACTTTGCTCGTTGGAAGCCAGCTGGGAAGGTTACAAAAGATGATCACATGACCCTGGGACAGTGCAACTGTCATAAATGTATGCCAGTTGCAAGTGGCATACAATTTTGGTCAAACGACCATTGGGATGCTGCAACGGTTGCCAAATATCTGTGGCGATTCTCAGTCACCCAGGCCATGGTTGTCCCAAAGGTGCTTTTTCAAGAGGCAACTGGACTTCCTTCTTTTTCTTTGAAGACAGTCAGAGCTGAAGAACCTTCTTGGATGAAAAGCGAAACGTCTTCAGAGAAAAACAAGAAAGTCCCGTTGCCTCTTGAAAAAGCGCTTTTGGGATGCCAGTTGCCAAGTGCCTGGATTTTGATCAGGTGACCATAGGGATGCTGCAATGGTCATAAGTGTGACAACTGGTCATAAAACACTTTTTTCAGCGCTGTTGTACATTTGAATGGTCACCAAACGAATGGCTGTAAGTTGAGGACCACTGTATCTGTACATTGAGCTTTCTTTATAAATGCAAAGTTCTACTTCTCTTCCACACTTAAATCAGCAGCAGCCTCAGCAATAACAGAATAACAGAGTTGGAAGGGACCTTGGAGGTCTTCTAGTCGAGCCCCCTGCTCAGGCAGGAAACCCTTATACCATTTCAGACAAATGGTTGCCCAGTCTCTTCTTAAAAACTTCCAGTGTTGGAGCATTCACAACTTCTGGAGGCAAGTTGTTCCACGGGTTAATTGTTCTAACTGTCAGGAAAATTTCTCCCTAGTTCTAGGTTGCTTTTCCAACAACTTCATACACAAGATTAGAAGCTCCAGCTCTTCCTCAAACGTGATATATGCCATCATCTGCCAGCCATCAGCCTCTGGATTCCCCAAATGAGAAAAAGAATTACAAATTGGACACAGTAACTCAAAACAAGGACAAAGATAATGGAGCGTTTCATTCTCCCACAACACTCCCTTACAGATCTCAGAGAAGCTGTTTTAGAATAAAGAAATTTCATCATCACAAGTTAGAGACTGCTAGATGAATTAACTTAGAGACATGAACGTTTCAGATTATTTCAGAAAGTCACTTAGCGCATCACAATTGTTAACTGATATAGCAGGGGTCCTCAACCTTGGCAACTTTAAGACTTGTGGACTTCAATTCCCAGAATTCCTCAGCCAGCCAAGCTGGCTGAGGAATTCTGGGAGTTGAAGTCCACAAGTCTTAAAGTTGCCAAGGCTGGGGACCTCTGTGATATAGCACATGGAAGCTGTCTTGCGTGTAACCTGCATCTGATAACCAAACCCTCTCTCTACTACTACAGCCTTTCCTCCCTACCTCATCCCAATTTAAATCCTTCCATCATTGGATTTGGTGAAGTGAGCTCCAGTTCATGAAATGCTAATGCCTTTTAGTAAAATCTGTTAGTCTGAAGAGATGTTAAGGAACACCTCCTAATTTTTTACTATCTTAGAAATAAATTCCGAATTCCTATTGAGTTAGGACAGTTTGTCTGGCAGTGCAAGAGGCTGCCTGATGTATCAGAAGAATTAGAAAGCCAATATTCCTCAGAGAACTCACCTATCTAAAAGTAAATCCAGACAGAACTGCCATCCCTACAAAGTAGGTAAGATCACAAAAATGCAAACCTACAGAATCACCCTGCCTTTTAATTGTGTTTTCATTATTACAGTATTCTCACTCTTTTCTGTATCTCCTTGTTGTGTGCTCTCTCAAACTGCTTCTCCAAAGCATAAGAAAATGCATCTCCAAGGTGTCTCTACCCATTCTCCTATCCTTGCCTGAAATTGGAAGATGGAGGAGAACCATTGAGTGGAAGAGAACTAGGAAGGACAGAAAATGGGGAAAAAACAGCTACATTTTGAAAACAATGTGGTAGGTTCTACCACATCTTTTTGAATGAGCATTAACCCAACACTGAAACTCAGTATTGGACCAACAATGAACCCCAATAAGAATAATAGAAGACTACTGGGATAATAAGAAGGGGGGAAGGAATAGAAGAAGGGACAGAATAATAAAAATATATGAAATACATTTAACGTGTCAAGTCAACTTATGCCTACAAATCCACAGGATTTAGACCATGGGAAATAATTTATTGGTTTACCAAATCATTTATAAGGGTGGGATACATTAAATGGAAACACATTAAGGAATGATATCAGAACTCTAAATGTATACTGCAATCCTTCTATTGAATTTACTGAGGCTGGCAAAGACTTCATTGTAACAAATGCATCCAGGAATTCTGTTGTCAATGCACTAAAATTAAAACGCTTTTCCATTTTTACTGCTCATCCGTTTTATGAACCAGAAAAACGCAGGAGAGCTCGTAAGGAAAAAGAAGCAAAAATGTCCTGATTATAAGTGTTATTTGCTATGACTGTTTACTAACTATGAAATAAGGTGCTCCCCATAAAGATATGTCTAGATGTTTTTGGAAAAGATACTTTTTGATTATAAAGCATGAAATAATTAGTAGCATCTCTCAATGTACAGCCCAATCTAAAGTCAATTTGCTTTATAGATTTGTTTGAAGAAGATGCTCTTGAAGAATAAAGTCTATTTCAGTGTGAGCTTGACTACTGGTGACTTGATGGAACTTTGCATGTACTTTTTTTGGCTGGAATATAGACATGGTTTGCTACTGCCTTCTTCTAAGATGTTAAAAAAAATCCCAGTCTATTTTGCAGAATATTGTGTGGTGATCTCCTCTAGTGCAAGTACTAACTAGCTTAATTTTGCTGGTTAATGACCATAATAAAATTATAGTGATGAGGGTGATGACGGTAGTGATAATGAGGGTGTTGATGATGAAGCTGTGCTTCAGCTGCCAAAAAAGCCAACACAGTGCTAGACTGCATTAACAGAGGGATAGAATCAAGATCACGCGAAGTATTAATACCACTTTACAATGCCTTGGTAAGGCCACACTTGGAATACTGCATCCAGTTTTGGTCACCACGATGTAAAAAAGATGTTGAGACTCTGGAAAGAGTACAGAGAAGAGCAACAAAGATGATTAGGGGACTGCAGGCTAAAACTTACAAGGAACGGTTGCTGGAATTGGGTATGTCTAGTTTAATGAAGAGAAGGACGAGGGGGGACATGATAGCAGTGTTCCAATATCTCAGGGGCTGCCACAAAGAAGAGGGAGTCACGCTATTCTCCAAAGCGCCTGAAGGCAGGACAAGAAGCAACGGATGGAAACTAATCAAGGAGAGAAGCAACCTAGAACTAAGGAGAAATTTCCTGACAGTTAGAACAATTAACCAGTGGAACAACCTGCCTCCAGAAGCGGTGAATGCTCCAACACTGGAAGTTTTTTAAGAAGAGACTGGACAGCCATTTGTCTGAAATGTGTAGGGTTTCCTGCCTGAGCAGGGGTTGGACTAGATGACCTCCAAGGTCCCTTCCAACTTTATTGTTGTTGTTATTATTGTTATTATTGTTATTGTTATTGTTGTTGTTGTTGTTGTTGTTGTTGTTGTTGTTGTTGTTGTTGTTATTATTATTATTATTATTATTATTATTATTATTATTATTATTATTATTATTATTATTATTATTATTATTATTATTATTATTATATAACAATGATGAAGATAAATAGGTATAGCTATTCAGCACAATATTGATCATTTTTCTCCCTTCTAGGAGTCTTTCAGGCCTACAAAGATAACCTAGAGTAGATTAAAGGCCCTATTTGTTCCGTTTTCTAGGACAGAGTGAAATTTGTTACTCTATTTTTCTTTCCCTTTGCTTTCTGTTGCCAGTCCTTTCTTCAGCACATATGTGAAAACAGTCATAAAGGATAGGAGCAAAACAAAGGAAGTCTGGGAATCATTAAGCAACTTTGGCAGTGATTAGGGTTTTGGACTGGATCCATGAGACCATGGAGCTCACAGATTGACTTTGGACTAATCACTACCTCTCAGCCCAACCTATCACCCTGGCTTTTGTCCTCAGGACCAAATGAGGGGAAGCTCCCACGCATATTATCTTGAACTCCCAGAAGAAAAGCATGACATAAATATAACAAATGAGGATTTTTCAAATATACTTTCTATAGCATGCAAGCAGCACATAGATAAATTAACAGTGCTTGGATCTTTGTAAGATAATTGAAGGCTGAACCTACACTAATAAACAAACCATCAGGATGAGCAGCAGTGGTCTGCTGTGGCTTGGGCTGCGTATCCGCTCTTTCCCAATGAACAAATATTTGAACGTTATGTACTGCTGGCAGAGGCGATGGTACTATCTGGTCGAGTATTGTGTCAGGAGAGGAATGAAGACGCCGTGTTTCTAACTGTAGAAGTGTATTCTGCACTCTGCCCCTTCATTCTTATTTTCCCTGTAGTATTTAACATTTAAGAAAATCTAATGTAAATTGATGAGGTTTGGCATTAAAATTTTCATATAAGCAATGTGGGGCGAACAGTCAAAAGATGGCAGCCATGACTACACGATAAAAATTTGCAGGCTTTGATCACACAGTTATAGCAGCTATCTTGATTTTTTTTAAACACACACACACACACACACACACCCCACAGGTATCACTGCATGCAAGGATTCTTTGAGATATCCGATTAAAAGGCAAATGTTTGAAGTGGGAAGGTAGGCATGATGTCTTCTTTAGATGAACTCGGGAAATTACCTAATCTTTTACAACAAGAAGTTAATTCTTCCACTTTTCTACTCTATAGTTACTTAAGGAAGGACAATTTTCATATTCAAATTGTAACAATTAAAACAAGGTCACTGTCCAAAGCAAGCTCACTTAAAAATTAACACATCACAATAAGCACGACTGAATTCAGAGGGCAAATGTGCTTAGAATTGAAGCTGTTTTGTTAAATATAATATACTGTGATTTCTCTTTCAGAAATCTAATATGACAAAATTGGTTTCTCTGCTTCTTTCTGATGGATCTACTGACCACATGTTTAGATGTCCTTCTCTTCATTCGCCTTCTCCTAAAACAAAAAAGAGAAGCCAGTCAAATTTTATGAAACTGCCTTAAAAAATTTAAAGGAACGTGATATATCCCTATCTACTAATCAAAAACAGGAGAAATAAGAGAGGAACTGCTGAGAAAATAAAAGTAGCAGGGTTAAAGATACCATTGCAAAGAAATGAATGATGGAAGCAGAGAGCTGGAGATACTTGTGCAATTGAAGTGTAAGACATGAGGCTAATGTTCGGTTTAAGGGAGTTGAGGAGCACTAAATGGCTCCTAGCCACAGGTTAACCTTTCCAGAGTTTAGGGGCACAATTTACTCATCTGATCACTTGGAGGGCCACTAATCATTAGAAGGTTAGTGACATTACAAAAAGTGGCTGCAGGCTTTCATTTAATTATTTCGCTTATTGTTGAGTGAATTTTTAGCAAGATAAAGGGTAGGAGTAGGATCAGCATAAGACTAAGTAGTCTCGTTTTCCTTTATAATTCCTCCACATGCATCCCATGGCCCAAGATCACACTATAAAAATTCAATTGCAAAATGGCCTAATTTCAGCAACGTAATTGTGTCTGGGGGAAGGAGAGTGTAGGAAGGTTTTTAAGAGTGGAAATGGAAGTACAGGCAGTCCTGTCCTTAGAACCATTTGTTCAGTGACCGTTTGAAGATACAACAGCACTGAAAAAAGTGACTTAGGACCGTTTTATGATTGTTGCAACATCCCCATGTGATGTTACAGTGTCCTGGGGTCATGTGATCACCTTTTGCGATCTTCTGACAAGCAAAGTCAAAAGGGAAGCCAGATTCAGATTAACAACCATGTTACTTACTTAATAGCTGCAGTGATTCACTTAACTGTGGCAAGAAAAGTTGTAAAATGGGGCAAAACTCAGTTGAAGCGGTCTCTCTTAGCAACAGAAATTTTGGGCTCAGTTGTAGCTGTAGGACGTGGACTACCTCTAGTTTGTGTTCCAGAGGCTTTCAGCTCTTTGTCTGAAGATAGTTGGGCCTACAGATGGAAAGTTGGAGGTCCCAAACTTCCAATCCCGGAGATCGCCTAGTACTGCCTCCTGCTTTGAGGTATCAATTTGTTAGCTCCTACTGCTGCCAACCATTTTCTATGAAAGTCTCACCTGGTGTCTACTCTCTAATTTTTGTGTATAAGAGTGGTAGGGTTCTCACATCCTGTATTGCCTTTTTGGTAATGCAAAGGTAAAAATGAAAAAGAAAGAAAGAAAGAAAAAGAGAAAGAAATATGTTCAACAATGCCACCTTCTGGCTAGGACTAGGACTAGGTAGAAGGGCCTGACTAGAAGATTCAGCCCTTTCTTCCTCCATTTGGAAGATTAAACCAATCTCGCAGCAAATAAACAAAAGCAATTTTTTTTAAAGAAAAGGTAAAAATGTAATGTCTTTTTTTTTAACTTTAAATATTAAATTGCAAGTATTTAGTGGCGAATAAAATACAGAAATGCCTGGGATCATGAGTAAGCAACAACAAGGAAATTGGTAAGAAGAAAATAAATCCAAAAGAAATACAATGCCCCAGATAGACTATAAAACATACCTATACGTCTCTCTGCCACAGTCTCAGTAACACAGTAACACAGTAAAGTAACACAGTCTCAGTAACACAGTAAAGCGTTAAGATTATTATTACAAATGACGTATATCTTCATTAAAATGCCTGAAATATGGATGCAGCCAATTTAAATTCTGCATTCTGTAACTTGAAGAGAGAGCTGACTTTGCAGCATAGAGAAAACAGGACTTTTAAAAGATTGAAAGTTCCTGGCCAGATGTGTTACCTGTACTTATTTCTGTATAAAACGAAAGGTGTTTTTTTTTAAAGCAACAGTCTTCTCTTTTGTGACCTTCACCAATTCCTTAGAGACTTGAAGGTGAAATCAGAAATGATGGAGAACAATGGCAGCTGTGTGCTTTTCCAAGCCTTGCTCCACAGACTGCTCCAGAGTTCTCTTCTTCATTTTAAAAAGACCAAACCTTTCTATGTCCAGCAGAAGGAAGGGCTACTACAATCTGTATGTTAGCAAAACCCATACAAATACAAGCCCTGGAGATGTGGACTATACTCCGGAAACATTTGAATAGAATTCATTGATTGGGGTAGCCCTAATGTGGCTTCTATTGCAGAGAAATGTATCTCCCTACAGTATAGCCTAATCCTAATGTCAAACCGTATTGTGCACATTTCATGGATATCACACTAACAATCTTGAAAGCGCTATAGCAGGTATGACCAATTTTTTTTTTTCCATAACAAGTTTTATTAGTTTTTGTTTGTTTTACAGCCAAGTGCTTGTAACACATCGTGGAGATAGGGCACTCCATAGAACACAACAAAAAATACAGTCATACATATACAATTTAAACTACTACTTTAAAAGTTCCCTCTTATGGTATACAATTCGAGCATTCCTAAAATATAAATTGTTTCTCACCTCTATCTATTATTCCAATTTCAATTTATGCTTCTCAATCAAATTATATCTCTTATTCTATTTCACATACATATTATGTAAATAAACATGAATTTATATATTTTAAAACTATTGCATTAGACATAGTAATATAATAACATTATAATAATAATAATAGGACAATAATTATTTTATCATAAACAAGTAATAAAACTATTATATCTTAATATTTCTCAACTATATTCTATTCCATATATTCTATCCAATATTTTCATAGATCAGTCCACGTCCCTAAAAGATTCCTCAATTGTTTCAGTTTAATCCATTTAATACCTCACTAATTACCATTCAATTCTTATAAATAAAAATATCAATAATATTTCACCAGTCTCAATCTCAATCTAACTCCTTTAATTATAATTTTTCCAATTTTTCTTATTGCCATTCCAAATCATAATCAAATCCATAATTTAAATCTAGTGTTGACTCATACCAAAGTAACCTTAAAGATCTCAAAAATATTAGTTCAATCAACGTCCAGAAGCCCTTTTTACCCATCAAATAAAATTTTAACTCTTATTTTTAAATCTAATTCTAGCTTTCTTTTTGTGCCAGGTAGGTTTCCACAACAGGGCCTCTAAATCCTCCCATCTTAGTAACTGGCTAAAGGCTTTTTCCCACCATTGAGTCCAATCATATTCTTTTTCCCTTTTATCCAGTGTTGTCTGTACTGTCATGTTGTCAACGTTTTTTGTGCCTCGTATTTGGAAGTCCAATCCTGTTGCTTTTAAAGTTGTAAATGTTTTAGTTGAGTTCTGCCTTTTATCATCAAAGAAATCCATCATGTAGGATGTGTCCTCTTCCTCTTCAATAAATTCAGTAGATTCAATAGATTGTAAATGTATTCCATCCATCTCATTAAGTTGTAGATCTGATTGTGTATCATAGTCAATCAAAGGTTGAGCTTCAATTTTTAATTCTGAGTCCTCCTTGAAACTAAGCGATCTAATATGTTCTTTAAGTTCCAGTCTCGCTTCCAAGATTTTTTCTAATATAAGTCCATAATTAATCTGTGAGTAGGATTCCATCTTCTTCTTTTTTTTTTTTAAAGAAGTTCAGCTTAAAAAATAGATTGCAGTGTTATAAAATATAAAATGCAGACAGAGATATATTTCCAAAGAAAGATAGAGAAAAAAACAAACACCAATAGTCAAGTCCAGCACAGAGATAAAAACTGGCAGTCAGTTGTTATGTTGTAATCCAGTCTGGGCATCACGCCAAAATCAGGAAGTGGGAGTTCAAATCAAGTTACATTGTATCAGTCAAAGTTTCTGGGCTTCATGCCAAGTCCCAGGATGCATTGTATCCAAAAGAATCTACATAAGTCCGCCCAGAGAGCAAAAAGTTTTTTAGGCAGTACTGTTCAGGAGGGGGGGGAGAAAAAAAGAACATCCCACCCCCTCCCTAAGGATTTTCACCTAAACTGAAGATAAACAAGCCAAAAGAGAAAGTCACAATAACCCGGATGCTCGAGTTCCAACTGCTTATGTAGACAAAATAAAATAGTAAAAAAAACAATAATTGTTTTTCCAAAGCCCGTTTTCCCCAGTAATCAAACGCTGCTTTCTCAAAATAGGGAAATAGTTTTTAAAGCTGTTAGCAGGGAAAAAGGTAAATTAAAAAGAGGGAAGGAAAGGTCTCACCCGGATCTTCCACGGTGGTTCTTTTCTTTTCGCTTAGATGTTGCTGTGACTTTCGGCTGGAGCAGCTGAGTGATCGGCCATGTTACTGGCCGATCTTTTCCCCGTCGGCCCAAAGGTGGTTTTCTTGGACCGCAGAGGGAGCTGCCGCTCCCTCCGCGATCAACGAGTGCCCTCCTCTACGGTGGTCGCCCCTACAGGGCGACTTTCGACCCTATCCAGGGTCTACCGGCGGGGGGAAACCGGACGGCCAAGAGAACGAGTTCTCTGCACGTCCGCGGGCGCTGCGACCGGAACCGGAAGTCCAGGTATGACCAATTTTGCTGTAATTCCTTTTGAGAATGTTGATTGAGAAGTCCAACACATCTGAATTGACAGTAGAATTAATCTGAAGTATATCTGATTTGGAAAATCTGGATCATACCAGCATGTAACTTATATTCAGGGCCCTCAAGGCAATATATATTTAGTGCCCCTCCCCCATCATTGTTACCATCATCATCATCTCATCTTTGTGGCCAGAGGGCAAATCCAGTAAGAATGCAAGGTTCTTAATGTAATAGAAAGAACGCAGTAAGAAGCATGGGGTGATCCAGATAGCTAAGATGGCAGATAAAGAGTTGTGATCCAAGCCTGCCCCTTTTGTTTTCAATTTGTTGCATGAATCTACCAAGAGTCTGATTGTCACATTGTGCATTTTTTTCTTCCCATTGAAAATTCGTATTCCAAACTCTTTGTCTATATATCTGTTTACTATGATCTGTCTAACGCAGAAAAAAAAATCTCAAGATGACTGTATGTGAACTTGCAAGACAATTGACACATTGGATGATTCAAAATTGGCACCAGTGTCTTCTGTCATAATCCTGGGAACCCAGATGTGGAAAGACCAAGGTCACAACTAGATCAAGGGCAATATTGCACTCCAGGTTACAGTACATGTAGGTGAAAACCAGTGTTGTAACTTTTCATGACATCCTCTGCCAAAAAAACCACATTGCAAAATCTTACAGTACTGTATCAGTTATGCTGAACAAGCAAAAGGTTTTCTCCAAAATCTTTTGTCTTCTTCCTGTGCCAGTGCAGTGTCAGAATAACAGCTGTCTCTCTGAAACAGTTATGTACAGTATTTTCATTTAAAGAGAAATCCCCATCAGCACCAGACTTTCTTTAAAATGTCATGGTAATTCTGGAGGCATCTCTGTATGTGTTAAAATAGTGTCAGAAAAAGAAAAATCAAATGCTTCCTTCCCTAGCCTCACACTCTCAGCACTGCTCAGGGGTCCTCAGAGTTATTATTTATACAGGTAGTCCTCAACCTACAACAGTTCGTTTAGCGACAGTTTGAAGTTACAACAGCATTGAAAAAAGTGACATTTTTCCCACTTACGATAGCAACATCCCCGTGATCACGTGATCAAAATTTAGAAGCTTGGCAACTGACTCATTTTTAGGACAGTTGCAGTGTCCTGGAGTCATGTGATCATCTTTTGTGACCTGACAAAGTCAATGGGGATGCCGGATACCTTTAACAACTGTGTTACTAATTTAACAATTGCAGGGATTCACTTAACAACTATGGCAAGAAAAGTTGTAAAGTGGGGCAAAACTCACTTAACAAATGTCTCACTTAGCAACAGAAATTTTGGGCTCAATTGTGGTCATAAGTCAAGGACTATCTGTATAACAACAAGAATTTGAATTTCATGAATGCAATTAATCCATACAAGTCTGCCCCTCTCAGTAATATTAGAATCCAGCTTGCGTTAATTTGAAAATAGGATACTTTGCAATGTGTGACTTACTCCTTTATTTGTATCATCTGGAGCTATTTTCCCTAATGGATGTAAATAAGTGCATTGTATTCTAAATTTTGCTTCAGTCTTTGATGACTGAATTTGCCATCCATACTTTTAAATAAATAATGCTATAAATAGCATGGAATATTATGCTTCATCTGCATGTAGTAATCTAAGCATCCGTATGGAAATTCTCCCCCTCTCACACATTGCAGTTTTGTTTTGCTCCTTTAAGGTTTTTAGCAAAATGGAGAAAATCAGGATTTCCCTCAGACAGCTAGGAGCTACAGAATTGGATTGGCCCAAAGGCATCTCTAGAAAATACACACCCACACTCTAAAGGTTTGAAATAAAAGTTGCAATATGTGGATACTTTTCACCTTCTTAACACAAACAAAACCGTAGCCAAACAACAACAGATCTGTGGGTATGCTTTAAAACAGGAGTCTCCAAATTTGGCAACTTTAAGACTTGTGGGACTTCAACTCCCAGAATTCCCCAGCCAGCATGTACTGGGCTGGGAAATTCTGGGAGTTAAAACTCCACAAGTCTTAAAGTTGTCAAGAAATCCTTGCTTTAAAAAAAAAAAAAGTCTCTTCGCAGCAATTAATATACCCAGGCTTTTTAAAGACCTCTTTATGATACAGCCCATTATAAGCCAGTAAGCAGCCAATTAGGTCGTTAGCTGACAAATTATGTCATTAACCGCAAAGCACGGCACGCGCCCTCTGGTGGCTGGGAGAGGGACTTGCTCCTGCATTTGAAACGGGCAAAGCTTAAAGGGAGGAGGTTCGTGGGGAGGCGGGGCTCGCTACGTCCTGAGGCCGCCTTCCTATTGAGTCAGAGGCGCGTTGCGAGCTGCCTGAAAGCGATTGTAACAACCAGAAGCCCGGAGAGCCGAGCTAGGCGGGCGTTGAGATTAACGCGCCGGGGGAAAGTAAAAGAATCTTGGGAGACTGAACGTTCCAAAGAAGTTACATTCCAGGGTCGAGGCAGCCCTTTACAAACGGCTGCCCGAGTGGCAGTTTCTCACGGAGGCGGTGGATCTTGCAGCCCTTCTTGAGGGGGGCGAAGAGGAGGAGGAGAAAGACGGGGGGGTTTTTAGCGGGGGCAAAGAAAATGAATCGGAGTTTTAATAAATCGCAGAGTCTGCGGTATTTCGGTTATAGTGCGGTGGAAGTAAAAAGCAAGGTAAGGACCACACACTTGCTTCTCGTCTGGATAAAACTCTCCTGTTTCTTCTCTCCGGCACCTTTTCCCCACCTTCCTTCCTTCCCTCCCCCCCTTTTTAATTTTTTTAAATGAATGAAGAGTCTCCTGCCTTCTCTTGTTTTGACTTCCCCCCCTAACTCTCCGCTTGAAAGAAGAAAAACTTATTCGGGCAGCAACTCCCCCCCCCCCTTTTTTTTTTTAAAGTCTCTGCTTTCGATTTAAGAAAGGGATATCAAATTTCGCCCCCCTCTGTCGCCCCCGCCTACTTAGGATGATATCGATTTCTCCCTTTTTTTTTCATCCATAACGATAAAAATGCCCCTGGTAACTTCTTCCGTGATCTTCGGGCCATTTGGGGTTTTTCCTTGTTTTTCCTTTTTCTGTTTTGAATATTGAGTCTCGATTCTGGAGGCCGGTGTACCCAGGCGCTGGCTTGGGGTTGCCTGTTTGAGCAGAGCCTGGCGATGACCGTGGCACGTTTCTGGCTGGTGGGCTGTTCATAACAAAAGGGAGCGCGCGAGCTGGACTCCCGAGAGGAGAAGGCGAGGCGATCGGCCAGGCACGTTAGGCTCGCTCGCTCGTCTTTGGGATTACTTAACCGAAAGGGGCCATCAGAAGGCCGGACTAGACGGGGATGCTGTGCCGATCCCCCCCCTCTCCGCGTCGTTACCCCCCCAGCCTCTTCCAAAAATCATCCCTCGCGTAGAAGTGAGCAAAATGTTCCTCCTCTGGTCACGGATCTCTCATTGTTTCTCCTAACTTCAAAAAGTGCTTTGTTTTCTTTTTTAGATCGTGTTTGTAGACGCAGGGAGGGATGATTGGAAGACAGAAAGGAGAAATAGTATTCTTTTCTTCAGTTCCCCCCCCCCCCCCCGTCCCGACCGCCCACTTCTCTCCCTTCACCCCTTCGCGTCTTCTTTTCGCCAGTGGCGGCGGTTAAATTCAATTCTTTTTACCAACGCCAGTTCAGCCTGCAATTAAATCCCATTTTTGGCCCTCCCGACGTTTCAAGGAAACCTTCGCCTGGCATTTTTTTTTTTTTTTACTGCCGCCTTGCCCGTCTTCAGCGCCGCGGACTCGTTCACCAGTCGTGTTTAAACTTGTTTGGGAAAGTTGCATCCTCGTCTTTGTTGCATCCTTGTCTTTCTCCCTCCCCCCCCCCCCCGAACTGCCTGATTATTCTAGTGAAACTTTCTCCCTTCTCCTTTATTGGAAGGGGAGGGGAGGGAGAAAAGGGAATCGTTTCTCCGAACTTGCGGTGGTCTGGAAAGATGAGAAGAGGCTGGCTTAGACCGCATCCCGATCTTTTTACAGTTGTGTGTGTGTGTGTGTGTGTGTTGTGTCTCTGTGTACTTTCCCCAAACAGCTTTATAATTTGAGCACTTTGGGGAATCCTGAAATGAAGCCGAGCCTGCTTTTGCTGCCTCTTGATCCAGGCCTGCCCAGTGGCAATGGGTGTATAAGGAACCATAAATCATGTATATCTGAAACATATGTTTGGTGGAAGGCAGCTCTTCTTTCTTGGAGCTAATGGGTTTTCTCCCAAGAGCAAAAAAGGAGGTCTGTAATCCAACCGCTGTGTTTCAAAGTTTAATTTAGTTTAGTGGGAACCCTCCCCCCCCAGACACCCCCATCCCAACATAATCACGTTTTTGATTCTGGCAGGATTGGAAGCTCACCACTCAATAATGGCCAAAATGGCTCATCCACGTTTGGGAACAACACAATTCTCAATGACTAGGTATCAGGCTACTGTGTCTCTTATAGGTGATTCTCTGTTGTGATAGTGATGATCCCCACATCCCGTGTTCCCTATGTTGCGTGTAAAAAACTGTATCCTGTCGGCTTTTCGGAAGGCGTTTGCCGAATAATATTCCGTATCATGTTTTCAGAAAGAGGGGAAATTGGTCTTGTATCTTTCTCCTTTACAGGTAGTTCTCGACTTACCAGCCCAAAAGTTCTGTTGCCGTGCAAGACACTTGTTAAGAGAAACATTTCGCCCCATTTTACAACTTCGCTTGCCACAGTTGTTAAGTGAATTGCTGTAGTTGTTAAGTTAATAGTGTGTTTGCTAAGTGAACCTGGCTTCCCCGTTGATTTTGCCTGTCAGATGTTCACAAAAGGTGGTGATCACATGACCCCGGGACACTGCAGCCAGTTGCCAGTTTTGATCACGTGATCCTGGGGATGGCTGCAAGGGTTGTGAGGGTGAAAAATGGTCACAAGTCGCTTTTTTTCAACGTTGTAACTTTGAACAGTCACTAAACGAATGGTTTGTAAGTCGAGGACTACTTGTATATATTACAAAGGGCTTCTTTTGTCTTCTCTGGCCTCTCGGCCTTTTCCTAGATGAAAAACATGCTTAACTTTGCAGCCTTTTATTCCCAGGAAGAACTTACTTTAAAGCCCTCTGTCATCCTTTCCCAACTTGATGCCTTCTAGATGTAGAAACCTAAACTCTCCCGAAATCCGGGCAAACTGGTTTGAAATTATGGGCGTTGAAGAGGGAGGGAAGGCTTGAAAAAAGGTGCCTTTAATCTAGGCTCTTTGGGGATGAAAACCCTTTTTCTGTCCACACTCGGCCTACGTGGTAGAGTTTCATTTGACACCCTAGAGAACTTGAAGGGCATACTCTTTTCAAGACAGAACCAGCTATCGTGGCATGAGGAGACCTGCTTGGCGCCCTGCTGTTGCCATAGTGAGAATGTCCTCCATTGTGTCACTCCAAATAATTTGCCTCCGAAGCCTGTGTGATCTAGCCAGTTTTACTCATAGCACCGTAGACTTGGCAGGAGCTATTTAGGCTAAGGAGGCTAATTCCCTGGTTCCTTGCAGGACTCTTAAATTGCACACAACTAATAAAGGAGATCGTACCGGTTCTTTGAGTAGCTGGTTCCACTACCAAACTTTTCTTAGTACAGGTAGTCCTCGACTTATGACGGCAATGGAGCTCAAGTTTTCTGTCGATAAGTGAGAGAGTTGTTAAGTGAATCATTACGGTTAAATTAATATGGTTGTTAAGTGAATCGGGCTTCCCTGTTGATTTTGCTTGCCAGAAGGTTGCAAAAGGGGACCACGTGACCCTGGGATGCTGCAGCTGTCACTAATACATTCCAGTTGCCAAGCATCCAAATTTGGATCGCGTGACCATGGGGATGCTGCAAGGGTTGTAAGTGTGAAAAACGTTCATTCATGAGTCATTTTTTCCCAGTGCTTTTGTAACTTCGAACAGTCATTAAAGGAGTAGTTGTAAGTCAACGACTATCTGTAATAGGAAGTTTCCTTTCCCCCACTACCCAGATTTGGTCAGACTGTGTCTTCTTGTAACTTAAACATATTACAGGTAGTCCTCGACTTACAACAGTTCATTTAGCGACCATTCAAGGTTACAACGGCATTGAAAAAAGTGACTTACGACCTTTTTTCACATTTACGACCATTCCACCATCCCCATAGTCACGTGATCAAAATTCAGATCCTGGGCAACTGATTCATGACAATTGCAATCTCCCGGGGTCATGTCATCTCATTTAGTGACTTTCTGACAAGCATAGTCAATAGGGAAGCCAGATTCACTTAACGACCGTGTTAGTAACTTAACAGCCGCGGTGATTCCCTTAACTACTGTGGCCAGAAAGGTTGTAAAATGGGGCAGAACTCAGTTACTTTCTTACTTAGCAACATAAATTTGGGGCTCAATTGTGGTCGTAAGCCGAGTGTATTCTAGATACTGCATTCTGTAAGGAGAGGGGACAGACCTGTACGACACCCCCTCAGGGAGTTAAAAGAGTGTTATCATATCTTCTCAAGGCTAAACATAGCTGGTTAATTTCTCTTTATTGGACTTATTTTGTAGTCCCCTGGCCCTCTTCCTTGCCTTTCTCTGAATGTGGTCTGGCTTTTCTGAGTCCTTAAGAAGAGGTGCCCAGAATTAGCTACAGTCCTCAAGGCAATCCTCAAGGTGGGATCTGATCAAAGCAGAATAAAGTGGAATGATGTGTTTCTTGAGATTTGGATATTTCAACGAACCATTTATTATTTAGTGCGCTGATTGGGAGAGGGGAATGTTCCTTACTCCTGATATCCAAAGTATGCCCTTCATAGCAATTTAGGTCATTTGTTATGGTGGAAGTCCTTTTTGTAATGATGTCATTGGCATCCATGCACATATTTCACGTAGTTGTCATTTGGTTGTCATTTGCGTCCAAAGTTGATTGAATTAGGGGAGGGGGTAAATGAAATGTTTAGTTGATTCAGCCTAACATTGCATTTGTATAACCCAGGGGTAGGCAACCTTGGCTCTTTTATGACTCGTGGACTTCAACTCCCAGAATTCCTGAACCAGCCAAGCTGACTCAGGAATTCTGGGAGTTGAAGTCCATGAGTCATAAAAGAGCCAAGGTTGCCTAGCCCTGGTCTAACCTAAGGGTGTCCAACCTTGGCAACTTTAAGACCTGTGGACTTCAACTCCCAGAATTCCTCAGTCAGCCATGCAAACTGATGTGATTGCCATTGATGACCTCTTGCCAGCTTTTCCATTAACTTTCATTGCCAGAAGCAGGCGATGAAGATCATAAATGGCAATCACATGACTGTGGGGGTGCTATGACCATTATAATTGCAAGCTGGTTGCCAAGCGCCCAAATTCCAATTGTGTGCAGGCTGTGATGGCCCCAACTTTGAGATCCCATTGTAAGTTTCCTTGTTCAACGCCATCATAACTTCAAATGGTTGTTTAATGAATGGTCATCACCAAGGACCACAGGTAGTCCTTGACTTATGACCACAGTTGAACTCAAAATTTCTGTTGCTAAGCAAGACAGTTGTTAAGTGAGTTTTGCCCCGTTTTACAACTTTTCTTGCCACAGTTGTTAAGTGAATCACTGGAGTTGTTAAGTTAGTAACACGGTTGTTAAATGAATCTGGCTTCCCCCTTGACTTTGCTTGTCAGAAAGTGGCAAATGATCACGTGATCCCAGGATACTGCAACCCTCATAAATATGAATCAGTTGCCAAGCATCTGAATTTTGATCACGTGACCATGGGGATGCTCCAACATTCTCATGAAAAATGGTCGTAAGGCACAGTGCTGTTGTAACTTTGAATAGTCACTAACTGAATGCTTGTTAAGTCAAGGACTACCTGGTCCTGGTGACTACCTACCTACCCAAACTGGCTCGCTACGTTTAGTTTTAGTGTTTGTAAAATAAGAATTTCTGCCTTACGTGGACACTTTTCCCTACTATTCCCGATTTTCACAACAGTGTGTTTCCTATCCATTAAGAGCAGGCGAAGTATGGGTGATGCTGTTAATGCCTTTGTCTGCCCTCTGAAGGATATAGTGGTCAACAAGAACCTCAAGAAAGGTCATTTCAGTTTGTCTTCCAAACCCTGGGAGATGTTATCATGCTCAGGTGTTTTGGTCGTTTTAAATTATATTGTCCTTGGCCTGTCTGCATTCCCTTGGCTAACTTACCTTCTACTTATTCTCTGCAGCCATCTGATCATCTCTGGTGTGTTTTCAACTTTTTTTGTCCTTGTAAAGTCCACATCAGGTCCTTGGACTACAACAACTTTGTGTTCCGGACAGCAGAATTTAGTATGTTAGGATTAAAATTCTTCTATGGACGAGATAAATTGAGATGGCAAAGTTCTGAAGTTTAGTATTTGTTTTGCTACTAACAGAGCAAAGTCTTGCCCTCCCCACCTTCCAAGTTTGTGGATTAGAATAAATAAATATACATAGGCCATTAACACACTAGCCTGTCATACTCTATAGTGCAACCCCCATTACCCCTGACTGTAGACAGTACTGACCAAGGGCTGAAAGAAGTTATAATGTGAAATATTTTGAAAGAATTTTATTGAGAAGAACTGAAAACAAACATCGATCCCTGAATCAATGTCTTATATGCTGTACTAAATCTTTCTTCTGTGGTTAAAAATCCTTTGTTATGTTAAAAAGATGGGACTGCTAGCTGACTTTTCCTTCTCACTGGGAAAAACTTTGACTTCTTACTTCAGTTGGGACCGGAATTTTGGTTGCTAAGTGATGCAGCTGTTAAACAAGTTTCCATGTGACTGGACCCAATTTTAGTCATTTAAGCGAATTACTGCAGTCATTAAGCGAATCACATGGTCATTAAGTGGACTACCTGGTTATTAAGCAAATCTGAGTTCCCCGATTGACTTGGCTTGTCAGAAGCCTGCTGGGGAGTTTGCAAATCTCAATCGTGTGACTGCAAGATGCTGCAAAAGTGATAAGAGTGAACTGGTTGCCACCTGCCCAAATTTCAATCTCTTGACTGCGGGGATGGTGTGACACTCAGTTTGGAGGACGGGTCATAAGTCACTTTTTCCAAGGCTGTGTTTTTTGTTTGTTGTTAAACAGCCTTAAGTTAAAAACTATCTGCAGGATCCAATCTGGGTTGGTCACTGGGACCAAAGTTTTCCAAGCTTTCGGACTTGTGCTGGAGCCCATCCCCAGGGTACTTTTCTCTAGCAGAGTGTGTGTTTCGGGGCTATTCTGTATGTGGTATTTATACGGTGCCGGTTGTGTGATTGGGCTCTTGATGGCTGGCTATTAAGTCATTGGCTGTTGTTTCCTCTTTCTGCCAAGCCCTCACCTCCTAAGTACTTGATAAGCTGATGGTAAATCAGCACTCCTGTTGACTGAGGAGGGGCCTGTCTCCCAGTCTTCAATCACTTCCCTGGCTGTTTTTGTGCCGGCTCGTCCAACAATCTGAATAGCTGCAAAATTGAATGTATGTCCTTGTTCATTACAGTATGAGGCTACAAATGAGTTCAGGTCTCCTCATCTGACCGCTCGCTTGTGTTCTTGCGGTCTGGTGGTTAGCTTCCTCCCTGTCTGTCCTACATAGTCACAGGGGCAATCTACGCAGGGGATCCGGTAGATTACATTGGAAGTATGTGCCACCTCTAAGCAATCTTTACAATGCATAATTTGTCCCCTCATATGGTAGCCTCTGGGCGGTGTGTGCGACGCCCACTTGCAGATCTCAAAAGCTACCTGTACAATATTTTAATTCCATAATCTTCATACATTGAGAATGCTGATCAGTGGCTTTTGAAAATGGCCCATGAGCTCAAAAGTGTGTGCTTTGCATCATATCATTCAAATAACTGAATTCTTCAGGAAAATACTGGATGTTTATAAATGCTAATGCTGAATGTATCCTTCATACTAGTTGCTTTAATTAAAATATTCTTTATTTTTAAAAAAACCCTCTCTTTTTTTTCCTTGTTTGTGGCAACTTTCCTCTGAAGTTCAAGTTTAAGTGGTCTTAGCCTGGACTTACTTCTTTTACTCTTCCTGATAAATTGACATTAGCTGTTGGTGTGCTTTTAGATAGTTTAACTCAGGGGTAGGCAACCTTGGCTCTTTTATGACTCGTGGACTTCAACTCCCAGAATTCCTGAGCCAGCACGGCTGGCTCAGGAATTCTGGGAGTTGAAGTCCACGAGTCATAAAAGAGCCAAGGTTGCCTACCCCTGGTTTAGTTACTATGATATGAGAAGTACAGGTAGTCCTCAACTTGCAATCATTTGTTTAGTGACCATTTGAAGTTACAGCGACACTGAAAAAAAAGTGACTTATGACTGTTTTTCACATTTACGAATGCTGCATCCCCTGGTCACGTGATCAGAATTTCGACACTTGGCAATTGGAATGTATTGTGACGGTTGCAGTGTCCCGGGGTCATGTGATCACCTTTTGTGACCTCCTGACAAACAAAGTCAAAGGGAAACCAGATTGGATTAACAAGCGTGCTTCTAATTTAACAGTTAAGTGAATAGTGATTCACTTAACTTGGGGCAAGAAAGCTCGCAAAATGGGGCAAAACTCACTTAACAACTGTTTCACTTAGCAACAGAAATTTTGGGCACCATTGTGGCCATAAGTCAAGGACTACCTGTTTCTAGATTTTACCAGGGGGCGTGAGAAAAGCAAGTAGTCTATTTCTGCCAAAATTCTTCTCACGCAAAATGACAATGTTTTCTAAGGATTGTCTCTGGCTGTTTCAGTGAACCCAAAGGAGTACATCAAAGGCCACACACTTTATTAACTGTGGGTCTTGATGGAATCTTCACTTTCCTATTAAAAACGACTACAAAAATGAATGGGAAAAATGTGCTTTAAAAATAAATCAGTGGTGTGAGATTGTGGTACTAGCTTGGTGTGACTTGCCTAGAAGCCAGGACAGAGGTTGTTTAGAAAAAAAAATATTGTTTTGACTAAAAGCTAACATAGTTCTGTCTGCTTAAGTTCACTCAACTGCATTCCTAGTAAACCAGTTCTGATGATAGAGATTAGTTTGTCCTGTTTTTAGCCTTCTCTCCAGGCAGTGATGTTATTCCTTGCTTTTGTCTTGGAAAAAAAAAAGAATATCCAGGGAAAACATATGTATGAGAATGGATTTTTATCTCTGTTTTAATTGGAGAATCTGCTTCTTAAACCATTGATTGTCATCCTTCTGGAAAGGCCTCTTCTTTATTCTCAATGAGCATTCCGTCAACTTCTGTTAATAGTTCAAGTATATCATTTGACTTCTCTTGAATTAAATCTCTTCGGGTTAAAAAGAAATGTAGTTACATTATGTCTCATGCAGAGAAAAGGTAGTTTCTTACTTTCACGGTGCTTTAGCCTGAGGAAATTTGCTGATGCTCAGTCCTGGGGTGAGAGATTCATGAGAGAAAATGGACACAAAGCAGGCTTAAGTTTGGAAATCACCTCCGCAATATCATAATTAGTCCAGTTTTAAACGGTGATCAAATAAGTATGTGGATTTTAAGTCTACCAGTGACTACTGGTGATGACCGCTGTATCGTATCTTTGGGATTAGAATCGGTAAGCTTATTGTTGGGGAAACATACGTAGGAAGTTGTGATTGCCTTCCTGTGCTGCTTATCAGGCATCTGATTAGCCACGGGTAGAACAACATAGTGTTGGGTCAAGTAGCCTTAGTCTTATCCTACCAGGCTTTTTTTTTTTTTCATTTTTGAAGCGCATCAAGATTGTTTTAATTAGCACAGACTTGTATAAAACAGGATAGTTTGAGGATATCTGAGCTTGCTTACCATAACAGGTAATAATGCTTCCCCTTCATAACGTTCCTCTTGTTCACCAGCCACCTTTGTGTTGACCTACAGCATATTAATCTTTCAGAAAGGTTTGAGTCATTGATATATGAAGATAATTTTTATTTGTGCCTAATGTTCAGCAGTAAATAAATTTGTAAATGGGTCTCCTAAAATGTATAGTAGTACCAGCCAAACACACAGATATAGTAAGTCAGGCAGTAAATGCACCTGATTGATTGAGACCTGTGTCTTCTCTAGTCTATTGGTGATTGGAATGAATGAATAGGCCTTGTCTTGGGAAAATATGCTTATTAAGTTGAACATTATTATAATATACAAAGCTTAAAAGTTGTGTAAGAAAGTGTATCAACATGAGCCTTCAGCAGTGTTCCATCCTGAGTTTTAAATTGGTAGAACTGGCTACCTAATATGTTGTCTAGACCAGGGGTAGGCAACCTTGGCTCTTTTATGACTCGTGGACTTCAACTCCCAGAATTCCTGAGCCAACATGGCTCAGCTTGGAAACTCTCCCTTTCCCTTCAGCATGGCTGGCTCAGGAATTCTGGGAGTTGAAGTCCACGAGTCATAAAAGAGCCAAGGTTGCCTACCCCTGGTCTAGACAGTTAATGAAACATATATATATCGGTAACAGCAGCCTTAGCAGGAGCAGTGCAAAGGATATGAAAGCATTAAAACCTCAAAATGGTATCATTGGCTAAACTATTCTAGATCAGATATGGGTCAAAATGCCACCTAGCAGGTGATTCTTCTTCCTGGCAGATGTTCATGATGTCATTCTTTAAAAATTAAATGGAGGTTAGATCAACTCTAAACTGTAAGCACTAAAGCTTGTTAAAACCTGTCCTGGGAACTAGAAAGTTCAGAATGAGAACTTACCCTTTCTTCCTTGCCCTCTAATGCTTTAGGTTGGTTTTTTTTTTTTTAAAGGTGTGAGTGGGTGCCTTTTACAGCCTTCTTGGGCTTTCAGATGTAATAGGATTGCGAATCCTTATGTTCCTCTTATGTTTTCAAAACGAAAGAATTATAGAGCTAAGTCAGTTCAATAATATACAAAGTAACTGAATCTGGACCTTTCTGTAAGGAGCTGAAAAAATGATGTCTTTGAGACATCAAGAAAATAAAAAAAAGAAACACAGAAGGGCTATTGGGGGCATCATTTGACTGCCAGGTGAATGGGCATCAGTGGCTCTGTAAAAACATGGCGTGGAGACAGTCTAAAAACCTGTTTATTAGTTTTCGATATAGCATGCGGAACAATCCTGAGCTGGGATTGAAACAATTGCAATTATATTGTAACCGATTGCTGTGGTCCTACCATTTTGAATGAAAAAATCATGTTCCCTTTCAAAACAGAAGAATTCTTTGGAAGACACCCTTCCCTATATGAGACTTGGAATCCACTTGTCCCAATTTCTTCTTCCTCCCTGCAATGGCTACATTTTCCACAAAATGTGAATTTGGATCCTAAATTTATTGAGACACTGGCTTTCCTAATAAGAAAACAAATTTGCAAGATTGAAAAATGTTTGCAGGCTCTAAATTGAGACATCTCTTCTGTAATACAGAATACAGAATAACAGAGTTGGAAGGGACCTTAGAGGTCTTCTAGTCCAACCCTCTGCTCAGGCAGGAAGCCCTGTATCCATTTGCTTGCTGAATCTTTTTGCTAGCCTCCTTTGGAAAGATCTTAAAAATAGACAAAATCACTGGTTGTTGTTTTTTAAAAAGCCACATGTGACTTCTCCTTTAATTGCAACTTATCTTTCAACTTTAATCATCTTTAGGTGTAGCAGTGTATTGACACATCCTTGCATATTTTGCTATTGTTGTTTGAACAAATATTTGCAACAAAATATTTGAAGCTGATCTTGTCTTTAAAGATACCATATTTTAATTATTGGGGCTTTATCAATTAAAAACTGTCTTGAGTTGGTGTCATTTTTTTATGTGTCCATTCAAAAGCCCATTTCATCCACTTTATGAATCCCTGTAGATCCTCTAAAAGAAAAAGATTAAACTGATGAATTTAATTTTAGGAGGGTTGGGTTTTTTTTTTATTATTGAGTTGAGAGTTGTGCTAGAGCACCAAGGCTTGGATGATACATGAGTTGTTATCTGCATGCTAATTTGTGAGGGAAAGGTAACTCATACCAGAATTTTTGAAATATCAATTTTTTCAACCATCCTTAATTGTTTGTTCCTGGATTTTCATTGTTGTATATCCTAAGAGTTGGAATGCCAGAGTTGTAAAGGTGACATGTAATGAATCTTGTCAATGTGATCAAAGGGTGTCCATTTTCGCAATGTTTACATTGTTTTGGATTAAGTGAAATGTTGCTGGTTCTCTCTTAGTTTTAGTTTTTGATGCATTCTGAAGCCAACTAGTTGACCAGCAATCCTGCCCTAATGAGATAGAGCAGCATCAAAGCCATGTCTGGTGTGCCTTGCTTGATAACACATTTTTTTTCTAAAGCTACTAATACAGTCTGCTAATTTAAGTCTTAATTCTGCTACATGCAGTACTTTTTTTGTAAGAAAAAAGGTGCCGGAACTCACATCTTATTAATATTTTATTTAAAAAAATTATATATTCAGTTCTTAGCAGGACCGGTGGTTGAGAAGTAATTAGTATTTTTTTTTTTCATTTTTAAATTTGGGGTCACACTTTTACACTAAAAATTTAGAAAAGATTTTCAATTCACCAACAATTTTTTAAAATAAATAAATTATTTACCTTTCACACATAGTCAATCACTGTACACACACCCACACATGTCAGTTGTGTAACAAAATATAATGGTTGCCACCCGTAGTAAGCACTCAGCGCGCAACCACACGACCAATCACAAGCTGAGCAGTGCCACAAGCCGAGCAGTGCCATCACAACCAGCGTGGACAAAGTACGCATGCATCGGACTTGACACACAAGCAGCCCGCATGCACCGTTTAATGATTTTGCCGCCGTCCTGCTACTCTCGACAGGGCGATTCAAGTCCACATGGACCAAACATCAAATTTTCCAAAGTTACTTTTAAAACTTGGAAAATCCATCAAAAAACGGTGCCGGGACTCTATTCCAGTGCATTCTATGACAAAAAAAGCGCTGGCTACATGTAACTGTGTCACGTCTGTTTTAATTTTTGTAAGTACATGGTTTCTTGAACCATATAAATTGTTAGAAAGCTCTTGCTGGTTTTTAAATAAAATAAAGCATATTTTTAACCATTTAACAAGTCTTTGATCTGTGCTTAAAAATCAAGGAGCTAACCATTTTGTTGGACATCCTCTTTATTAAGAATATGCTATGTGAAAAACATTCTATTTAAAAATTGAGAGACTTCTCTTGTTCTTTTGAGTACTCAGTATTATATGATGATGTATGGTGTCTGAAATATGAAACCCCTGCCTTTTAGTGCAGGTTAAAACAGAACTGTCATACCTGAGAATTCTTCTAGATCAGGGGTGTCAAACTCACAATGTCACGTGACATGTTGTGACGTATTGCTGTGCAGGTTCTGAGGTTTTGCTTGATAAAAAATACAGGAAACCAGAAGTTGCCTTCAAGCTTTACGTTTTTATTCAGCTGAACAAAGATGGGCTTCTCTAAAAGAGAGAAAAAGCCCCAAATATCAGAAAAGCCTTATTTTTATACCTTCTTTGATTACATAAGCAATTCACCCAGCAAAGCTGACACACATAAGATAAAGACTTCGCCCTTTAAGGCTGGCACACTGTAGATAAGAAGGAAGAAGGCAGAAGTAGCTAAAAATGTTCCCTTTTGGGTGTTCCCCCAAGACACCATATGTTCCCTTTTGGCTGGTTTAGGTGTTCCCCCAAGACACCATATGTTCCCTTTTGGCTGGTTTAGGTGTTTCCCTAAGACACCATATGTTCCCAGGTGGGTTAGGATATTGGGTGTTTCCTTTGCTGTCCTTTTATGACCTTGCATTCATGATTCTGCAAGTGGCCAGAGATAGCGGGGCCATCTGCACGTATTCACAATTGATACTGTCCCCTAAGTCCGGGTCAACAGTATCGTGACTTTTTTCCATTGCCGGCAATGGGGTGGGCATGGTTTCGGCATGACACATCCGGCCCGCGGGCCGGCAGTTTGACACCCCTGTTCTAGATCATGATAACTGTTATTTTAGGGAACTGGTAAAAGTCCTAGAAGACAAAATTGATCCCTGAACCTGATGCCCTCGGGAAGCAAGTTCTCATCGGTTCCAGTGGATTTGCTGGAAGGGGTTTGATTGGAAGGCATGAGGTTGCAGGAACAACCTTGTTATTAACTTAACAACTGCTGTGATTCACTTAACAATTGCGGCAAGAAAGGTCGTAAAATGGGGCACTTAACAGCTGTTTTATTTAGCAACAGAAATTTGGGGCTCAGTTGCGTTTGTAAGTCTGCATCAGGGGTGGGCGACTAGGGCAACTTTACAACCTGTGGAGTTCAACTCCCAGAATTCCTGAGCTTTGCCCTAGTTGCCACCCCTGGTCTGCACAGTTGTATCAATAGTTGGATTTTTTTTTTTTTTTGGAGCTTTGTTTCTGAATGATCATATTCCTGTTTTTCCCTCTGGGAATTTTGAATTCATTTTACTGTTTAAACCATAGCAAGAAGTTGGAGAAGACTTAATTTCACTGAACTTTGGTAGAAGCAAGCATTGCTTCGTAACACCTAGAGGGGCAACTTCCTTTATTGCGGCTTCTTTCAGATCTCAAATCTTTTCAGACTGGAGAAGGTCTTTTATTATTTCACTATTTAAAAAATGGCAGAGGAGAGGGATCCATTGTGTCACAGCACACAGTAATCCCGCTGAGCACCATCAGTTGTCCATCAGGCATTTCCATGGAAAATTAGTTGAGTGGGGTTGTGCAAAGTATTCTTTTGATGGAGGAGTAAGCCAGATTTAGAGAAGGGTGATCAACACTCAATCAATGATTATCTTCTAGAGAAATGCATCTTTTCAGGGTAAAATTTATGTTGCTTTTATTTTATTTTTTTATTATAAAATTTATTGATTTCAAAAGATAAGATACAATACAAAATACAAATAAAAAAACAAGAACAGAGAATAACAACTACAAAGAAGTCAGGAAAAAAATTAACAATATTGGGTAAAAAAGAAAAAAGTATATAGAACAGATATGCAATCAACACTAAATATAGCTAGTCCTTGACTTACAACAGTTCATTTAGTGACCGTTCAAAGTTACAACGGCACTGAAAAAAGTGATTTATGACCAATGTCTATGGAGATTCTCAGTCATCCTGGTCATAAGTCATCCCAAAGGTGCTTTTTCAGGAGGCAACTGGACTGTCTTGTTTTTCTTTGAATGAAAAACAAGAAAGTCCAGTTGCCTCCTGAAAACGCACCTTTGGGATGACTTATGACCATTTTTCACACTTACAACCATTGTGGCATCCCCATAGTCACGTGCTCAAAATTCAGATGCTTGGCAGCTGATTCATATTTATGACAGTTGCAATCTCCCAGGGTCACGTGATCACCTTTTGCAACATATTGACAAGCAAAGTCAATGGGGAAACCCGATTCACTTAACAACTGTGTTACTAACTTAACTGCAGTGATTCACTTAACAATTGTGACAAGAAAGGTGGTAAAATGGGGCACAACTCACTTAACAAATGTCTCACTTAGCAACAAAGATTGTGGGCTCAATTGTGGTCATAGGTTGAGGACTACCTGTATACAACAGCCACTCTGGCTGAATGTTGATAAATATAATTTAAACAAATCTAATAGATTCCCCCTCTTGCTCAACAGGGCTACAAATAGTAAATTTTCCCATCTATATTACTAAATTACTATTTTAAATCACAATCTCTTAACTAAATACCCCAAATATAAAATTCTATTGTCTGTCAATTAAATCGACCCAATCTCTGTTCACTGCAAAAAAAAAAAAATGTTAATTGGTAACCCAAAAAGTTAAACTAACCTTCAAAACCCTGTGTTAACAGTCCATTGATGTACGGTATTTTAACATCCATAAATGGCTTCCAATCTCTTACAAACTTGTCAAATTTATGTTGCTTCTATTGATAAAAGACAGGTTGTGGCTTGAACCACAGAAACAAGCTCTAGGTGTAAAATTGACTGCCTCCTCCATTAAGCAATCTCGTCTCCTGGTATTCTTTAATCTGTTCTTTTACTACATAAAAATGATTGAGTGTGAATCTGCTGGAACCCATCAGGACACTTCTGTCTTCTTCAATGCCTCTTCAAAAAATGGAATAAAACAAAGTTGCATGTTGATGCCAATCCCTTTTTTAGTTTCATATTAATGCCTTGTTGCACACTCTGTCGAAATCTGATTTTCACCCCATCCCTATGCTGCCCAATAGACCTGTCTCATTCTATTTTATGTGGATAATGCAGCTATCCTCTTTAAGCCCAAGTGGGCTTTCCTGTAAAGAGTAAAGTCTAGTCATCAATCACAACAGAACAAAAGTAGCTGTATTTAAAAAAAAAGACCTGCTGGTTGCATCGTGCTTGGCAAATTCAGCCCCAGGTGTTAAAATATCTGAGTGTCTCTTTTTCAAACCTCAGCTACGTGGAACGAACAATTAAGGGCTGCTTCCATATGGGCCCATTAGTCTCATGAATGCGGTTCTGTGCCAGGCAAACTGTATAATGCAGTGGGTTATAAAGACTTACACAGCCCAGATAATGAATTCCTTGGCTTATGGTACACAGATCTGTAATTATAACTTGGGACTTTAAAAAGCTGTTTAGTCTAAATGTTTAAGAGTTTTGCTGCAAGTTCCCCGCTGCATTTGCAATTCTTTGTTGAGGCTTGAATCTGACTTAATTTCTCTTAGAGGCTCACATGTAAGCTTTGTTCATTAAGATCTTGTCTTAATCCTCTTTGAAAGTTCCTCTGGCCTTCTTTCCCCCTCACTTTCAAGACAATTTCTTCTGATTATGGATATCAGGGTACATTTGGATCTAGAATTTTGTAGGCTGCCAGGGGCTGAAAGTCCTGCCTGGATTTCGGCAGGGAGGATTTTCAGCTCTGAGTGAAGCCTCCCAGTGTCCCCCTCCCTCCAAGGCACCCAATGCTCCTTACCTGGGACTCCATCTACCTAATGATCCACGAAATCACTTAATGACTACAACCGGGAAGGGTTGAAATGTAGTCGTAGCAGTCACGTGGGTGTCTTTGCTCTGGTTCCAATTGAGTTCAGGACTATCTGTATTTGATTAAAACCACTCTTGATTCAGTTAATGTTTGTGCATTGCATTACCTTTTATAGTGAATTTATTTTTGTATAAGCTGCTTGACTCTCTTTATTATTGCTTGCAGTCAAGTAATATAGAAATAGACAAGAATTCCTTTTGGGCTAGGATGGGTTGGTGATTTCTTTTGCTTCTAACTGCAAATCAACCAGACAGTGACAAACGCTCAGGAGATTCCTATGATGAAAACCCATTGTTTGGGGAAGTAAGTATATATGAATCTACTTTCTTAGTCACCATTTGTAGCACTGTTAACCTAAATTACTTTCATCTTACTTTTGTCTTTCCTCCTCTTTCTCTCTTTAACTTTGTAGTTGTAGTTGAGCTGTTTGCACTAGGTAAGCAGGTCAAAGTAGATTACTGTACTTCATTGTTTAAAAATTGCCCTACTAAGCAGATTAAGTTCCTGTAATGAAGGATTGTCCTGGCTGGTGTCTTAGTGTTGTCTGTGTGATAGGCAAACATTAGAACCTTCTAAATCTACTTAGCATTTGAGTGATAGGAAAGTTAAAATCAACAGAGAATATAGTTTAGAAAGTAGAGACAAACACCAGCTATGAGATATTCTGTTTGGCACTACAATGAGTAGAGATATATCATTGCTGCTCACTAGCCTCTAATTATGGAGAAAAGGATGGAAATAACCTTTTTTTTTTCATAGAATAAACAGTGGGGAGCACAAAAGTATTTGGCCTAAGTCTAAGAATGGTTAACTTATAATTCACAAAGTATTTTGGCATGTAGGGTCTGTGGATATGTTTTAAGTTGAATATATGCTTTCTACAAAGTCTTTTAATTTATAGATGCTTAAGAGTTGTTTTTCTCCCACATATTTGAGACTTGCATTATCTTTTAATTGTTACACTCACTGTTCATTACATGTCTTAGCTTACAAGCTTTGGACTTCACAGAATTTTTTTTTTATTGCTTTCCGGTCTGAGAAATACTTAAAGAAAGCTTGCAAACAATTAAACTTCCATGTTTTGTATGATTGTAGTTTAAAGTATGTAATAAAACTTATATTCACTCTTTGTGATTTTTTTTGAGGGTACTTAGGTATACTTAATCTCTGATTGCAAATAGGCCTGCTCTGTTTCTGTTATTTTTACGTTATGTTTTGTTTTTGTTTATGCAGATTATTCATGTGTTGATATATAGAATTATGGTTCATATAGTAATATAGTATACCAGTTACTTTTTCAATAGTAATTCTGTTTGAATTTTAAGTATTTTCCTCTTTATTTAAGAAATAGCTTATTCCCAGTGTGTAAGATTGCAATATGCCCACCACATTTCTGTTTTTGCTATTGTGTCAGTATGTGTGTGTGTGTGTGTGTGTGTGTGTGAGAGAGAGAGAGAGAGAGAGAGAGAGAGAGAGATATGAGAATGTATCTCTGTGGATGGATGATTTTATTGGACAGAACATACTTCTTTAGTCGTAAGTGCTTCATTATTTTCTTATCTTTAGGGTTGGTTCATCCTTATCCTATATTCTTCTAGACATTCAGTATATTTCATGCAACCATTCTGTTGTTATTCAGTCTCCTTAAAGTACCACTTAACAAGTGAAATCACTTATGTACATCTCCAGTTTAGCCTCAAAGCTTGTATAGTAACTTGCTTTCTCATACTTGCTACCTTTTAACATCCCTGAACAAACTCAAGAGTGCTGTAAGTTGAGGATCCTTATTGGCTTCTATTAACTCTTTCAAGCATTGTGATCAAAGCAAAGACTATAGTAACTTTCTCATCGACGTTCTTCTTGGTTGTCCTTAAGTTACTCTGATCTTTAAAGCTAAAACAAGCTTTTTGTTAATCATACAGTCATTCTTTTTCATATTTTTCTTAATTAATTTTCCCTAATATCCTCCATTAGGAATCTGTAACACTAGTTGAGGAAACCTATATTCAGTGGGAATGTTGTAAACGTTGTCCATGCATTGTAGTAGAAAAGTAGTGCATGCTTTGTTATTAGATTGATTCTCTTTAAGGCAGACATGTCAAACACAAGGCCCGGGGGCCAGATGCGGCCCGCGACGTGGTTTCATGTGGCCCGCGAAGCCATCCTGAAAACAGTGAGGGAATGGCCCCCGCTGCCTTGGCCCCGGCCCAGGCCGCACAGGAGCCAATGTACAATTTTGTGGTGGCCATCTATGCTGAAACGCATTCAGTCTTAGCTCCACAAGGCCGTCTGGAAACAGCAAGGGACCGGCCCCCGCCCCCTGGGCTCGTGCTGGGGAGGTGTCACCCTTTGTGAGGAATGAAGAAATGCACCATCGCCTGGAAGTGGCCAGTAAATGGCCCTCGCCTACTTCACATATCCGGCTTGATGGGCTCTGGGGGAGGGGTTTCAGCAGGCTCTTCCAGTGGCCCATGCCTTGGCACTTGCCCTGGTCCCACCCCCTTCTGCCAGAGACCCTCAGATCTGTCCCACTCCTGCTCAGGCCCCCACAGGCAGCCTTGACGCAAACGATGTAGAGCTGGCCATGCCCACGCATTAGGCCACACCCACTCCAGCCACGCCCACCCAATAGGCCGCACCCACCCTGGCCACATCTACCCGCCCCCCTGAGGGCAACTGCAATGCTGATGCGGCCCTCAATGAAATTGAGTTTGACACCCCTGCTTTAAGGCAAGAAAGAAATAACCTCATCTTTGGGCAGAAGCATCTGGGGATAATAAAAGGTGATTAATGATACTGGCATTTATAGCATAGGACTGTGCATGCTTTGAAACGATATGGAACAAAAGCTTTGAATTTGAGTAAACAGCATTTCTCTGCCTACTCATGAAAGCACCGTTTTTTTGCAGGTCTCCGCGTGAACATGAAAATAGGATGTGATTGCTTTAGTAAGATGAGTCACTAAAGTTGAGCTTTTTACAGTTTGGGGAAAGATGGCAATGAAATGGAATTTATAAAATCATACCAGGCTGGCATTGCAAGAACAGATTGTTGACATAGGAAGCAGAATACCTGGGGGAAAGTAGAAGTATTGCAATAGGAGGAAGACAGTGTGTTGGATATGTTCGCCGGTCTTATTATTTCAAAAAATAACAAAGATGGCAGACAGAGAAATGCTTTATAAAAGATATAAAATCATTCCAACAACATTGATCCTGCTTCTGGGATTAGAGGAGTAAACTCAGAAAATTCATCATTGGCATCCTTCAGTCTCGAGAGACTATGGTATCGTGCTCTGGAAAGAGGTCCTAAGGCAGCATCTGGTGTGGCTAAAAAGGCCAATTCGACAATGGCAGTCCCTTCCACACTGAGGGCAGATACAATCTGTCCCCTGTCCAGCCCCCAGATTCCGCTGGTTCCGGGACTCAGAAAATTAAAAAAAAGATTAAAAAAGAGAAACTTTTAGGTCAGCAGCCCCTAACCTTTTGGACATCAGGGACCGGTTCCATGGAGAAAGGTTTTTCCGTGGACTGGAGGGGACGTGGTTTTGCGTGCTGCCTGCATCCCGCAAATGGGGCTTCGCTTGTTTGTGTGGCCCGCTTGCTGACATGCGGCAGCCCGGTGCTAGTCCAGGGACCGGGAGTTGGGGACCGTTGTTCTAAATTATAGTTCATTGTTGGATCTTTGAGGATTCAATTACAATTGTACAAAACAGTTTTAACACTGAATTAATTTTCACATCTTTAGCTGTTCTTTTAAAATCATAAATTTTAATATAGGTGGTCCTCAGTTAACAGCTGTCTTGTTTAGCAACCATTCACATTACACTGGTGCTGAAAAAGTAACTTTATGACCACTGCTAAAACGTATGACCATCACAGTGCCCCTGCACTGTCATATGTCATATGATTGCTATTGCAGCTAAACCACATTTACAAATGTTACAGCATTCCCGTTGTCATGTAATTGCTATAGGTGAGCTTCACAGCTGGCTTCCAGCAATCAAAGTGAATAGAGAAGCTGGCATTAAAGTCAGGTTATGATCACAAGTCTCACTTAATGACCATGGGCAACTTGCTTAATGACCGCAGCAGGACTGACACTGTAAGTCTGGTATGGTCATGTGATGTTTTACCTAACTGCATCGTCTAACAACTTCATTTGTGGTCATTGAGGACTTCTTCAAATTCAAAAATCTGCAAAAATGTGTATGCTACTTAAAGATAAAAACGGTAAACTGAGAGCTAAATTTGCAGTCCTAAAAATCCTGATATATGGCCATTTATCCTTTTTTCCCTTGATCGTAGTTTGGAGCAGAATTTCGAAGATTTTCTCTGGATCGTTACAAGCCAGGAAAATTCGAAGATTTCTACAAACTTCTCCTTCACATCCACCATATTTCCAACATGGCGGTAATGATAGGCTACGCTGACATCCATGGGGATCTTCTTCCCATTAATAATGATGACAATTTCTACAAAGCAGTTTCAAGTGCAAACCCATTGCTTAGGATTTTTATCCAAAAACAAGGTGAGTTAAAATGTTGAAAACTTAAATGACTTTTTTCTTCAGCTGAAAATAGAATCAGAGACAGCTACTGGGTGTGTGTGTGTGTGTAGGGGGAAGATGTCAAGATGGTAGCTGTAACCATGATCATCATCTATACATTTTTACCCTTTCTGCCGCCCCCAGGGTGGTACCCCTGAATAGAGTGCAGTGTTTGATGACTTCCCAGCTAAGAAGCTTTAAATAGGGCAAATAAACTAGTTAGGCAAGTGTCAAAAATACATCCGACAAAAGACAGTAGCACATTAACATTTGTTCATAGCATGCCTTGGAATAATTAGCATATTTTCCTCATTAATATGGCAAGTGCCATCCTCTTGCTGGTAACTGGCAAGAACTGAGTATCCTTCAGAAATTGTTCTTTTGTATATTTAGAAAGGTGCTTAACACTGAAACAGCCACTAAAGTTTGCAGAATGCTACTTGCATAAATAAATAACACTGGAAATTACAGAGCTTCGCATCTTATGAAAAACAGGGATAAATTTCCTTACATTGTATAATAATCTGAAAGAATTTTTATTAAATGATATACCTCTGTTATATGACAGCAGAAAATTATCTAGAATGTGTAAAGGTACTTCATGTTAATGTTGGAAATGTGAAGGGTCATTTTATTATGTTTGGTGGACATGTAAAAAAGCTAAAAATTGTTGGGCTCAAATGTGATTCAGAGGATTTTAAAGATTGGCATTCAGTTGAAACCAGAATCTTTGGTCTTAGGATTGAAGCATGAAACACTGTTTTTATGTATAAAAACTGCAGTGAGATTACTGTACGCAGAAATATAGAAAGATTTGGCAATCAAACAATGGAGGAATGATTGGTGAAGATGACAGAACTTGCCAAAATTGCTAAAGTGACTTGTTTGATTAGAGAAAAGACAAAATCCACATTTATGGATGGCTGGAAACCCCTTATGGACATTTTGCATAAAAAAAGAAAAAAATGAACTTATGATTTATGGTTTTGATTATTAGACAGACTAGATCACGGGTGTGAAACACGCGATGTCACGTGACGTGTCGCGACGTATCACGACTTTTTCCCCATTGCCAGCAATGGGTTGGGCATGGTTTTGGCGTGACGCATCCGGCCTGTGGGCCGGCAGTTTGACACCCCTGGACTAGATTTTAGAAAGGAGAGAAACATTAGGTAATTTTAGAGAGTGGTTAAATTATAATTTTAATTATAACTGCTGTGAACAAAATCAGAAGCAACTTCTTTATACAGGTAGTCCTCGACTTACAACAGTTCGTTTAGTGACCGTTCAAAGTTATAACAGCACTTAAAAAAATGACTTATGACCATTTTTCACTCTTATGACTGTTGCAGCATCCCCATGGTCATGTGATCAAAATTCAGATGCTTGGCACCTGACTCATATATATGACCATTGCATTGTCTCGGGGCCCTGGGATCCCCTATTGTGACCTTCTGACAAGCAAAGTCAATGGGGAAGCCAGATTCACTTAACAACCGGGTTACTAACTTATCAAACTATGGCAAGAAAGGTCGTAAAATGGGAGAAAACTCACTTAACAAATGTCTCACTTAGCAACAGAAATTTTGGGCTCAATTGTGGTCATTAAGTCGAGGGCTGCCTGTATCTTTTTCTTCCTTTTCTTCTATTTTTCTTTTTTTGCACTTTTAGCTTTTTCTTTTCTCACTTTCTCTATTTTCTTCTATTTTAGCTTGTAGTAGTTCTTATTATTGTTGTTAAAACTTTCAGTAACCATCATATATAAAAAAAAGAAATAGGGATAGGATTCCGTCTACTGGGATTGCCTTGTCTCTCTATGGTAATGAAATAGAGATTTTATTTATTTATTTATTTTGTGTTTATAATACATGCTACCATTCTGAGAAATTTTGTTTCACATATTCTTTACATTAAGGATCTATGGCGTTCCTGATTTGCTTGTCTAATAATAGATTTGTTTTTATATTCCTGGGTTAATGTTAAACATATCAATAACACAAAACCGAATCATGCACCCATTCTCAAGCTGCCATATTCCACAGACATGTGATCATGTTTTGTGACATTCTGATAAGCAAAGTCAGTGGGGAAGCCAGAGTCATTTGACAACCGATTGTATGCTAAAACAACTAGAATATATATAAACTAAAAACTATCGATATATGTAAGAAAGTTATTTTTTATGTGATTGATAGAATAAAACTTGTTTTAAATTTACAAATAGTATATATGAAGGGAAAAAGAGAGGAAATGTTTATGGTAGCAATTTGAAATCTGTACTAATGATATTTGTATGTAATTGAATTACTACTACCCAACCACATATTTGCTTTTCAAATATGTGAATGTAATATTAGAAAATCAATAAAATTTGTAAAGAAAAGAAAAGTTGTAAAATGGGACAAAAAAACCCCCACTTAACAAATTTCTGACTTAGCAACGTAAATTCTGGGCTCAGTTGTGGGTCTTTAGTCAAGGACTACCTGTATAAAGCTATAAGGTCTGTATAAAATTTGAAGATCTGGAAAATGTAATTATGTTTCTCTTTCACATTCCCTTACCAGCCATTCTAATAGTACAGCTGTCATCTTCAGCTTTACTTACTTCCAGTGTAAAACCGGTGGTGTATGTTAGAGTAGTAGTTATTTGCAAAGGCTTGCCAAGGCTTAACTTTGGACTCAAATGCGTTCCCAAGAAAATAAAAAGGCTTTGCTTTCCTCTTGATACCAAATCAAAACATCCCTCTTTCCTCCAAGAATCTGAACATTTATTTTTCTTTTAAGTGATTTGTTGGCTTGGATTTTTTTTTTTTATCTTGGTATTGTACTGTAAGATAAATAACACAAGAAGCCAATGCCCTATCCTGCGATCTTTGATGGAGAAGTAGTTGTTATTACACTTAAAGCTAGCTGCACTTAAGTGATTAGTTACTTTTTTGTGAATTTTAAGATCAAAGGCTTTAAAGAACTCCAAAGCTCTCAATGGGTGTTTCTTTGCCAATACACTTATTCTGTCTGTTGTTGCTTGATACATCAGCAAAGCAGATTGTGGGCGGATTACTATATTGGACCAATATTCTTCTCTTATTTCAGAGTCTAGGGAATACACAGATGTCCTGCTTTAGGGCCTCTCTTTCCTTCCCCCCAGCCCCCACCTGTGGTGCAAGCTGAGGCCACTGATGCTCTTAATTGCAATTGAAATAGATACTTTCCCGCAGGTGGAGAAATTGATAGACGCAACATGCAACATGAGTTTAGATCCTGGCTAAGTTTCATTGGACAACCTTGGGTCCCATTCTTTACATTTAGCCTTTGTCCTCTGTGTGCATAAAAGGGACAAAGTCTTGTTTCATTATGATGATAAGGAAGGAAAATGCTATCTTGCATGAGCCTTAAAGATTTGAAGAGGAGGAGGAGGAGGAGGAGGAGGAGGAGGCGGAGGAGGAGGAGATGTATCTAAATACAACTTCCTTACTGGTAGTAAGTGAAGTAACACTGGCTGGGTCTTTAAAGAAAGGATTCATTGTTTTTCACAGGCCTTTTTCCCCCAGGAACAATTCAGCAGAATGGGATGCAGAGTCTTCCTCTCTAATTAAATTAGTAGGCAGATTTTTCTTCTTATTGTCCGTAGTACGAAAGGCCCAGCTAGCCTAAATTCTGATCTAGATGTCCATTCAATTGATTTTTTTGAAGTCGTGTGTTTTGCAGATGAGGAGATGATCATGTACCATAAGGAGCAGGTGCTTAAAACACTCAAAGCAACCCTTCATGTTCAAAATTGTTTGAAGCATTTTCCGTATATCTACCACTCAGGAATACAAGTTGTACTTAGTGTCATTTAAATGGCGGCTGACACATCACTTGAGGCATTGAGTTTAGAGTATCTGTTAAATCTTTCAATGGCATCCTTGCTTTAATGTGCCAATGTTCACTGGAGATCTATGAAATGAAGGCTATTTGGCAGACTTTTGATAAGCTATGTGAAATGAGGCAGCAAGATCCTGTTTTTGGATGCATGAGCTGATAGGAAACTAGCACATGGGTGAAATTCTTTGCATTTTTCTTATATGGTACCTTCCATATGGATTGGTTATTAGCTCCCATGAACATAACTCGACTACAATATTAAGGATATTTTCTTTTGTTTGCTTGCTTGTTTTTGTGAGTATGCTTAATCCTGCATGACAGGATGCTGTTAGAAGGATTAGTTTATAAGAAGGAGCAAGAGTGCTGGCCTTCTGAGAGATAACTACCAATCTTGGACCTTCTCATCCATTTGAAGCTGACCTAACTTCTTTTTGTTCTCAGAGGTGGCAGTCCTGATGGTCAGCAAGATTATTTTGCATCAGAATGAGATTTGCCAGAAGTGATCTGGCAGTTTTAGGACAGTCTCCCCGCTTGTTTTGGGCAACTGACTAAAGATAGATAGTAATTAAGACACTGGAGATAGTTTAATGGACTACTTCTTTGGGCCTGGTTGATTTATTGGCAAGAAGAAAAATGTTTGCTTCTCTCATCAGCTTAAGGGAGTATATTTCTGATTAAAGAGTGGTTTGTCCCATGCCTGTTAAAAAAGACCCACAGTTTACATTTATTTTAATGTGGCTTGCTTCTGTGTGTAAATTAGAAAAAGAATTTACTGGCAGCCAATCAACATAATGAGTTTTAAAGAGGAAAGTGTTCATTATTGAACTTTAAATTACATGACTGGCTTTCCAATTAGAGGTGAGGAGTTATTGGTCCTCCTGGTACTGCTCAACTATAACTCGTAGCTTCTCCAACCAGGATGGCAGTGATAATTCCTGGGATTCTAATTTACTGGTATCTGTTGAACCACCATCCATGCTCAGAACTTCTAGACCAGGGGTGTCAAACTCGCAACGTCACGTGACGTGTCGTGACTTTTTTTCCATTGCCGGCAATGGGGTGGGCGCGGTTTCAGCATGATGCATCCGGCCCGCGGGCCGGCAGTTTGACACCCCTGTTCTAGACAATTTAGGAATTCACTTAATATTTCAGCAGACAATTTGTTTATCAGATCTAGAAAAGCATGAAGATAGGCATTTGTCGTATGGGATACTAGCAAATCTGCTTTGCATAACTGCAGAAAGTAAGACATTAAGCAGAAGACCACAGAAAGGCATGTTGGAGCCTTGATGAAAGGTCATGAAAAAGGTAACAGATGTGTCAAAAATATAGTTAGATTTCTGATTACAGGATGCTTCTGTAATGCTTCCTCCAAGGCAAGATCCAAGATGGAAGTGCTTAATGCTCCTTCATGTAGATACCAAATATTTTTGGAGGAAATCTAAAGAAATTATTTTTGACCCCTTTGGGGGATGGCTGATGATTGTTAAATCTGTGGAGCTGTATTTTGGAAAAATGTCTATGGAGATTCTTAATAGACATTAAGAAATTTGGAAATGCTGCTTTAATAAAGTACTGGAAAAGAAGTTGACCATTCAATTATCCAGACTTTTTAGTACCAATAAAGGAGAATTTTAGTATTTGATATACTTCAGGTTGCTCTGAATACTGAAGAGCTGGGAAGCAGTTACATCTATTGCTTGATCAAGTAGGTTTGGACTTGTTAGTTTTATTTTTCTTGGTAGATGTGAATCATCGGGAGCTGAGGTCAACTTGAAGACAACTTTATTTTGCTTGATAAAGGCTGTTCCAAGTATACCAGGCCCAGCTGAATAAAGCTGCTCAAAAGAGGGTGACATTAGTTGATTCATCAGTTATTTCTAGTTAAACTAATGTCCACATTTTAAATAAGAGGAGACATATCCCAACAGGTACAATTCAAGTATTTACTTTAGGCTGGTCATCAAAGTACTGAAGTGAGAGAACTTTTCCTTAACCTGCCTGAGAACTGTGATACAAAGGAGAGTTTTGTCTTAGGAAATTTTAATATAAGACTTTATCTCGATTATTTAAATAACGCTACTCTTCTACATTGTCCTAGCAGTTGGAGCATTTCTACTTTGGAGTTCATTTAATTGGGTCTCATTCTTTTACAGCTAAAACTGTAGGAGTCCCTTAATTGTTTTAATAAAGGCATGAATGGACCTGTTAAAATGTTCCTCTTTCCACAGCCTCTGTCAAAGCTGATTCAAAAGTATAAACAACGGGTGGAATGCAGGAGATCTCTTGAGTTTCAACTGCACAAATTCTAGACCATCAATTCTTTTTCTGCCTCTGAATAGCTAAGATGATTATTCAGGAATTCTGTTTTTTTCCAGGCTTCAGAAACACAGCCCACTCCTTGACTGAGAATCAAACAAAAAGTATTTACTTGGGGATTTTCTGTGTGCCTCCATTTTATTTTTGGCTTCCTTTAGAAAGTTAAGTTAGAAAAATGCATTTGCCATTCAATTCGGTAACAGGTTTTTGCTTGGGGGGGGGGAGAGGGGTCTCTTTGTGTCAGCCTACAAAGCTGTCTTAGAGAATCAAGACATTTCTATTCAGTAACAAAAATAATTTAGCAACACTAAAGGTATGTGTGGAGAAGGGGGAAGAAGTAATGATTGCAGACATTGGGACATAAAGGTTTGAATTGTCACAGAATTGGTATGCGGTGGGAAAAGTGAAGGTTATCTAGATTCTTTCCCAAATTACATTTTCTTCTACCTCCCCCCCCCCAATTCTTCTTGGTTCTCGGTCTCCAACCTTATCCTAGAGGTAACTTCTGCTGAGAAAAGTAGCCAGAGAGGTGAGCAAAGAGAAAGGGCTCTTGTGTTTGAAATCTATCTTATTAGGACTGTGCCACATTCTGTTTTAATCATTGGCTCTGCCTGAGATTTAATTAGCCTTTAGGGTTGTTTTCCCAACTTGGATAAGGTTGGCAACAGAAGTGACAGTTGATCTGTAGTGTAACTGTAGGCTAGAAGAGTGGGAGGTGATCTGTTTTTCTCAATTGTGCTTGAACTCAATGGAATATTAGGAGATTGATCAGGAACATCTTTGTTTACTTGCAGATTTATTGATTCAGCTGAGAAGATCTTTTTTAAAAAAAAAATTCTGACTGCTAGTTTGTATTTTAGTTCCTAAACAATAAGCACTTATTGATCAGACATTTAGACAAGTCTTAGAAAGGGGTTTTTCAGTAACTGGCTAAATAAAGGACAGCTTTGCCTTTTTAGGATGGTGGATAAAATAGTCCAAACTTAGAGATGCTTATGACCGCTACTGATTCGTGAAGATGTTGTAAAGCTCCTCCTGATAGCTTTTAATAAGAGAACCTTCTTAAAAACAAGGAGGGATACTAAATGCAACAAATGAACACTGGAAAATCATCATAGCTTATGGGCTGATAACCTTGATCGACAAGTTTATTTATGCAGCACAGAATACTCACCAGAAGCTTTTATGATGGCAGTAGTTTTTCAACCATTGTCAGGGGGATGTTGTGTAGAGCTCACTCCTTTTTTTGACTAACAGCTTCTGTGGGATATCTTTCACATGATAAGAAACGAGTCACTGAATAGATAAAATGTGTTATCATTTATTATTTAGAATGGTTGATACAAGTTCAGCTCTACTTAATAGTAAATCTAAGCAGCTAGATTCTTATCTATAGACTGTTGCCAAACACAGCCTGAGTCTGTGGGATGCTGGCATTAAAGAAATGGTTTTCCCAATTCTGCTATTTGCCTATCTTAAGATTGCAAGCAGATAAAACTTCATAGCAATGCCTCCATTCTCAGGCAATAGTCTCTTTGATCCCTCTGTGTGTGTGTGTGTCTGTGTGTGCACACAAGCACTATTCATCTTGACACATTACGATACACAAAAGTGGCAGACAATTTTCTCCCCAATTTAGTTTATGAAAATGTTTTAGCTGAAGCCTCCTGTGTTCGCAGCCTCCTGTGTCTCCCGAAGAAGAAGAAGAAGAAGAATTACTGCCTGGCTTAAGCCAGCATTTCATAACTGGGCAGGCTGTTATTCCTGTCAGACTGCTGAGTCAGGCTCACTGAATTATTTATTTATTTGTTTTGTTTGGGGTGAGGAGAAGAGGGCGGGGTGTTTGTAAAGGGCTTGAGAAATACGTTCTGTTACCCACTGGGTTAGGTTGAATTGGCTATAACCCCTTTGCTGCAGATCTTGTAATCTGCTTTTCTGGGGTGTCTGGCAATACCTCTTTTGTGATGGGGGGGGAGAAAAGCAACCGTTTCTTTGGTGTGTTGGCAAAAACATCTCTGGAATTATGGCCATGAGAACTGTTGAAAGAAGCCTAAGCTGAATAACTAGTGTCATTTTGCCAATGGGTTATTTTCAGTGGCTTCAATTACATTCTTGCTTCTCCCTCCCCCTCAACCGCATGGGTGCTGTGTAAATGTAGGCTGAGTTGCAGTTGCAAAGCCACTAAATGAATAAACCCTCTTTGGAGTGAAAGAACACGTCCTCCTCCCCTCCCCTCTTTTCTCCCTCTCGTTCCCCCCCCCCCATCCATTTTCTTTTAAAGATCCTGCTTGCTTTCCTCATAATATAAATATCCTTGGTCTGGGATATTTTGCCTTGAGAATAGCCACAGGAAGTTTCCCTTGGAAAACGCTGCATAAGGAGTTGGGAGAGAGGTTGGCTTTTTCAGTGTGGCTTCAGAGGAAAATATGAACTTGTTTAATGGTGGATTTGCATTGTGCTTTTGACAGGCTCAAAGGGATGCTTCTAGCAGTGTTTAACTCTAGCATTTATGTGCACCAGGGAAGTGGGAAGGAAGAAAGATGGTGCATCCTTAAAATAGTTCACAATTCAAAAAAACAAACAAACCTAAACCTCTATTCCCCTCCCCCTCTGACCCAGACATATTTTAAACCAGTCAGACTAAAGGTTTATATATACACTTTTTGTGAATGGCAAAGATTTTCAGTGTCTGACTTCTGTTTGAGAAGTAGCCAGCAATGACTAACATCCCTTAATCCAATTTATAAAGGATTTCCTCCCTTAAAAAAGCAGCACATTGTTTCTGTATTCTATGTTTATCTCTTCTCAGCAAATAGAGAAGGGGAGAGAGCTATAAAAACAAATCCATCCATCCATCCATCCATCCATGTATATTGTACTAGTACTGGGTTTCTTGTCTGTCATCATCATTATCTTTTTGTAAATGAGATATAGCCCAAATGGGAAATTTCAGCAAATTCTCTGCTCCTTCCATCTTCTGTTTCTTTCAGCTACTTTCCAAAATGATCTCCGTAGGATTAGGTATAGACACAAAAGCATGCAACTTTTCCTTCCCTTATTACGCTTCTGCGGTCCAATTTTTAAAAACAAGATTGCTGTCTATATAAATAAAAACATCTTTCTGACAGACGCTCAAAACAAAAGTTCCTCGTCTATGATATCTTCATACTTCTGGACACCCAAAGACCTCCCATATCTAGGGAAAGTCGCCCAGCTCCCCAGTAATTGTGGGCTAATTGAATCATTTGTCCATTCGTGGCTGGGTACTTATGCAGTTCTCCACAACCATTTCTGTGCAGCCAGCATGCAGTCTGGTTGCAAACCCTTGATTTCTTTTTAAAGGCAATTCCCACATCATCCCAAAACTTTACCAATGAAGGAAACAGACAGACAGACAGACAGACAGACAGACAGACAGACAGACAGGGCATGTCAAAAGTTGATCCCTGTTTCTCATAAACATACCCATTGCCTGAGAATCATGGGATTTGCAGTTTGGCACACATGGAGGGCACCAAGTTGAAGAAGCTGGAATAAGATATCTGCCTAAACCAGTGTTTCTCAACCTTATGAATTTTAAGGTTGTTCGTAATTCAATTCCCAGAATTCCCCAGTCCACACATCTTAAAGTTCATTAGGTTGAGAAACATGGCCTAGAAAGACAGGTTGAGATGGGACTTTCACCCTTCGGTTCTGTTTGTACCTCAGTGGATAATTTGCAGAAAGTAGTTTTGATAGACAATTGTTTATTGCTTTGACATTTATACAGTGAGTTCCGATAGGACCCCTATTTTATTCCCCCACCCCAATAAACAGAAACCTGCTTTAGTCACTGAGATATTTAGATGAAGTATGAAAGTGATCATGCTCAGTCAGGTAATATTTTGGATGAGGGTCAATAAGAGGTCATTTTAGACAGGAAGACAGTATTGGGGGTATATGATGGTTCTTCTATTATAGATCAGAATATGTTTTCTCTTAAAGAACAAATATGTAAACATTCCTAGTGGTTCTGGAAGAATAAATGACTTTTGAGGAATAACCTGAGCTACTGTGTTTCCCCCAAATAAGACTGGGTCTTATACAGTGGTGGGATTCAGCCAGTTCGCACCACTTCGGCAGAACCGGTAGCTAATTTTTTGTTGCCCAGGCCCAGAATCCACACAGAGAACAGGTTGTTCACATATTTGAATCCCACCACTGGTCTTATATATATTTTTTGGACCAAAAAACTCATTAGGGCTTATTTTGGGGGGATGTCTGACTTTGCAGCCATCCGCCTTCTCCCTCCCACCGTCTGCTTGCCCACACTGCAACAGCTTACAGGGCAAGGAGGAGGCCCGTCGCCTCCCTCCACCTGCCACACTTTTTCCTTTTCCAACTAGACTAAGCTTCCAGTCTCCGTCAGTTCTCTATCCGGGCGAAAAGTGTTTGGGGTGCTTGGAAATGGAGCAAATTGAATTGATGTGCTGTGTGGCCGCCAGCTCGTGGGGGCACCGGCAGCAGGCAGAGGCATGGGGGGAGGCAGGCGATCCCAATCCACCACCCACTCCGTCCCACTGTCTCTTGGCTTGCCTGCAGCCATGCCGGGGCAGGTGGCTATGCGGCGCCTCGGGATCGCCTGCCCCATGCCTCTGCCTCCCCCTGCTGCCAGTGCTGCCACATGAGCCTCCCGTGAGCCAGGCGGCCACACAGCACATCTGGATCGCCTGCCTCCCCTCCGCCTTTGCCTCCATGCTCGGACTTATCTGTGCTGCGCCAAGGGGCCGGCGGGCTGCTGATACTGCTGGACACCGTTGGCCCCTGCGCGCTTGCCACCCCTTGTGCTGGCCACGCCCACCCCCGGGCTTATTTTTGGGGTAGGGTTTATATTAGGGTCACCCCCAAAAATCAGTCTAGGGCTTATTTTCTGGGTGGGTCTTATCTTCAGGGAAACACGGTAGCTAGAGATAACCTGCCTTTTGCTGATCTGTCCATATTGATTCGTGCAAAATGCAAGGCTCCCTTTGAAAAATTGGTGTAAAATATCCAAACTAGAAAAAGTGTTTTTTCCCTTTAGAGTTTAAAAAAAATTGAAATAATATAGAGGATTCCCTTAATATGAATTATGATAAAGATTAATGAGTCAACAGAAGTATATATTATTCCCCACAACAAAGAGAAGCAGAGATGGTCAATTTGATTCTTTTATCCAAAGAAGAGAATATATCTAACCTTGTTTCTATTTTGAAATTGCTTCTGGATTTTGTGCTTGCAGTGGAGAGAAAAAAATGAAATTTTGAGTTTGTTTTTGCTAATTAGATAGGTTTATTGTTATAGAAATGGCTTGTACATATTGTTGTGTAAAAGTAAAAAGTTGTAGTTGTAATGTTGCTATCTTCTATTGTGCTAAAGAGAGACGGAAGTTGGTGCCTTTTTCTTTTCTTTTCCCTCTTTACACCATTCTTTTTCTCTTCTCTCCCCCTTCTAGTTTTTATTACTTTTTTGAATTCTTTGTATTTTATATTTTGATAAATCAATAAAACTATTTTTTTAAAAAAAAAAAAGAAAAATTGGTGTGAAATCAATTTTATTTAACACAAATTATGCAGGCTGTTTTTGTAATTAAATCTCAGGATGATTCACAATAAACCTAACATAGATAATGAGTAATAAATAATGAAACAAATAAAACCTGTACAATAATTTACTGCACTTTAGCAGATTTGCATAATTATTTTATTATCAGATCTTTGCACATAAATGATGAAGATAGTTTCACCAAAGGTTTTTCTCATTAGCTATTAAGTTGTCCCAAGAAGCTTTGTAGATAGTATACTGTGCTTAATTTTATTTATTTGTTTAAAAGACTTATTTATCCACCCATCTTATGTACCATAATTATGGGCGGCTCTCAAAACAACAATAAACACATATAAACTATAAAAAATATAACAAAAACTTGTGGCACTCTAGAGGAAACAGACACACCCTCCACATCCACATGCAACTGTACTGACCTCTATCCTCGCTCTACCCCAAAGCTTGTGGGAATAATGTACATATTAATACATTATTTGGGCATACACAAAGGATTTGACCAAGTCTCTTAGCAAGGGCTCCTTAGTTAAGATAATAAAATTCTGCAGGATTTAAAATTGGAAGCAGATGGTAGACTAGTTAGACGCTTGTCAACGTAAAGCAGGGGTGTCAAACTCGCAACGTCACATGACGCGTCTCGACATAATCGTGACTTTCTTGCCATTGCCAGCAATGGGGTGGGTGCGGTTTTGCTGTGATGCATCCGTCCCGCGGGCCGGCAGTTTGACACCTGTGATGTAAAGGAACACAGACATACTTACATGTGTGAGTTTATAAATAGAATATATAGAAACCATGGGTGATCTCAAATCTGACACTTGAGTGATTACTTTTGCAAATTGGGTAAAGCCACCGCACCAAAAATGAACTTAAGTAGCTAAAATATTACTTATTTTTAAAGATGATAACCTCCATTTTCATGGATAAAATAATCCCAAGTAGTACATGACAACATCTTCCTATTGAGGACCACACCTTATTAATGATGCTCTGTTTAGAGACAGAAGCTGGCACTGAATGAACAGGAATCAAAACTGGTCAGGGCCACTGATTTTTCATCTCTCTGTCCCCTAAATACACAGAAACTACATTATAAATTGCCTGTTCAAGTGCTAAAACGATGCTCAGTAAGATAATAACCTGAAGCAAATGTATTTTGGTTGGGAATATGTGTATTTAATTATTCTTCACCTTCCTCTATATCTTACTGATTATTTTGTCCCTTTGTTATTTTTTACTAGATCTTTTAATCCTATTGTGCAAGTTGCCTAGAGTCACTTCATGAATGAGGTGACATTGAAGTTGATAAATAAGTATGCAGACTGTACATATTTTGGTAGGATTTGAACAATGATTATACCAGAAAATATCTAGGAATTGTGACCCCAGTAACATCTCAGTTTAGGCACTATGCCAAGTATGGATATGTATGGCTTTCAGATGCTTGTGAACGCCATATCTTATCAGACTTAGACCACTTCACAAGGTGAAGGATGATAGGAATCGCATTTCAAAAATCCCTGAAAAGTTACGTGCATTCTTCTATATTCTGCCTATGAACAATAGATGATTTGGTGTGGCGAAAATGGAATGTATCGGTATTGTGGTCTGCTTGTGTGCTTTATGCAAGCATCTCTCTCCAGTTAGGATTAGAACATAGAATTGTTCAGTCCCGTCTGAGGTTATAATGGATCTGTAATAAGACTTTAAATATTTTCTCCTGGATTGGTCTGCAAACTTTCCTACCATTTCTTCCATCCTAAACATATGAAATTTCAACATCTTATATCTCAGCCTTTCCCAAACTTAAAGGTTGCTGGGAATTACATGCATTGACTCAACAAACAGATAGTTCTCCCCTTAGGAGCAGTCCTTTAACTACCATTCATAGTTACAGTAGCCTCAAAAAGGATCCTTTAACGGCCCATAAAACGCTTCTGGTTGTCAAAAAATGTTGTACCGCTGCCCCAAGGTCACATGACCACATTTCAGATGCTTGGCAACCTGTTTGCATTTACAGGTTTCATTATCTAGCAACTACTTATACTATTTTTCCTTTCCTTTCCTTTCCTTTCCTTTCCTTTCCTTTCCTTTCCTTTCCTTTCCTTTCCTTTCCTTTCCTTTCCTTTCCTTTCCTTTCCTTTCCTTTCCTTTCCTTTCCTTTCCTTTCCTTTCTTTTTTTGCCTACAGTATGTACCAGCTCTTAATTGTAAAATCAGTTACTTTCCATGGATTGGAATATACCCATCTCATAGGTGTGTATTAAAAGAATGATCAATCCAGTTTTACCAGTATGAAGGCATCATGCCACCAGTATGCCTACTTTCCTAGTTATCTTACCCATATAAGAGCAAATCTAGCTGGTTTGGAGAATTCTTGAGAGGCAAAGCTCCACGAAGCGAATTCATTAGTTAGCTATGATGAAACAGCTTCCTATTTAGGCATATTCCTTTTATAAAGATATTGTTGGTCCTAAGGCCATTGCCAATATTCAGAAATAGAATTGTCTTAAAAATATTATATTGGTTTATAAACAGGGTTCATCACGTACTTTTTGTGTTTTCTGTGAATTGACAATTATAGCCATCAATTAAGTATGAATTCACTTATGCTCAGCCTGCAAGTTTAATAATAACTATTCCAAACACTGGCTTGTTGTCTTGATGGGATAGACTGTCATGAAGATGACTATGAAGATTACTAGAGGTAGGTTGCAGTAAATAATCAGAAGGGGCTTGCATTCTCTTGTAGTTTTTGCAAGCAGCAACAGATAATGGATCAGCAACTAAATAGTTCTCACTTTGCTTGCAGAAGAGCTTTGACAGAAGGGTTCTCTGTCAAAATAATTTTATATCCTTTGTGCTTGTCATTCTGCTTTCTAGCAACTTAATGCCTGCATTTTAATATTCTCGGTTAAGAGCATCTGCTCTCACGATTTGGTATACAGTATATTGAGTGTGCTGCCTTTTCTTTAGCCTGGTCGCTTTACACTTTGGTGAATTTAACCAATTCTGTTAAATCCAGTTCTCATTTAGGGGCTTTTGTAATTGACAGATAGGAAAGTTGAATTTTAGAAATGTGCTGATCACTGTTCTGGGAAGTTACACAAAAGTTTGCATTGCTCCACAGCAAAAAGAGAGTTGCAGTCAGTATGATCCAGGTGTTGATTTGAATGTGGAAGCAAGGTTCCAATTCTGATCTGGCAAGGGGATCTCAATCATGCTGCTACCTTCCCTCTTGGCTGCTTTGTATGTTGCTTATAGAGATAAAGAGAATAAAGCACTCTGCATTCTAATTTGTCTCAGCAAATGGCAGCACCTGTTCTCATCAACTCTTACCTGCAAATAAAATATAGTAGTGGAGCCCTTTCTAATCCCACCTCCATCACAAGGGGAGTTAAACAAGACTATATCCTGTATTCTATCCCACTGCTATTTTAATTGCATTGCTCAGACTGTAAAATACTGCAATCCATTTCACACACGTATACACACACATAAAGACACACACCGCCAGAACTACACAGTATTACTCTGTGCTGCTGCCTGCTTGCCTGTCTCAGATAGGTTTGGAGGAGCCTGCAAACACTGGCTGGTTTTTACCTTGGGTAAAGTATACAGTCAAGTAGTTGAAAAGAAAGATGGTTTTGTTCTCTAGAAGACATTCTAGATGCTGACAGAAATTAATTACTCACAAATAAAAACAAAACCAAGCATTTTAAATACTTAAGTATCACCTTTCATTTGTCTTTCACATGTAAGCAACAAATTGGTTGGATTTTCATCTTCCGCACAGTGGGCCTCAAATGTGATAATTAGAATCTTAGTCATAAATGCAACAAATCTGTCTCTGTGGCAGTGAAGCTAAGATGATCTCACTTTTACTCAGTGGTATACAAATCTGCCCTTTATAAAGATCTAACAACCCCCAAAAGCAGTTTAGTTTACAGATAGTCCTTACTTAGTGATCACTTGTTCAGTGACCATTTGAAGTTACGATGGCACTGCATGAGGAGAACTAAAAAGTGGTCCTCAAAATTGCAGCCATCACAGCATCCCCACAATCATGGGGCTATGATTTGGACCCTTGGCAACCAGATTGCAATTATGATGGTTTTTGCATCACACAGTCATGTGATCACCATTTGCAGCTTTTCCTGCCAGCTGTTCACAAGCAGTCAGAGAGGAAGCAGGCAGGAGATCTCAAGTCACTCCTGGAGGTTGTTCCTGCTCCTGTTGCTTTTCTCCTGAGGAGCCCCCAGATGGTATGGGGATCTTGTACTCTGTAGCACCTGCCCCAGACTTGCCCATAGTCCATAGGGTCTACCCAAGCACCTCCTCATAACTCTCAGACTGCTTGCCTGGCACATGGTTTCAATGGCATAAGCAAGCTCTTCTGGATTCCTGTCTCATCTCATGTCGCCATCATATGGGGTCCTTGCTTAGTAACTTGCTCAGTCCTTACTTAATTATGGCAACCAGGACTGCTGGGACTGTATCACTAAGCAGTGCAGTCACTAAGCAAATGTGTCACTTTATGATACATTGCTTATCGATGGAAATTCCCCTTCCAGTTGCTGCCATAACTCAAGAACTACCTGCAATTTAGGATAACAGTTCTTTATCTGGCCACCTAAATTATCCCCAGTGGTTTGTTGAGATTTAAGGATCTCCTTCAGTGTGACTCACATGCAAATTTGCTATCTGAGATATTGGTTGAAATTAAACTTTGGAAGCAATTGTTTATTCCAACTTGTCAACAAATCTTAACTCTTCCGGGGAGAAAACTGCAACTTAATGATGTTTCTTGTTGTGTCCTCTCAGCTTAAGTATTAATAGCAGTGGATCTGGAGAAAACTATTTTGGAGGTAGGGCAACATGTTTTGAACCTTGATTTACAAATCTCCAGATCCAAAATCCCAAATTATATTTAGGGAACTTTTATCTTAACCCTTTTGCTACTCATAAAGGTGCTTCCCCTCTTTTACAGAGAAGCAAGGTTTAATGCTCTGCCATCAAGGCTTCAGCTTGCTATTACCGTAGATATTTTCAGAAATAGCCACTGAATCAATTCTAAGTTAATTTTCTAGCACTTCCCATTTGATCACATTTGTAATCTGCATTGATATACTCTTTTCTTGCTGAGCATATGGGCTGGGTTGGGTCCAAAATTACAGTATATATTTCTTTGCAGATGTTTCCACTGAAATCTCTAAGGTAGTTGCTAAATTTTGCTGCAGTGCAATTGCTGTCAGAAGCCACTGGCTTGAAGCTTGTTAAGGCTTGAATTGCCTCCTTGTTTTGAGGATTATAAAGGTAGCTGTCTAATGCTATTTGCTGTCTCAAGGCTCTTCTGCTAACACGTGGATCAGTTTCTCCTGTCCTAAATCTTAGTAGTTACAGTATATTATAATAGCCAAGAGGCCCCAGGAATGTATAGCAGATTATCCATTAAATAGCTTAAGCTAGTATAAGTTATTTAAATAAGTTTAGGAGCAAACTGTTGGATCTCTTGAGTCCTGGGTCTAATCAGATTTTGTGTTGGAGTTGAATTCTTGCAGGTCTCTTCCTCATTCTCCTTTATTTGCTTTTGTCTCTTCTCAAAGAAACCCATCGTAATTGTGATAAACTGTAGCTTCTTTTCAAGTGCAGCATGCCACCCAATTTGAAATAAATACTTCAATTGATATGCCACCTGCTACACTAATTTTAAAGCAGATAAATGTTTTGGCCAGCTATGTAAAAGAGTTGGTAAGACTGGCTGTTAGCCACGGGCTCTCTCCACTGTTTTAATCAGCTTGGGACTATGATATAAAAGGGAGAGTGTTTATTGGAAAACAGTGCACTTTTCAACCCAGTCACAAGGATATTTACTTAACATTGCATTTCATGTTCAAAAATTATAATGTGTGATAATCCTGATCTTTTGGTGCTGAGATGAAAAATGAAAATATGTAGAAAATGGATCAATGCAGCTATTATCAAAGTTAATCCAAATGTATTGTAATATTTTTATTAAAACCAATTGAACACTTGTATACCACAATCAGCCATTTGGTTAGTCCTGAGACAGGCATTATCCAACAATTTTCTATTGAAATAGCAGTAAGAGTGCATTTTATAATTTGGGGATCCATAACATTTTTAGGTGGTAGTGTAGTACTGCATAAAATCATGAGCATCTTGCACTCTCAAATACATATATACAATAACACTTAGGACTCCAGACTCAAGTGTTTTTTGTCCTAGAATGTTGCAAATTCTCATAAGAACACAGAATTGTGAGCCTGACAAACTTGTGAGATTTAAGCCATTTTTAATCTTTTACAATGATTTGTTGCAATAGAAGGGAATATATATATATAGCTCAAGGTTTAACTGTGAAGCACTTGGTGGTCTTTGAGCTTGGTTGTTTGCTTTAAGACATACTTCGTGTTTGCTCTAGCAGCCAAAATCCAGATAACCAGGCATTAACACCAGACAAACAAGAAGAAAACAATATCTTAAGTAAGGAACTACCAAAGAGAAAATCATATCTCCACCAATACTGGCAAGGTTAGCTATTGTATATAAACAGGAAGCAAACCCTACACTCACTAGTAATGATGTTTCCTAGTTAAGTAATGAAATGTCTGCAAGCAAACAATCAAGCTCAGAGACCACTAAGAGATTTGTTAGATTTAATAGGTATCACCTAGAGCAGGGGTCCCCAACCTCCAGTCCGTGGACCAGTACCGGGACTTGGCATGCCAGCAACCAGTCTGCACAAACAAGCAAAGCCCCACCCGTGGTATGCAGGCAGCACACAAAACCACGCACCCTCCGGTTACTCCACGGAACCGGTCTCTGGTGCCCAAAAGGTTGGGGACCTCTGACCTAGAGGCACAATGTTGAAGGCCATTCTTTATATTAATATTTACAGTGGCTATTTTTTTCTAAAGTATTTTCATTCTTTCAGTGTACCAAAATGCATAATGGAACCAGGTATCCTTTGGAAAACTTACTTGGTTTTTCACAAGACTTCAATAAAAAAATTGACTAAAATGTAGAACCCTATTAACTTTCAGTTTGGTCAGTTTCGGCTTACTTTTGAATTTGGCAGGGGGGGAAACGTTTTCATGAAAGCATCAGTTTTTATGTTTGTTTTTATATAGCATTTTTATAGTTATTATATTATAGGGCAAAGAAGGACTATATTTAGATTTGGGGAGCAGAAAGAATGTGTGTGGTTATTTCTATACAGGTCTTAAGACGGTAGAAATCAAATGAGAGCAGTAGGCATGGCTTTGCTCTGATTGCCTGTAATTGTGAACATGATCTGAGTAGAATGCAGACTTCATGAATCTTTAATTGTGACCAAATCTCACAAAATATGCTTTAGTTTCTACCATGGGGCAGAGAGCACTGCTCAAAATTTTGAACTAGAATGGGGGATATCTATTTCAACTTAATTTGAAGTCATTCATACAATATGCTCCAGTAAAATATAAACAGTAAAATCCAGGACTCTTGGCATAAGCCACTAAACTGCTAATTTTGCTCTGATCTCTGTCATTTGGGATAAAGGAGGAAAAAGTATTTTTAAAACTAAATGCTGGCTATTTTTCAGCATATCATTAGCAATGCCCTTTTTTTTTTTTTTTAGCTCTGTAGAATGTAGAACCAGAATCATACTCCATTTCCAGCAATGCGAACTCCTCACCCTAGATTTGAGTGGGGGGAAAAAGTTATTACTTTGCAGGAACCAATTGTGGAGCTAATTAGGCACTCCCGAGACACAAAGGAGCACCATCATTTTGGGACTGTTTTGCTGAATTTAGTCTGAAATGTAGGGCAGTTTTCTGTCAGTAATTGGCCCCAAAGCAAGGACTATGGTTGAAAAACACCTCATATTAGAGCACACTTAGCTGAAATCTCTTGGGAGGATGTCCTGATGAAGTTTATAAAAGGTCTCTGTAAATTAATGAAAATGTTTTCTGAAACCTCCCTGTATAGGGGCTGTAATTTAAAAATGGAATATCTAAACTCAAACAAGCAGGGGAGGAACATGTAGCAAACTTTATTAAACCAAACTAAACTTTGCCTCCTCCGATTCATGGGATTAGTTTCCAACCCACAAGGCCAAAGGCTGCTCTAGTTTAATGGGAATTAACAGTGAGAGGATCCTACTTTTAATTTGAAAGGATATTTTGGGCTCTAAAAGTATTCTTGGTTTCTTCCCACTTATTTAAGAAATACTTATCTGTAGATGGGTTCATTTCTGCTTGATTTACTGTGCCTTTCCGTGACTGGGTCTAGTTGGCCAGAACCATCTATAGCAAGATATGCTATAAACCCACATCTCCCGGTACAGTTTATCTGGCTGTTACCAGGAGTTGCTTTTTGGGGATGGTGCTGACATTTCCTTTTAAAGTTTGTCATCAAGCTATGTGGGGAAACAGGTTTGCTGGAGCTGGATGTAACATCAAATAGGCAAAACAGATGAATGTTCAGAGATATAGGCACAGTGGTTTCCATGGTGTCCCAGATATTACTTTGGTCTGGGTAATTTGTAGAAATAAGCAGTCTGGCCATTTTTAATTTCAGTAGTTGTAATGATCTAGGTCAGGGCTTTTCACCTTTTCACCGATTGTACCACTTTTAGGATATGGCAATATTCGAGTACCACCTAGCAAGGTGTCAAAAACTTGATGACCAAAAAAAAAAAAAAAAAACCCTGTTCAAAGTTGCAATTGCACTGAAATGACTTATGACCATTTTTCACACTTATGACCATTGCAGCATGTACAGGGTCATGTGATTTATATTTGGATGCTTGGCAACTGATTCATATTTATGATGGTCACAGTGTCCCAGGGTCATGTGATCCCCTTTTGCAACCTTTTGACAAGCAAAGTCAATGGCAGGGCTGCTGGTGGCCAAGTGCTAAGTTCCCTCCTTCCCTGCCTCCTCTTTCTCATGCCCACCTCCTTCTGAAGGAAGAATTTGAACCCCCCCCCATATTTTCTCTCTTCCATATATTCATCAAACAAGGAAAAGCCTCCAGAGACAGAAAAGACAAACTGCTGAGTGAACTAGCTTAAAAAGGCACATTCCCCTTTAAGAATTAGCTACTGGCTACTTCAAAATCCCTTGCAGCAAAACTTACAGCTAACAATAGCAGAGCAATAGAAGCTAACACAAGCCATCAGCCATCAGCCAAATAGAAATTGCCAAACACTCCTTAAGAACACAAAGCCCACATTGCACAAATCCCAGAACTTCAAAGTCACAAAAGCACATAAGAATCCTTCCACTCTCCATCTCCCTCCCTCGTGCCTCACCTCCAGCCATTGCTGCCTTTTTTCATTCCTCTTGGAGGGCGACCCCTCCCCCACTGCATTTCTTGCCTGTGTGCTGCTGCCAGCACAGGTGGCTGCCACAGCAGTTGTAGATGGGCTCATGGCCGGCCTGCTTGATCTCCTCTCCTCTCCCCCCACCTTCCTCCTTCCCCTTCGGTGCAGCTAGAGCTGACTCCGCCTCCTCCCAAGGCTGCTTCTTTTTCTCTCTCTCCCTCTCCCGCCCAAACTGCCTCCTTTTATAGCCTCTCCTGTCTCCGCCCCCCTCCTCCTACTTTCTCATGGGGGAGGGTGAGCCAGAAGTGAGCCTGGGGCCTTTGTCTCTCCCCAGCCACTCTGCAGCTCCAGAGGACTCTCTCATTGTAAGTCCTTGCCTGTGCTGGCTCTTTCCCTCCCCCATTACACTTGGCTAGGCAGGGCTGCGTACCACCTGCCACTCGTTAATGTACCACAAGTGGTACGCGTACCACCGGTTGAAAAGCCCTGATCTAGGTAGCCAGGGATTTCCAGGCATCATCAGATGGGATTTTGGAGAGCTATTCTTCTGACTTTCTCACTTCTGTAGCTCTATTAGACAAAGGTCCCCATTCTCTGATGACACCCACTTATGATAAACTTTATATGTTTGCCTATTGCCTTTTCTGCACAGTTTTAGGAACCAGATTTAAAGGGGCATGATTTATTTTAATAAATCTATATCCATGAAGAGATGGCAATCTATGTTGGTGGTTTTTTCATATGATGCTAAACAATGTGTATGTCCCTGAAATCCACATCTGTCTACCATCTTATTGATTTCAAATCTGACTCCACATAGCCCCTTAAGAGAGCTGATTATCCCAGGATTTCATATACAGCATTTTTCTAACAAAGGCAGGGAATGTTGTCTCAACGTGTTCAGTAAAGATATTACACAGCATATTATTTTGGATGTTGGGTTAGCCAGAATGTATTCACCTATTTAATAGGATCTTTTATTTGCCTACAGTCTTAATGAGCAATCAATCAACCTCATTTTTGTTGCTTTTGTCTCTCTGCTGTGTATTGTGCTAGCAATTTTATTTTGTCTAATATACATGCACAGTAATCTACAATGGTGAAAAACAAGGTTTGTAAATCCTTTGAAACTATCTGTAGTCCTGCAGTACTGTGACTTATTATGCTCTTTAGCAGGTCACTGTGAAATATACATGTGTGATAAAAGAAATGTATATCTGTTGACTTAGAGCAGTGTATGTTTGTAGTATGGAATTTACAATCACGGATGGGAGCAAAGTATGTGTGATAGTGAACAGAATACCTACTCAGTGATTCAGCATTGAGCAGGGAGGAAGACAGGAAAGTGTGTGGTGTCCTTTACTTACACAAAAATATATAAAGAATTCTTAAAGTGTTACTAGAAGCTTATTAGTTGAAGATGTGAACTTACATACATATTTATATGCAAAAGGTGTCTTTTTATTAGCTGAGAATTTGAATGCTTTGCAGTTATTGCATGATGTAAAAAGGAGTATGGATCTGAAAAGCAATATAATGAAGACATAGTAGTTGTGTTTGGAAGTGGAAATGGATGATAGAGCAAAACTAGAACAAGAAGATGAATGTATACAACTTGGAAAATGTTTACAAAAGTTGGGAAAAAGAATGGAGGAATTATAACATGTGCGAAGGGTAGTCACTAGCATGTGGTTGGTTAAGAAGAATAAGTCTTCTTTTTTGCTTTCTCTTCTACCACTTCGGTGTCGAGGAATGAAGTAAACGAAGCAAAATGGCCCTGAATAAGAATATGCTTCTGGCCAATTTGTTATATAAAAGTGAGACTTAGTAGCCAGGAGAAATATAAAGGTAAATTGAATTCACTCGGAGTGAGTGAGATACTTATGAAGTGTGTGGTAAACAAGAAGAAACAATCATTAATGAGTGATTGTTGAATGAACATGAATTAAATACATAAATGAACAACAAGTCCTAAAGAGGTCATGTAGAGACAATGAATGAAGACTGAATCATAAAACAAATATATGGAGGAAGAATGACTGGGCTATGACAAATGAAAAGACTGAGAAAGTCATGGTTAAATGAAGCTGATGAAATCCTCCAGAAGAAAAATGTGAGACATTTAGAGACAAAAGGCAATGTATGAATCAATCAATCAATCAATCAATCAATCAATCAATCAATCAATCAATCAATCAATCAATCAATCAATCAGAAATAAGGATAGTTTGTATTTGCAAGAATAGAAATCCATGGAGAGCTAGATTGAATAGCATTGGTATGAACTAGATTTACCTGTATTTTTTTTCTTATCTTGCTTCTTTAATTGGGGGGGGGGGTTACTATTTCTCACTCTATTTCTGTATGTTGCAAATGTTGCTCACCCTGAAAGGGAATAGTGAATTGGCTATTTATGTCTCTAGCAACCATGGAATAATGTAGATTATTTAGTACAACTGGGACTAGTTGAGAACTGGGATTGAGGGAGATATTTTTTTTTTAAAGGAAAAGCTAACTTGGAATCAAAGGGATTATGGAACTACATATCTATAAGATATATAGTTTAATCTATTAACTGTTTGTTGGTTTTAGTTGATATGTTAAATTTTGCAGTTCCCATGATTCAGAAAATTCCAGACGCAGGCTTAATATACTGTATTGGCTTAATATTTTTTTTTAAAAAGGGGTGGGGAGAATTTCAGGTTAGCAGAATACACATTTTCAATACAATCTTAGATATCATCCATTCATTAGTGTATATATTCAGGGTATTTGCAATTATAAATATAAATATTCTTTCTATAATCTGCATGTCTTCTGGTGGAAGAGAAGAATCCTAAATAGCTGGCTCCAGAACATTCAGAATAGCCTAATGAATGCAGCTTTTGCTGGTGGGAGATGAATGTTATCTAGTAATAAAGCAGACGCAGGCAACCTTTTATAGCTGGACCTGCCTTTGTTTTTTGTTTTGTTTTTTGTTTTTTTAAAAAAACTATATTCTTGGCATTGGAGTACTGTGGCGGACTTGACAGTGATGTGACAGGGGTACTAGAAAATTTGAGAAAGAAAAACTCCAATGTTGAATCCTTTTCTTTGTGCACTTGAGGTTTGTGGATTTTAAATAATATCAAAGCATGAAAGCGATTAAGGGGCTTATTTCACTGTTTGCTTTGATTCTTTTTTATACAGTAATTTTATTAAAGATTTTAACTACAACCGTAAAACCAATACAAACTGAAAAAATAGAATAAAAAGAGTAAAATGTGCAGACGAGAAGGAAAAAGGGGGAAAGTAGAAATAGAAAAGAATAAAGAATAAAGAAAAGAAATATATAAAGAAATGACTTCCCATCTTCACCACAAGTATAAACAATTTAAATAAGTTATCTCTTTATCTTAAAGTACAACAAATTATCTCTTTTTCTCATATCCCATTTCTGAAGTATAAACAAATTGTTAAAGCTTTGTCATTTCAGTGGTGATGTCAATATAAATCCATTAAGGGTTACCAGAGATAACAACCTGCCTTAATCAGATAAATCAATTAACATTATTTCCTTTTGCTTCTAACAAACTTTAGTTCTTTCCTTGATTCCTTTTCACTTTTTTTTTGTTATCCTTTTTCACAAAATTCTTCAAAACTGTAACAAACCTGTTTTACATACTGGAGCACAATGGCTCAGCCATTAAAGACTGACAGCCTAGGTTCTAGACCTGGGTGCCATGCGATGGGGTGAGCTCTTGTTACTTGCCTCAGCTCTTGTAAACCTAGTAGTTCGAAAGCATGCAGATGCGAGTAGATAAATTGGTACCACTTCAGTGGGAAGGTAACAGCATTCTTTGCCCCTCGGCATTTGGTCATGCTGGCCACATGACCATGAAAATGTCTTTGGATAATGTTGGCTCCCTCGGCCAAAAAATGGAGATGAGCACTGCCCCCTAGAGTGAAGCAGGACTGTACAGAGAAAACTTTCACCTTTACCTTTACTTTCCTGAAAGTTAGAAAATTAATCAGTAGAACAACCTGCATCCAGAAGTTGTGAATGTGAAGAGACTGGACAACCATTTGTCTGAAATGGTATAGGGCAGGGGTAGGCAACCTTGGCTCTTTTATGACTCGTGGACTTCAACTCCCAGAATTCCTGGCTCAGGAATTCTGGGAGTTGAAGTCCGTGAGTCATAAAAGAGCCAAGGTTGCCTACCCCTGGGGTTTCCTGCCTGAGCAGGGGGTTGAAGACTCCAAGGTCCCTTTCAATTCTATTATTGTTGTTGTTGTTGTTATTATTATTATTATTACCTTTCTCACAAAATTCTTCAAAACTTTAACAAACCTGTTTTATAAATCAAATATATCAAAATTATCCAGGTCACTGTCTTGATTTTGTTACTTGTATACCCTTTTTAATTATTAAGACATTAAGGATTGACGGAAGCTCATCCTTTGCTCTAAAGCATGTCAATCCAAAGGTTCCTAATAGCTGAAAATCACTTAACAAGCAATTTCTAAAAGTGATTAGAAAAGGAAGTGTGCAAACTTAGTGTCTTTTCAAATGTGTCAACATGTTTTGAGAAAGATGGTTATTTCCTCATCTCCCAGAGGTCTAAACACACCAAAGTCTGCTAACTTGTGGTCTCCTTGCAAGGAGCAGTTGCCTGGAGCACTTGTGGGTAATCTCAAGTCCTTTCCTTATCTGGAGAGAAATTAACAAATAGTCGGTCTACTCATCAGCTTCTCATTCTGCTGTCATCAATCTGGCTTTTCATGGAGCCATCTTCAGTCTGTCATTTGTTCCTTGGAAGTGATTCCTCTGTTTTAAAATGTTGTTTTAAAATGAAAGAATGTGCCTCCTAATTTAACTTTAGGATCTGCCAAGCTGGATGGGTGACCATAGATTGCCCACTATTGCATCAAAGTACGTATGTATTTCTTTAGATACATCCCCACTCAGCTTACCAAGAGTCATGCCAAAACCATGCTGTTTAGTGGTCCACTCCTTCACTGGTGGGACTCAATGAGTTTAGCAAATGGTGGTCACAGACTTCTGAACTGGTATATCTGCCCACTTTTAATCTCCCACAATGAACAGGATTCTAGGAAGAAGAAGAAGGCAAATTGATTGATTGGTCTCAACTGCTTAATGTCTTGGGCTGGGAAGAGGATGAAAAGTAATGGAGATTGGCCTTTTGGAGTCCCAAAGATGATGATGTGCTGCCTGAATCTGCAGGAAATGTCTTTTTAATTCCTTATTCTTGTGTTCAAAGCACAACAGTAGCAACAAGTTTGGTGTTCTCTGCTCACTATTCTCTTAGATTATATCTATTCTTTGAAAGATGTGGATACAGATCCCACTAGTTTTGATGGGCCTTTCACGGCATAATGAGATGGGTCTGCTAATTTTAAAGGCATTGGAGAAATTTGCCTAAAAAGAGAAACTTCGGTTGATTCATCATCCACATATGTTTTGGTGTCTCTGAGACCAAGGACGCAATCTGCCATTTCAGGATTGGTCAGTTCACAAATGAAAGGCAACAAGATCAGGCAACAAGAAAAATGGAGACTTGGCTTTAGGCTACTGTGTGGTACAGGTGGTCCTCACCAACTATCCGTTCAGTGACTATTCAGACTTGCAGTGGTGCTGAACAAGTATTTATGACTGATCCTCAAGGTTCCGGTCATCACAGCATCGCTGCAGTCACGTGATCACCATTTGCTACCTTCTTTGCCAGTTTCTTACACACAAAGTCAATGGGGAAGCCAACAGGAGGCTGCAAATGGCAATCACATGAGGTCCTTGCTTAATGATCCGTGATGATTCACTTAACATTGTCAATCAGAAGTGCTGGAATTCTCCAGCGTGAAGAATGGAGAATCCACCAATGGGTTAACTTGGACCTCCTGCCCATGTAGACCAAATCAATCAAAGCTGCCACGCCCGTCTGGCTGAGGGCACGCCCCCAGTTTCGATTTGGTCTTCAGCCCATACAGACGTGGTAGTTTTGGCTCCCAGCGATTTGAGATTCAGGTCTTATTTAAAATTATTCCATTGGTGGATTCTTTCATTGTTTTTTCTCATCTGACCAGCGCTGGGATCAGCGCTGTTTCTGGATGGTGAAAAAAAGTTTTTCTTGTTGTTGTTGTTGTAAATGCCTTTTTGGTTGAGTTCGTGTTTCCCCCCCCACAGCTGATCATCGCGGCTGCCGTTTTGGGCGCCGCGGGACGATCGGATCCCCATCGGCTTTGCTTTTGGCTTTGTTTTTGCTGTCTTGCCTTCTAGGCTTCTCTGGGTGGCCCCTTGGGGGAAGGAGTGCGTTCCCCTCCTCTTCGGACCGCTTGGCCCTTTGGAATTTTTGGCCGATCGTCGCGGCCGCCATTTTGGCCACCGCGACTCAATCGGCTGCTTTATTGTGATCCTGTGAGGTGCTGGTTCAATTTTGGGGCAGCTGTTGGTGTGAGGGGGGTGCTCCCTATTCTGCAGCTGTCCCAAGGTGTTCAAATTTCTCACCGATCGTTGCGGCCTCCATTTTTGGCGCCGTGTGTAGAAGAGAAGTTCTTATTTCGGTTTCACTTTCCCATTTCACCAGCATTCAGGACGGCCTTTCCTGACTAAAAAGAAGGCCTATCTGTTTACTTTCGTTTCCCTTCTAGCGACCGCCATCTTAGTTTCACACAAACAGGGAATTAAAGGCCACATTTTTTTGTCCCCTTTTTTCAGAATTATCAGTCTGCATTGAGTCCAGGGATTTTCCACTACTCAGGCCTTTCATCGCTGCCAGTTGGGGCCTTACTCCCAAGGACATAGTGGTCCCCTGTATTGTATATATAAGGCCACACAATATCAGTTGCCTGATAGCATTCCGCAGTCATTGGGCCTCGCCAGTCATAGCCTGTTGCCATAGTCTGCATCTAGTGAACGGTCAATACTGAGCTTGCCGTCACTAAGTGAGACACGTGTTGATCCCGTCACTAAATGCGAAATTGGCCTCAAAGAGGTCTCACGCTCAGTCTCATCATCGCTAGTGACCCGCGACATCCGTCGCTAAGTGTGAGTCCGCGCTTGCCGGTGGCCCGGACCATCACTGATCCATGTGGAGGCCAGTCCCACCAAGGTGGTTAACAGCCGCATCTCTTGCAGACCGAGACGCTTCAGCACCCCACTGAAAACTCTCACTTTACAATGGCAGATAACACCGAGCCACAGGCTTCCACCTCCGGTGGACATGGAAAGCGTAAGTCCTCTAGTCAGGAGGCAGCTGCAAAAATCAAGGCCAAGACCAAGGCCGGCTCAAAGAAAGCAGCCTCCAAAGCGGCCGACAAACAGGCCAGCCATAGGCACCGTGCCCTGGAGAGGCAGTTCTCCCATGCACAAAGACTGGCTGTAGGGGAGACGGTTAAGCCGCCCCCTACCACAACGGTGACACTACCTTGTGGCCCTCAACCTGAGCCCCAGGCCCCATCGTCCCCAGAGCGGGATTCAGAGGGGGCCCCTTCAACTGGTCCTTATCAGGAACTCCTTTCCCTCTTTGGAGAGGAACATTTACTCCAACTGCAGCGGGGCTTCGACCCCTTGAGAGATCGCCCCTGGCGGGCCAGGCTCCAACTGCCACCTTTACCCCCACAGCAGCGGGGCTTCGTGAGCTGGAGGATCCATCCTTCAAAGCTCATCTGCAAGAATTGGTTTCTCAGGCAGTTACTCAAGCCATGATGCCCATGAGGCGTCCTCAAGTGGCTCCCGCTCCCATGATCCCCATGCCATCACCTGATCCCTCGAGGTCAGGTGCCCTCCAGTACCCAATTCTGACTCACCTCCTCACTCCTTTGCCAGCGGGGGCTTGGAATACGCGGAGTATAGTCAGGCGGAGGGAGAGTGGTCGGACGATGAGGAGCCTATTCAGGAACCTCCTCCTCTAATAGGACTGTTTAATCCCTCGCTATTTCCGTCCCTGCTCCGCAAGGCCTGTGCGACCGGTAAGATACATCCGGTTCAGCCATCAGTACCTGAACAGGTGCCTGAACAGCTTCCTGGCCAGGACACGGACCCGTTGTTTTCAGAACCGGTGGTGCTACACAAACAAATACCTTGCCCCCCCATGTTTTTAAAATCCATTAGGGGACAATGGGAGGCCCCAATTGCTCCTCCCTCTACTGGGGGAATAGACTGTAAGTTGCTTGACACGGAACCGGTCCTGAATGAGGCCCTGGAGGTGCCTGAGGTTGATGAGTCTTTAATGCCTTTATATTCTGATTCCAGGGTACCTGGAGATATGGCGGAGGCGTTGAAGCCCGAGGATAAGAAATCCGAGGCTTCTTTCCGCAGGACACACCAAGCTTCAGCTTGGTCAATAAGAGCTTCTACTTCAGCCTCATTCTTCGCCAGGGTCTCTCTTATCTGGCTCTGCCAATTACAGGCTAGAATTCCCCCGGAGGAGGTAAGAGTCCATCAGGACTTGACAAAAATAATGGCCGCATCGCAGTACATGGCGGACGTATCTTTGCAGGCTGCCAGATTCTCTGCCCATGCCATAGCATCCAACGTCTCCGCACGCAGGCTTCTATGGCTCAGAAATTGGAAGGCCGAGACTAGACACAAATGGTGCGTAGCTTCCGCCCCGTACCGTGGCGCCCGTCTCTTTGGGGAGGCCCTGACCCCCTACTTAGTTGAAAACAGGGAGAAACGGAGGGTTCTCTATCACCTTTCCAGGAGACCTAGCCGTCGTTTCTCCCTGTATACCCGTCGACAGCCCTTTCGGACGGGATCAGATTCGGCCTCAGCACAGGTCTCCCGGCCTTTTCCCGCAGGCCCGGACCGTTCTTTTGACCGGTCTGGGTACAGGGACAGATACAGGCAGCAGGCCCAGGGTAAGAGGTCCTTCCGAGGCAGGGGTGGACGTCCCTTCCGTAGATCCAGGTGACTCGTGGAGGGAGGCTCCCATAGGTGGCAGACTAACTTACTTTCTCCACCAATGGGAGACCACGACCACGGACTCTTGGGTACTAAGCACCGTCAGGGATGGGCTGTCTCTGGAGTTCGTGGCCAGGCCACCCCGGCGCTTTGTTTCCTGTCCCCTTCCCGGGAATCCAGTCCAGAAGACCCTCCTGGGGGAGGCCATTCTGCATCTGTTACACATACGAGCCATAGAACGGGTACCAGTCGATCAGCTGAAACAGGGTTTTTACTCCATCCTATTCGTTGTTCCAAAGGCCTCAGGGGGATGAAGGGCGATACTAGACCTCAAGGGCCTAAACTCTCACCCCGGTTTTGCTATTCCAACAGCCATTACCAATACAGAGCCCTCCCGTTCGGCCTATCCTCGGCTCCCAGGGTCTTCACCAAGATCCTGGCGGTACTTGCCGCACACCTGCGGTTAGTACCGGTGCGCGTCCAATGTTACCTGGACGACATTCTCATCCAGTCGTCCTCCGCTCTGGCCGCCCAGGCGGAACTGGCCCTCACCATAAGGACTCTTCAGGATCATGGTTTCTCAGTCAACTTTCAAAAAAGTCAATTGGCTCCCTCAACACACCTACTACACTTGGGCGCGATAATAGACACAGACCCTTGCCGGGTCTATCTGTCTCGAGACCGTCAGAACAGCATTCGAGACATGGTTCTCAAAATATGCAGGAAACGTGTAGTAACACTGGCTATCCTCTCCCAGTTATTGGGAAAGATGATATCTTGCTTAGAGATAGTGCCTTGGGCCAGACTACACTCCAGACACCTTCAATGGTTCTTGCTCCCATTCCAAAGACTGGGCACAAGCTCTTCCAACCAAGGGGTACGGGTTCCTCTTCAGACCCTAAGATCCCTTCTGTGGTGGGCTTCCCCAGAGGTGACAAGAGGGTCCCTATTCAAGGAGCCCAGCAGGCTAACATTGACCACAGACACCAGTCTGTTTGGCTGGGGGGCTCATTTCCAATCTCAGTTGGCTCAGGGTCGATGGTCCAGAGCAGATCTGACACACAATATCAACTGGCTGGAACTGAGAGCCATTCATCTGGCCCTTCGCCACTTCTGCAACCAGATTGCGGGGCAACACGTGCTGGTCCTCACGGACAACGTGGCGGCAAAAGCCCATGTGAACCATCAAGGCGGTACCCGATCCCGGTATCTCATGGCCGAGCCCATGTTACTGGGGTCCTGGGCAGAAAACAATCTCCTCTCCCTGAAAGCCGAACACATCTCGGGGGAGGCAAATCGTCAGGCGGATTACTTAAGCCGGGCGACAGTAGACCATTCAGAATGGAGTCTACATCCAGATCTCTTCAGGGAGATATCGGAGAGGTTCGGGTTGCCGGTCCTGGACTTATTCGCCTCTCCGGCAAACTCCCAACTTCAAAGATTCTTTTCCAGGTTCCCCTCTCCGGGGGCGGAGAGGACGGACGCTCTTCGCAGCCCTTGGCCAGGGGGACTACTGTATGCCTTTCCACCTCTCCCTCTGATCCCAGCAGTTATCAGGAAAATATTGCAGGAACAGGCAGAGGTCATATTCATTGCCCCGCACTGGCCGAGACGACCGTGGTTTGCCGACCTCGTGAGCCTCTCCATGGTCCCTCCGTGGAGGATTCCTCCAGATCGGATACGACTAGTGCAGGGAGTCATACAACACCCGGAGCCTCAGTGGCTTCAGTTAGCCGCCTGGCACTTGAACGCAGGGCCTTGGCCCAAGAATCTTATTCCTCGGGAGTGATTTCTATGATTCAAGCCTCCCGGAGACCGGCGACCAATCGAATTTATGACTCCACTTGGAGACATTTCTGCAGTTGGTGCGACAGCAATCACTTAGCTATCTCAGAGGTAACCATTCCACGGATATTAGACTATCTGTTGGAGGGTGTTAATAAGGGCTTGGCGCCCAACACTATTCGCCGACAGGTCTCGGCTCTGGCCACGGTGTTTACCTGTGACACCTTGGGGCCAGTGGCCCATCACCCCAAGGTACGATCCTTTATCAAAGGGGTCACCAACAGTAAACCACCAGTAGTACATAGGTATCCCACTTGGGAGTTACCCCGGGTCTTACAGGCCCTTACTCAGGCGCCTTTCGAACCCATTAGGTCCTGCACCTTTAGGTCCTTGTCTCTTAAGGTTGCTTTCTTGGTTACAGTTACCTCGGCTAGGCGTATCTCAGAACTGGTAGCTCTTTCTGTCAGAGAGGACTTGTGTGTTTTTCACACGGACAGAGTGGTCCTGCGATTGGACCTCTCATTTGTTCCTAAAGTTAACACCATTTTTCACAGGGCACAGGAGATCGTGTTACCGAACTTTTGCCCTAATCCGTCTCATACATTGGAACGGCAATGGCACACTCTCGATGTTCGCAGGGCGTTATGCTGTTACATCAAGCGGATGGAGTCCTTTCGTAGATCTGAAGCCCTCTTTGTTTCCTTCCATCCGGCCTCCAAGGGTAAGAAGGTTTCTTCTTCTACCATTGGCAGGTGGATTAGAGCCTGTATTTCCGAGACGTATCAGGCGTCTTCCTTAACGGTTCCAGGTCACTTGACGGCCCATTCCACTCGCAGTGCTGCTACCTCTGCAGCATGGGACACACAGTCCAGCATGGGGACATTTGCAGGGCGGCGACGTGGTCCTCGCCTTCCCCTTTCGTGCGCCATTATAGACTTGATAAGTTTGCCTCGGCAGCGGCCTCTTTTGGCCGCAGGGTATTGCAACAGGTAGTGCCGGCGGCAGGGACACTGGCCCAGTCTACTCCCCTCCCATAGGGACAGTAGGGCTTTGGTAAGTCCCATTGGTGGATTCTCCATTCTTCACGCTGGAGAAGGGGCGTTGTCTTACCTGAACGCCTTTTCTCAGCGTGATGAATGGAGAATCCACACCCATCCCTTATGCGCAGTCAGGTCCAGTGTTTAGGATCTGGGAGCCAACACGTCGTACAGTCATTGGCTTCGCCCTTTTCGAAACTGGGGGCGTGCCCTCAGCCAGACGGGCGTGGCAGCTTTGATTGATTTGGTCTACATGGGCAGGAGGTCCAAGTTAACCCATTGGTGGATTCTCCATTCATCACGCTGAGAAAAGGCGTTCAGGTAAGACAACGCCCCTTTTCCATTGCTAAGTGGTGTGGTCACATGACATTATGTTTTACAATCACAATGGAAATTCCAATTGTAATTGTTCTCATTAACTAAGTTCTATCTGTAGTGGAGTGCTACTTTCCAACAACTTATTTCAACCTCAGTGTCTGGGGGAGCAAGGAGGAAATGGATTATTTGTTATGTATAAATCTATTCGTAATGGCTCTTTCAATTCTTAAGACATTGTTTTTTGAGGGGGGATTGTTGTGAAGAATAGCTGTGACATTTTGTAGTATGAAATTTTGCAATTCCAATTTCTAGCAAGATCATCTACTCCACAATTTCCATCATCTACTCCACTATTCAGAAATTGAATAGTTCAGCTTTGATTAACTCCCCTGTCCTTATCCAAAATTATTTTCCTTCTTCCTAGCCTTTTTCACAGGGAGCTTGCAATTAAAAACTGAAAAAGGAATATTCTTTTCAGCTTCTTAAAAAAACTCAGATGCAAAGAGATTTATTCAGATTTTACTTGTCTTGCAATAGAGGGATATAGTAATTTTTTGGTCAGAAAATTAAATTTTTATCCTGCTTTGAATGTCAAGAATAAATGCAAATGCACAGGCTATGAAACCAGTTATTGCCTTTTATTTTCCTTAAAAAATGAAGGGCATTGTGTTGCTTCACGTGTGTCTTGATAAAATTAGCACCTTTGAAGTAGCCTTGATACACTTCTGCAAACACCTGTCAATGATACCGGATGGCCAATAAAGCAAAATTATTAAGGTATTTAGAACTGATCTAAATCAAGCAGATAACTCCCATCCACCCAAGAAAGCCTGGTTAAAGAATAGGAATTATAGCATGGCTGGCTCAGGAATTCTGGGAGTTGAAGTCCATGAGTCATAAAAGAGCCAAGGTTGCCTACCCCTGGCCTAGATTATAGGTTTAATATATTTTCCCATTTCAAAAGGGTAAGGAATCACTATGCATGGGATGGGAGGATACAGTTTTGATTGGAAAAGGAGTAAAGACTTGCCAAAAAAAAAAAAAAAATCCAGGGGCCTCAGATTGCTCTTCTCTCTACCATAGGATAGCTTGACAGAGGAGTTGGGTTGTGGTTTAGCTGCTATATATAGTCATGCTTACTTTTTCTTGAGTAATCATTAACCTTTTGTAACTAAACATGAAGTCTTTAATCATTTGCAGAATAATGACTCTTCAGCCTCTGGCTACAAGACTGGTGGATTGGGATAAATCAGCCAGCTGGCACCCATCTGTCTATTAATGAAATAAACTCAAGTTTTTAAAAGTAGGCTATGTCTAAGTGTCTTGACTTGAAGAGACATGTTTTTATTGAGGGAGTGTAGATACATTTTTGCTGTTCTAAAGAGTGCCATAAGAGTTCTGTTGCTTTAGCTATCTTTTAAACAGGTTGGAAGATGTTTAAAACTGCAGCCCAGTCTGAAAATGAAAGTGTTATGCTGTCAATACCCGGCAAGTGATATGATTTATAGGACAAGGCATTGTTGCAGATTGCAATTCTGGTTGATCTTAATGCACAGAATAAACTTGTCATCTAGCCCTTGGCAGATGTTGCTTGGTCTCAGAAAAATTATTTTATTCGGCTCCCTAAAAGCTATATGGCTTTGGTACAGAAAGGGCATTGAAGAATTGAAGTGAAAAAGAGGCCAAATTGTTGGAGTCTCTTGGGTGTGGCTTCAAAACATTGTTTTTATTCCTTCGATTCTAGAAATATCTCTATCTCAGTAGGTACTTCCATGTGCTTCTACTTATATAGGGAACAGCCAGGTTAATAGATCAAAGATAAATATTATGCAATACAGACAATTATGGAAGAATTGAGCATGCTGAGACTGGAAAAAATAGGCTTTTAATATTCTAAAATTTAACATCTGGAATAAATGTTGGCTGGAACAGGTGAAATACTAAGGATATCAGAAAGAATTCTGTTACAATATTATGTTGTGATCACCAAGAACCACATCAGATATTAAAGGTAAAGGTTTCTTCTGCCCAGTTGTGTCCAACTTTAGGGGTGGTGCTCATCTCAGTTTCTTAGGGAGCCAGTATTGTCCAAAGACATTTTCCGTGGTCATGTGGCCGGCATGACTATATGCTGAGGCACAAAAGTGGAACCTATTTATCTACTTGCATTTACATGCTTTCGAACAACTAGGTGGAAAGAAGCTGGGGCAAGAAGGGAAGCTCACCCCATTGCATGGTGCTTGAGTCTCAAAACCGAGCTCTCAGCTTTCCATCCATATCACATCACATTAATTAATCACATCAGACATTAGGAAAGTGCATTTCCACGTGTGCCAATAACACTTCCATTTGCACTTCTGGTTTTGTGCAGTAGCTCAGCAGCCGAGGGATCGCGGGGCTCCGCACCCTATGGCCGATTTTTTTTCTGTTTGGGGACTCTAAATGGGCCTAAACTTGCCCTGGAGAGGTGACAAAGAAGGAGGGGTGCCCCGCTGACCGTGGAGAGACAGCGGTCAATCCGGTCATCCAGGGAAAGTCCTCCAGAAACCAGCAGAAGAAAGGCTAGCTTCACTCCAGTCTACATGCAGCCGAAGCCAAAAAGCACTAATCTAAACTTCATCGTAAACAACGTGTTTGGAACTGGGTAAGAATACCGATTCTCTCTCTTCTACTTGATAATTGATTTCCTGAGGGAAAAAAACCCAAGAAGCAAAAATCCTCTGAAAGTGAGAAGGAGGGGGACTCTTGCTCCACCCTCCCACAGATGGAAGCGGTGAATTAAACTTTTATGGGGGACAGAAATACATTGAAATGAAATGAATATAAGACTTAAATCTGGATAAGTTTGAAATTGGTGGAATTAGTTAAAATTTTCTTTTTCAAAAGATTATTGATGAAAACAAAAGAAAGTAATTGCCTGTTTGAAAACTGAAAAATGAACTGGTGCTGACATCTAGTGGTGGATGAAAATATACAATTGTAGTTGCTCTGATACAGGAATTGACAGAAAGCCCAGAAAAAGATAACCTGTTTTTTGTGACCTTCAATGTTTTAACTAAACAGAGAACAGCTGCAACAAAGAAAAGAAAACATTTTGGGCTATCTACAAAGCGAGAACCATAAACCTTAGGGGAAAAAACTGATCCTCCTGGATTATAAATATTATTGAACTGTGACTCTAAAGCTATTTGCAGAGAAAGGAAAACTTTGATTTTTGGGTATCATGGAACATCAGAGATCTGCAGAAAGAACATATCAAGAAAAAACAAATACTTTCCAGGAGGAAATGTATGCTATGTTGCAACTAATAAAATTACAATGACTTCAAACCACGAGGAAATTAAAAACAACTTTGAAAATATAAATGAACACATCTTCAATTTAACCTCACAACAAAATACTCTCAGAAAACAAAAAGAGAGAGTGATCAAATAAAGCAGACAACTGAACATACACTAGAGGAAAGAAATTTAAAGATGGAACCCAACAATGGAAGGAATTATGACTTAACCCAGGCAGAGAAAAACTTGCAAGAAAAGCCTTCACTTCAAGATTGCAAAATTAAGTCTGAGGACAAGAAAAAAGATTTGTCAAAAAGGATTATAGAGCTGTCAGGAGAACTACGAGAACTTGAGAGACAAAAAAATGATAAGAGAAATTAAGAGAGAGAGAAAGAAAAAGATTTTCAATGAATATGAAGGGGCGAAACATTCCTACAAAAACATCTTACTTGACTTGTCTCTTGTACCTACAACAACATCTACAAGAGTGTGGGAAGACCTTCTGTTCCAGCGGAGCATACTGATTAGGAAAGATGTTTGGCAAAAAAAAAAAAAAAAAAGCTAAAGTTAGAAGTAAGAAAGTAGATGATGGGATCTATCAGATAGAATATCTAAAGTTTAAACACCTGTTTGAATATGGTTAAAGAAATAGAAAATTCTGGATATAAATTCTGGATATAAATAAATTTTAGTTTAACAAGGATGGGCCCCTCAAGTAACATAGTATTTTTTATGATATGAAAAATATAAAAATGTTGGGATGGTTTATATGAGGAAAATGTTTTAGATACTTAAGTGTAATTTATTTTGAGAAAATTTCAATTGATAAGAATGTTTTGAATAGATTTAAAAGATTAGATGGTTGGACTTATTAGATGGAATATTTAAAGATTAAACATTTGTTTGAACATGGTTAAAAAGAATAGAAAAATTCTGGATATAAATGTATTTTATCTTAAGAGGGACATGTTTCTCAAGTAGTATACCATTTCCTTCTTTTTTTTCTTCTCTTTTGTTTTTGTTTTAAGATATGAGAAATGTAAAATTGTTGGGATGGTTTGTATGAGGAAAAAGATTTAAATACTTAAGTGTAATTAATTCTGAAAAAATCTTAACTGGTAAGAATGTTTTGAACATTGTGGGGAAAACAAATCTAAATAAGAACTTTGAAAACAGGATTTATGACAAGGTAATTAAGATGATTAATTAGAAAAGAAGCTTTATATTGATGTGGTAGTTACTTGTAGAAATACTAGAAAAATGTTTATATTCAATTGTTATCAAAATACTAAGAAATGTACTAATTCAAGGTTGATAAAAGAGAATATTATTGGAAGAAGAGAAAATCAAGGAAAGCTACTATGTGGATTATGGAATTATAGAAATGAATTGTTATTGATTGTTTTTAAATATAAACCCAGACAACATGCTGTTTACCAAATATTAAGGTGATGTTAAAAAATTAATAAAAAATATTAAAAAATACTTCCAATGCTTCCATTTCTCTTGTCCCATTCTGTTCTAGAAGAATTCCTAGTCATTTGGTACAGTGTTCAAGAGATCCCATAGGGGTTGTGAAAACACCTTTCTGCCAAAATAGCGATATGATGAGATGTAATCCCCAACAGAAAAACAGTGTGTGTTCCTTTCTTACTTGATAGAATTGTCCTAATCTAAAAGAACAATAGAAAAATAAGACCAGTACTAGCAGAAAAATCTACAACCCTCTGATTCCTGTCACAACTATTTTTTAGCATTCGTGCTTGTTAATCTGAATGTGATTGTTTTTTTCTGAACAGAAATCAATGGTAAACACAATCTGTGCTGTTAGCAGCAACATTTAAAAATAAAATACAGTCTTTGGGGTAATTTTGTAAATTACTGCAGTTAATTTGGGCATGTCTATGGTTAGTAACAATCGTGTTGTAAACAAACAAACTGGGAATGAATATTTAAACTGAGACAGTGCCTTTACACTGATGAAAATAAATGATAGAAGCCAAATTGCTCCCCATCTAGGCCTAGGTACGTGGGAGAGATATGAAAAACCAGCCTTTTTTTGGTTGTTCCTGCCACCTGTCTCTAGAAGGGAATGGAAGGTTAGTGCAGAGGTCCCTAATCTTTTGGGCACCAGCGACTGGTTCCGTGGAGAGAGGTTTTTCCGCGGACTGGAGGGTGCGTTGTTTTATGTGCTGCCTGCATCCCATGGATGGGGCTTTGCTTGTTTGTGCGGACCAGTTGCTAGCATGCTGCGGCCTGGTACTGGTCCACGGACCGGGGGTTGGGGACCCCTGGGTTAGTGGACTAGTGCAGGTGTCTCCAAACGTGGCAACTTTAAGACTTGTGGCTGGGCAATTCTGGGAATTGAAGTCCACAAATCTTAAAGTTGCCAAGTTTGGAGACCCCTGGACTAGTGGAAGTGCTGAGTGTCTCAAGTGTTTGGGAACTTTTGCAAGTTGCTCATCCCTGACCTCAGACTTGCCAGGAGCCATTCCGAGCGGGAAGTCTCTTGTAGTATTGTGAGACCTGGGGGAGGAAAAATTATTGAGGAACGTCCACTGGCATTTATATGTCTGTTACTGCTTTGCTTATTAACCCAACTTACCCTTTATCCTTGTTCAAGGACTGAACCAATTTCTTTGATAATTAATACATGCCTTTCATATGCTTTTTGTTCCACTGATTCTTCCATTTTAATTTTTGCCTATCTACGGAAGAGTTCTAAACCTACTTCAAGTATTATGAAGATTAGTAAAACCAAACATGTGGGCAACAGTGAGCAGCCTACCTACCACCTTACATGTCAATGAAAAGCAGGTTTCCACCTATGCAGCATGGATGCCTGCACTTTGGCAGTTTTCACAGGCACAGTGTTGGCTTTCATGCAATCCCACATTCTGTATTATCAGTGTGCTCATGCTGAAACCAATTTAAATGCAATATGACTGATGGTTTCCATAGTCCAGACATATGTGACCCATATGTGAACCTTGCCCTAAGCTATGTCAGAGGTATGATCTGTAAAAACTGTTTTCACTAGTTTTTAATTAACATCTGAATAGGAATCTAGTCTCCTTGATAATTTGGAGAGAAAGGAGGCGTATTTTAATTTTTTGAACAGTACTATGGTTTCACTGAACATAAAAGTTTACATTTTTCAAAATAACTTGTATAAATGTGTCTTGGAAATTTTCTTAGTATCTTAGGGAAACACTCCACATGCATATGCCACAAAGCATGTATATCTAAAGAGATCGGTTTTTGGCAAATTTATAGCATATATTCCAACTTTTTTCTAAAGTCTTATTTTAACTTCTCAAAGATGAATACTGTAGACTTGATTTCCAGAGCAAGATAAGGAAGCGGAATTCCTTGGCATTTACTTTCAGGGACTTCACTTTCAAGGACAGTTAATGGAAGGGAAGTTCTTACAATTCATTCCTTTATTAGTCATTTTAATTAATGTTTCAGTTCTGTAAGCTACATTAAAAAAATTGGACCTATCTTTTAATAGGAAGTTGGAAAACAATCACTTTTTCTTATTTCTACTTAGGGTTGTTTGGGGCATTCTCCTAGTATCTATGATGCCTTTAAAAGTGAGAGAAAGCCATACTTTTATAACTGAAATTTATATTACAGCTGGACCGAATGGCAGTTCAGGGTGATTTTTGGACTGTGAAAGATGAAATTGCTTAAGTTATCAGTCAGCAATTCCTGTGTGTTTGGTAAAGATGTGGCACTGAGGATGATCCTCAGCTGGACTCACTGTAGATAATCCCCAGACTTTTGCAACTTGAGTTTCTTACCAAAATACTAAGACTGCCTTTCCACCCCAGCTTTTGGCACTGAAAAGTTCAATTTCCTTAACTTGAACCTTTCATCTTTCCTAAGCCTGTAACTTTAGCTTGCAAACCACAATGACAGTCTTGCATGCTTTGGTATTCACTTTACATAAGGTTGAGGAGCTGAAAGCTGATCCACGGGAGAGGCAAATGGATTTTAATTGTACTAACATATGTTGCTATTTTTCTCTTATGGTTTATGTGGCCTAGCAGGATGCAGCTTCGTTCAGTGATTCAATCTGTGCCTTGCCTGCAGCTGTTTGGGGGAACTATAAAAGCCACTGAATGAGTTTGCTCCAGTGAGATGCTATGGCTACAGTAGTCGTGTTATGCTGAATTCAGCTGCAAAATAGATGAAAATAAGACACCTGCAACTCTTATCCTCATAAAGCCTGCCAAGGCATTAAAATTAATTACAGAGATTTTATTTTATTTAGATACAGGCAGTCCTCAACTTACAACCACAACTGGGTCCAAAATTTGTGTTGCTAAGTGAGATAGTTAAGTGAGTTTTGCCCCATTTTACAACCTTTCTTGACACAGTTGTTAAATGAATCACTGGAGTTGTTAAGTTAGTAACACGGTTGTTAAATGAATCTGGCTTCCCCATTGACTTTGCTTGTCAGAAGGTGACAAATGATCACATGATCCCAGGACACTGCAACCCTCATAAATATGAGGCAGTTGCCAAGTGTCTGAATTTTGATCACATGACCATGGGGATGCAATGGTCAAAAGTGTGAAAAACAGTCATAAGTTCCTTTTTTCAGTGCCGTTGTATCTTCAAACAGCCACTAAACAAATGGTTGTAAGACAAGGACTACCTGTAGAGTAAGGCACTCGTGGCCCCATATTTGTGGAACTTTCTTCTTCGGTGTGTTTTGTATCTTTCCTTTTTGGGGGGATGGGGGTGGGGAGGTAATCATTAGATAGGTTTTCTATATAAAAAAAAACCAAGCTATTTAAATAGAGAAGGTAGATAGGATTTTAAACTTGAATAGTTTTCAAGCCAGCAGTCTTAACCAATTTTTAAGTATTTTCTACGCTGCTCTTTTTTGCAGTCATAATTCTCGATGCTGATGCAGTATGACTGTGTTATTATAGCAACTATACATTGCCTTGGAGAAGCTTTTGTTTTGAAAGGCGGCATTGAATTCTTGAAATTAATTAATAATGATTGGAGAGGGAACAGCCATCCAGTGCAGAATGCAGCTTTTGTACTTGCTCTATTGTTCCGCTTTTTTCCCAGAGAAAGAACGGTTGCATGGGAATTTCGGCTTAGCAATAGATACTCCAAATTTCTTCTTTTTACCTCTAGTTTTGTGGTGCATTTTCATGCTGCTTTTGCATTCTGGGCAGTGATCTTGTTCCAGAGTAGCAGGGTCTGCTTTGGGGAACCTAGCAGTTGAGCCCAAAATTTCTGTTGCGAAGCAAGGCAGTTGTTAAGTGAATTTTGCCCCATTTTGCATCCTTTTTCCCCACCGTTGTTAAGCGAATTACTTTGTTGTTAATTGAAAGAGGCTGTCATTAAGCACTTCTGGCTTCCCCCATTGACTTTGCTTATTGGAAGCCAGCTGGAAAGGTTACAAATGGTGATCACATTACCCCAGGGACAGTGCAACTGTCATAAATACATGCCACTTGCCTAGTGCCCGAATTTTGATCACGTGACCATTATTATTTAGCATATGATGGGAACATGATAGAAGAGAAGTAAACATATACACACAATCCACGTAATTATATACAAAACTTCTATGACAGTGGCCCCATAACTGTAACCATGGGGATGCTGCAATGCTGCAATGGTCGTTAAATGTGAAAAACAGTCATAAGTCACTTTTTATAGTGTTGTAACTTTGAACGGTCACTAAACAAGTGGTTGTAAGTCAAGGACTACCTGTAATCAAAGTCCTGATGTTGGAACCATCATTCACATCAGAGCCAGGGTTTATTCCTTTGGAGAATGTTAGTTGTTGTGTTCCCAATATCTCTGGAAGACACCAGGTAGGAACAGATAAGTTGATGTCCCACGATTATATGTTTATGTTGCTAGTAAGCTTTGCTAAGTTAATTTTGTTGCATGTTCTCCTAGACAACTACTAATCTGATTCTCTCTAATAAAATAGGTCTTGGTAAAACTATTTTATGAAAAGTTACCTTTTGAGCCTCAACAACTCCCCTGAGGTTATGAATCTTCCTACAACTTTTTCCTGTGTATGTACTGTGTATGTACTGTCTATTCTGGGGAGCCTCCCAAGATTATGAAATACTCCCCAAGGAAGCATTTGCCTCTCATAGCAGCTAGGTGTTGATTCTGAGTGCTTTTCTACCCACCAAAGAAAGTGTGTGGGGTTTGCTTCTCCTGAAAATCCACATGGGTTGGCCATTAAACCAAATGCAGAACATTCATGCATGGAAAATTGGCCCTTGGTGCCTCATAGCATAATTATGTACTTGTCTGTAGTATCTTGTGTGCTGCAAGAATTAGTGATATCCGGGTTTAGCCCTAGTTTGATTTATTCAGATTATCCCACTGGAAAAAATCATTATGGGTGGGTTCATACCTGCTTTCTTTCAGAAGGTTGCTTGCTTATAAAAAAGACAACTATTTTGGTGTCTTTACACCTGCTAAATAAATGTCTAGTATTTTTTGTGCTCAACTGGAGTTTTTTGCATCCTTGAATGGTTTTGTGGCAACAATGACCTTTTCTTCTTTGCATATGCCATATTTTCTCTGAGATCCACTGCCATAGGACAGGATTGTTAATGGGAAACATTAAAAAAAAATGTTTTTGGCACAATGTGAGGGTTATAAAAAAGTTTAAAACAAAAGACCCATTTGTGAATTTAGAGTTTTTCCTCATAGAAGGGAGAAAAAAATCCCTGCATTAAGCAAATGAAAACAAATCACACTCAAGCAGGATCATTGTTCCCAAAGCTTTTTCTGGAAACTAGAACATTTTAAAAATGTTTTATGTGAAAAGGACATAAATTACTTAAAAGCTGTTTTTAGGCAAATAGTTTTATTGAATAGTTCTGTCTACATGTGAGCTGTGTTAGGATCCAATATGTCCTTTGAAGCTATTGTGCCAATCTTCCCTGTACCTTTTCAGAACAAAACTTCTTAAATGTTGCAGCTGCAAAACACTTTATTCTTAAGCTGAAATTTATGTACCTGCAGATACTCTGACCCAATTTTGGTTGAAGATTAATTGTAATGGTATGGGTAACTTTGAAAGTTTTATTTTACTCTAGTTTGAAAAAGAATATGGGGCATAGATTGGAGAATTTTTAAAATATTGAAGATGTATGCAGCTCTTAATCATCATGCACGTTATTTGTATTAAGCCATATTTTTTGTTTGCTGCAAAGTGGTTTTTTTTTAAAAAAATGTCTTTTTAATATAAAGCCAATAAATTATCTCAGTCATTATTATTTAAAACAATGTTTCTTCAAACATGGCAACTTTACGATGTGTGGGCTCCCAGAATTCCCCAGTCAGACACTCCTACATTTTAAAGTTGCCAAGTTTGAAAAACTGTGATTTAAAGCAAGGTTATAGGTAATGTTGACCCCATTCTTCTCAATAGACCTTGCCAATTTTTTTTAATCAATTCAGCGTGCTTAATATTCTCAGCTCTCACTCAGAGCTTTTTTTTTGTATTGATATTTCTGCTTGCATTTAGCCTCTCCAACAACTTTATTCAGACAAAACATTTAGGTATTCTGCTTCCTGAAGCCTGCCCAGGCACTCAGATGGCATCTTTGTCAGAAGAGTCCTGTTCTTGTGCTCACCTGGAGTGGCAAATGTATGGGCATGCTCAGTGTTCAGTATTTCGATTGCCAGTGGCTCTTCTTTTCTCGATAGAGAACACGCTGTACATTTTTTCTCTCCGGGGGAAAAAAAATTCTACTACTTTGCTTGATAAAGAGGGGGAAATAGAGTTGTATCTCAGAGTGCGTGTATGTATGTGTGTGTGTGTGTATGTATCTGTCTGTATCTCTCTGTGCCTGTGTATGTATGTGATTTCCCTCCATTCTTTGAATAGCCAGGGCAGTGTAATAGATGATTAAATGGTTATAAAAGTACTACCATCTAGAAAACTAGAAGCTGGAATAATTTTTACGTATTACCTTACTTTGCCTACCAGGCTTGGCTAAAAAAAGGGTGGCTAGGGCATGCCAGGGCATGGCTGACAGCATAGTCTCAGCTTGGAGTGTCTGTTGCTCACATAAAGAGCTAGATGAAAAATTCAGTGTTAGCAAAATGAGCTATAGATTGGCTTGCATCCTCCATTCCTATCATGGAGCAATAGTGCCTCCCAAAGTGTGTAACTAAGATGTTTCATGGGCATTTTCTTTCATCTGTAGACCCTCTCTGAGTGAGGGAGGGAAGGTAGCCCAGGCATCACTGCAGCAATCAAAGAGATGTGAAAATTCATTCCAATTTCTTCTTCATTTTTGAAGAAGAAATAGCTTGATTCTTTTTTTGTTGTTCTTTGACGGTTTGTCTTCATTTTCTGTGTTTCCTACTGCATTTGGCATCCTTTCTCCCTGTTATTTGACCAGTCCAGGACAGATATTATTTTTTTTGTTTTTCTCCCACCTATTCATCTAGCGCATGGGTGTCAAACTCACCACGTCACGTGACATGTCGCGATGTATCGTGACTTTTTTCCTCTTGCCAGAGCTGGGGTGGACGCGGCTTCCACGTGACGCATCCGGCCTGCGGACTGGCAGTTTGACACCCCTGATCTAGAGAATCGGCCAAATACCCAGGTGAAATTTCTATTTGGCTATGAAATTCATTTGAATGTCCTGAGCTTGGTCATAATTTTTCTAATGTAATCAACCTCACAGGATTGTTGGGAGATAGTAATGTCAGAAATATATATGCTTCTGTGAATTATTTCAAAGAAGGATGAGGCATTCCGCTTGAGAAATCATTTTTCAGGCTAATATCTTGTTATGCTAAATGGTTACCAAACAGGATTTAGACAAAACACCATCAGCCTTGTGAAATACAGGTTCAAGGAGACATGTACAAAGTCAGCACAACATATATCATTTGTTTAGAAGTTTTGAAAACCATTTACAGATGTTCTTTTTAAGAGTTTTGCTTGGATGGAATCTGATACTTTCTATTCATAGAAAGTGCTTTGATCTAGCAGATTTTCATGGATGGAAGGGGGCCCTCCAGCAAATACTCCAGCAAATGGCTTTCTCCTAAGGCCTAAGCCATCAACTGTTCCACAGCATGCTTTGGAGGCTACTTTTCTTTTTTCTTTTAAACATATAGAGGTTTTCAAATAGAAGGCAAAGTTGAAGGCTATTGCTTTCTTCCTTAGCCTTTTCATGGTTGGGAAACTTTAAAAATAACCTTCAGTGAATACTGTAGAACAGGGGTGTCAAACTGCCGGTCCACAGGCCGGATGCATCATAGCAAAACCACGCCCACCCCATTGCCGGCAATGGCAAAAAAGTCACGATACGGCGCAACACATCACATGATGTTGCGAGTTTGACACCCCTGCTGTAGAAGCTAATCTCTCCTTTAGGATAAGTTTGAGTGCTGGTGTCTTCATGGACAAATCCATATGGTTTTGTTGGCAGCAAGAAGGAAATTGCTTGCCATTATCGTCTTTCAAGGTCCAATCCTATTTATCTGAGTAGAAGGTAGTCTTCGACTTGCAACGATTTGTTTAGTGACCATTCAAAGTTAGAATGGCACTGCCAAAAATGGCTTATAACTCTTTTTCACATGCCTGTTGCAGCATCCCCATGCTCACATGATCAAAATTCAGACTCTTGACAATTGGTTCCTATTTATGACAGTTGCAGTGTCCCAGGATCATGTGATTACCTTTTGCCACCTTCTGACAGGCAAAATCAATGGCCAAGCCAGATTCACTTAACAACCATGTTACCAATTTCAGAACTGTGGGGTTTCATTTAACAAGGATGAGCCTAAAATGGGGCAGAACTCACTTAATAACTGTCTCACTTAGCAACAGAAATTTGGGGCTCAGCTGTGGTGGTACGTCGAGGACTACCTGAAGTCTGTTCACTCAAATGAATCACAGATATTATATAAGTCGCAGCAGAATCATTTAAGCTTAGCAAAATGAAACAGGCTTGAAAATAGGGCAGTTTGGCAGGCATTGCAGTTACTATAGGAGCCTCAGCAGCAGTTCTGGGCCTGGAACATGATTATAGCGGTGCTTGTAAATTTGCAGAAAGTTGCCAGGCGATCTCAGAAACGCATTTATGATAAACTGGCAAGCGGGATGCGTTGCGACCAGTTATCTGGGATGAAACTTGAGCTATGCTGTTCCTCACTGGATTTTTGGCTTTTCCGTGCTTTGAGGGGCGTGGTTGGCCAAGAGAGTCTTGAGTTGTTTCCATGGTTAAATTCTCTTCTCCATTTCTTTTCATTGAAATGACTTGGATAAATATGCTATTGCCCAAGTATCTGATTTAGCCTGAGTTGAGCTCCCTCCGCAATACATTTTGCCCTCGTTTGACCTGGTTGAGAATCCCTGCCTGGAAAGACTCTGCACTTCAGTTTTAAAAAGCATTTAAAAGCTATGATTTTCCAGGTATTAGCCACTCGCGATTGGAATGCCATCATTTGCAAGACCAGAAGGGTAGTTTCCACTGTAAAAATTCCTACTGACAAAATCACATTCCTTTTCTAAAACCAGTTCCAGCTGACTCATATTTCCTCCTATGCTAAACTTCTGTCTACCTCGGGTAATAATCTCTAATAGTTGGCCATTGCATTTTCATTAGTTGTTAGCAGCATTCCATAATTACACTTAATGTTATGAGACAGATATCTTCAATGTTGTTTATCCAGTTATTTAACTCGTTCAATTCTCTGATGTCCTGCTAGTTACATTAGGAAATCTCTAACCAGGTGCATTTTCAACGGTAATAACAAATATAAATGTTTTCTTTCTCTCCATTATCAGCATAACAATTTAATCAGGGAGTTTCTCCAGCATGGCTATGACTAGACCAGATGTGACTATGTAATAAGACTGCAGCACTTCAGATTTGATCTTTAAAAGGTGTTTCAGAGCACCCAGAAGTGTGAAGGTAATCTCTTGGCAGTATTGTCAGACACCGATGCCTTTTCTTAGGATCTGAGAAAAAAAAGCCAGCTGCTTTCAAATTGCAAACAGTTGCAAACAGATGCCAGCTCCCTGCTCCACAGAACCTCTGGGAGATTCAAACTGAAGCTTTGCTCAGCCCATGCTATATTCATTTTAACATTTCTAGCACATTATTATTCAAGGCTTTCATTTCTGTATCTAAGTAGGTGGTAATGTGGGCAGTAATGAAAATCAGTAGGACACCTGGTCTATAGGAGGTGTGAAAAAGAGAGTTTGTTTTTACCTGATAAATATCTTGCAGAACCCCCTTTGTACTCATTTAATAAAAGTCAGACAGCCAAACCCTATAATCACATGGCTATGTTTATCTTGTCTCATAATTGTCCAATGTTGTTATTAGTAGCAATGTGTCAGTGCAGCTTCCTGTTTAGAAATGGAAGATGCCTCTCTATTCCATATGTTGAAAAGGAATCTGAGCTAGGAAATAGTACTGTTGGTTCTTGGATCTCATTCACATTTTAATTACATGGGGGGAAGGCTTGATCTGTATTGCAAGAGACCTCCACAATTGTGAAGCCACCAGTTGATACGAACTTCTGTGCAACTTCTTATAAGTGCCAGATTGGATTGTCTATATCAGGGGTAGGCAACCTTGGCTCTTTTATGACTCGTGGACTTCAACTCCCAGAATTCCTGAGCCAGCTTATTATTAAGCAGCAATAGGAGGAACCTTGTTTTAGTCCTCGGACCTGTTATTTTTTTTCTTACCTTATTTAGATAATGTACACATGGGCATGCGCATACAAGTGGTCCTCGACTTATGACCACAATTCCCTAAATTTCTGTTGCTAAGTGAGACATTTGTTAAATGAGTTTTGCCCCATTTTATGACTTTTCTTGCCACAGTTTTTAAGTGAATCCCTGCAATTGTTAAGTTAGTAACACAGTTACTAACTAACTAAGTGAACCTGGCTTCCCCATTGACTTTGCTTGTCAGAAGATTGAAAAAGATGATCACACGACCCTGGGACGCTGCAAGCTTCATCAGTTCATGAGTTTCAGTTGCCAAACGTCTGAATTTTGATCTGACTGTGGGATGCTGCAATGGTTGTAAGTTTGAAAAACAGACATAAGTCACTTTTTTCAGTGCCATTGTAACTTCAGTCATTAAAGGAACTGTTGTAAGTCAAGGACTACCTCTACTGCTGCAACAGGAGTGTGGGATCCTCTGATACCACAAGTAAAGGAAATAGAGTAATCAGTCTGAACTACATCGTGGGGTCTTTATTTAGGTTCCAAAAGGTTTGCCTTCAGCTGATCTACTATGCTTTGCCTTTTAAATGAAACTTTCTGAACCTCTCCTTCTCCTCAAAGCCATGGGAGCTCTTTGGGATATAGGCAGCGGTGGGATTCAAATATATGAACAACCGGTTCTCAGGATGCCGCTTCGGAAATCCATTCTGGGCCTGGGCAACAAAAAATTAGCTACCGTTTCTGCCGAACTGGTGCGAACCGGCTGAATCCCACCACTGGATATAGGTGTGTAACCTATGCCGCAAGACTCCATTGGAGCCTACTAATGTTGAGTGATGTCATGAAACTCATCCAAAGTTGTCACTTCCATATAATTTTATATGTATCAGAAGGGGCAATCATATTAATTACAGATTTACATTTGATTATTGAAAAACTTAATTGTGATTTAATTGCTATTAAGCTTATCCACCCATCCACCCAATTTAGGGAGTGCAGTCCCACCCACCTACATATAAGTTTGATATAACCTTTACCCCATTCCTCCCAAAAACATAGTTGCCCACAGTTTTGTCATGAAAGTGGAGGGCTTTACTTGAGCCAAAGTTGCAGAAAAGACTGCAGGATCTGCTCTGCTTACAGACCATCGCTTCTGGCAAAGTAATGGCTGTCTCTGCACAAATGCAATGAATCTGCACTCTTTTCCACTTTCTCAGTTTGAAAATATGTTTTTTTTTGTTATTTGGACAGCACTGAATAAAAATGTTAGAACCTACTGATTAAAAGAGTTGTCAAGGAGTCTCCCTACCTCTTCTTAGCATGGTTTTACAGTAATAAGCATAATCAGAGGGAACAATAGTGAAAAATAGTTGTATGCCATCATTTGGGGAATATAGTTAAATAGGAAATATGGCATATTTGTACTGTATTGGCCATAGAAGCATAAACGTAAACATAATTTAAAACTGCATTCCTATACACCCAATATTCCTTTGGAAAAATACATTTCGGGACTGGTGCAACCAAAAAAATACTGCACTGATATGCATCAATTTTCCAGGTTACTGTTTTACATTATATCAAAGCAATTCCATTACTGTTAAGTTTATTTTAAATAACTCTTATATTCATATAGAACTGGGAGAAGTTAACTAAAGAGTTCAAGTTGATGTCACCTAGATCAAGTTTAGGTTGTAAAGAAATAGTTACAAGCTTCAAAAACTAAACATTTTGTTACAGTTATATTCCATTTAGGAATAGTCATATAATGTAATGACAGTCTTAATTATTTTCTCTATTAAACTTCAGGATTGGAAAAGTGCAGGGAACAAATTGTACAGGTTTTTTTTTAATTCACTCTTTTGAGAGCCCAAAAAGACTTTTTGGAAAAGCTATACCTGTACTTTATATATATCCTCCTGCAGCACCTTAGTGTTTGTGTCACTTATTTTGAGCTTTTAATCAACGGTTATAGCAACTAACTGGCCCTAGCCCTCTGGTAAATGTTTGATTGAGGAATAGAAGCAAATAACATGTATCATGGTTTCTTTGGAGACTTTTATCAACATTTAGAAAGCCCTTGGTTTGGGGGGGGGGGAAGAGATGTAGCATCTTCTCTTTCTTCCTAAATAGTCCTCATGAAAATATGCTTATTTTCCTTTCTTGTCGTATTTCCCAAAGAAAGGTCTTTCTCATAGTGTTTAAGTTCAATCTGTTTTTCTGCTACCAAAACTTTTATTTGGGAGCAAGCTAAGGATCATTATTAACAATAACTTGGTCCAAAGATGTGGAATGTAGAAGAATGAATGTTGACTGTTCAGTCCATCTAAAATGGTAAGCTACAATGATTTTTTGGGTAATATTTGTGTTAATATTACGGAGAACCAGCAGAGTCTGTAATTATCTCCCTTGATAGCCACCAGGCTTACTATTTCATCTAGATTTTAAAATACAGTGGTACCTCGGTACTCCGCTGCTTTGAAACCCATCGAATTTGGTACTTAATGTAGTTTGACATGAACATTTTGTCCCAGTAATTATTGTTTGTTTGATATTTGATGCACAAGCTAGCACCTATTAATGTCAGCTGCCTTGTGACTCACTACATTATTCCCTATGTTTTACACCTGAAGATGGAATGGAAATTTTGAGACAAATAAAAAATGTTTATTTCAAATTAGGAAGTTGGCATGCTATAAAGAAAACTCCAGCATTGTATTTACAATATTTTCAAAAATGCCTTGGAGCCCCATGGGATTTCTTAAAAAATGAAAAGGAAGGCTTGCAGCCAATGCTTTGCTTGAAAATGTACTTACTGCTTTTCCAAAAAGGCCAAAGGTAAACAACCACTGCAAGAGGGTGGCTTAAAAGGCTAACAGGTAGTATTTTGGTAGTAAGATGCTGTACAACTTGCGATGTCCTGCGTGACAATCATCTATGCATGAAGAACTCCAAGCAACAGCCAACACATTCTCAAAATTCTCAGTGTACTTCCAGAAACATCCTCCAACTCAACTATTATGGCTTAGTATTATGTAGACCAGAGGTCTCCAACCCCCGGGTCATGGACCAATACCGGGCCGCAGCATGCCAGCAACTGGGCCACACAAACAAGCAAAGCCCCATCCACAGGATGCAGGCAGCACACAAAACCATGCCCCCCTCCAGTCCGTGGAAAAACTTCTCACCATGTAACCGGTCCCTGGTGCTCAAAAGGTTGGGGACCTCTGATGTAGACATCAGGCCAGTGATGCTGGTGCAATCAAGCTGATGCTTAGCTTGCTAAGACTTGCTAAGGGTGTTTCCGTTAGATATGAATAAAAGCATATGACTAAAAAAAAATCCCGAAAAGACTGCTATAAACCTAAGTAATCAAGCTACAGAGGGAGAAATTTTTCTCACCCGGGGCACCCACCGCCCTTCATTTCCTTGTTCTTGGTTTCTTGCATTCTCAGGGCTCAACTTGGCCTGTCTGAAAGGTGCTCAAGGGTACCAGTTTTTATCCTCACATGGGATGATGAACTGCCTGCCTCCCAAGTGGAGCTCCTTGTTACTGTCCTTGGAGTCTGGCTGCAGGACTGCCCTGGAGTCATGCCCTGCCGTATGCTTTCTCCAAAGCAGCTCTTTTGGGCAGAGTGCCTGGGAACTAAGTCGGATGCAGCGGCGATGCTGATGAACTGCGATGCCTGATTCCATCAGGACGCAGATGATAAACAAGGGACCCAGCCCACTTGGGGGTAAAATGGCTGTTTTTCCTCCCAACATACAGGTGGATGCGTTGGCTTGCCAGTCTGGAAAAAAAAGCTTGGCATCCTGGAGAGTAACTGTGTAAAACTGATTAAAACGAAGGCACAGCTGCGTCCTGATGCATTTGATCTCCTGACTTGCTAAGTTTGATACTGAGCATTGCTCAGGCACCTCCCTAAAGTCATAAAAACGCTAGATTTTTTAGGTTGCTTTGTTTTTTTAAGTACTGTATTCTTTCATTGGATAAAGCGACAGTTTTCCCAGCAAGCCATGAAGTTGCTGGCTATGTTCCCAAGAGCCAGGAATGGTTCCTGCATAGCACTCAAAAGCAAACCCATAATTCTAGAACAGCTGAGAGCTCCATGGTATTGCTATATCGTGACACCCTCTCCATGTGTTACTACAATAATCATCTTCCCCAGCCAGCATGTACAGTGACTTCCTGGATGTCTGATATGGAAATGGATCCACACACTTGGAGGGTATATTAGCTGGAAGGAGGCTGGCTAGACATAACAGCATACTTCTGAAGGATAACACTAAATTATTTTTCCCCCACACACATTTCAATTCAAGGTCAAACTGAGAAGTTTGACAAGCCACGTGTTACTTGTGTGAATGACTGGTTACACACAACCAGTTGTTGGTAACTGCTTGTATCAAGGCAAGAGATATTTGATTATTATTTATTTAAGCTAGGTAAAATGTAAGTGTTGCACAATAAAATAAAAAATATTTTGAGGATAAAGTTGTGGTATTTTATATCTTTTTCTCCAGAAGCTAAAATCTGTTTGCATGATGGACTCTTCATTTTATTCCTGCAACTATCCTGTGAGATTGGTTTGAAAGTGGTTGGTTCAGAGACCCAGTGAGTTTCAATAGTGAAAGTGAATCTGAACCCAGGGTATTTATTTGATTTTTATTCCACCTTTGTTATTTTTTTTAAATAACTAAAGATGGCCAATATACATAATAGTCCTTCCACCTCATGTTTTCCCCCACAAAAATAGCCCTGTGAGGTAGGTTGGGCTCAGAGAGAGTGACTGGCCCAAAGTCATCCAGCTGGCGTCCATTCCAAGGGCAGGACTAGAACTCACAGTCTCCTGATCCAATTTCTTACCTGCTATACCCACAGGATATGCTCCATTAATTGTTTTAAGGGATGATATGGTAGTAGCCCCTTTTTACCACAGTGCAAACATACATTCAAAAAGCCCCCAATATATGAATTTTTAGCTCCATTTAAGAATGTGTCGGATTGTTTTGTTTCTTAGCTAATCCAGTTTGTTATTGGAAACATTTGTTATTGTCCCCTTAACAGAGGGTAACAGAGAAATACAAGGATGCATTGAGAAAGATTTCAATCATCTTTAGATAATGAGGTAAACTGGATGTTTGGAAGTTTTCTGATGTCAGTTCAGTTCCATAAACTTTAGTTTGCTTTCTTCACCCTTTGAACAGAGTTGTGGATTTCCCTTGCTGTATCATGCTTATTTTGGCTGTACTTCCACTATAAAGATAATGAGAAATCTGTCAGAAAAGGAAATATGATGGTTACTTTCAAACTTTGTGTACAGCTGATAGGAAAAGGAAATAGTCATGAATGTAATTTTTCCCTGGGAGACTCACTGGCTTTGCCATTGGCTGACCTGATTAAAAATGACTGTGGCTGTTTTGCAGTGGTCAAGATAATGAAGAGAAAAAGTGATGTTGAACAGCTTCCCTTGAACAAAGGAAAGACTACCTACTTTGAATATTACCTTTGTAGCATTTTAAATAGTTTTCTTTGGACGGGTTGTGGAGGTAGGAAATATCAAAGCAGAGGCAGAGCTAGGGGGCACACAGTAAAAAATATACACAGCTTATACAAGTACAGATAGTCCTCGCCTGACAACAGTAGGTTTAGTGACCATTCAAAATTATAACGGCACTGGAAAAGGTGACTTATGACCATTTTTCACACTTACAATCTTGTTTAGAATGTTTGTACTGATTTGGTAATATAATAATTCTGCATTTGTATGAGTTATAAAAAGCAGATGTTGCCTTAAAAGTTAGACTCACCAGTTAAAACCAGTCCTCCTTGGGACAGAAATTCATATGTTAATCCTTTTGGAAAATCTCTTTGAAAGATGAATCTTTGCCATTTCAGCTTCAAAATGCCCTCCTTGACAAGTTACCTTTAAATAATCCTTTAAGAGGCAGCAAGCGATGAACAAAGGTTAAAGTACAGGAAGTCTTGCAGTCTGTAAGGATAGATTCAAGGGTAGGGATAAAATAAAACATAGAGAAGGCCAAGGAAGGGCAAATTTGAGTTAGTGCAAGGAGTAACCCCAAAGTCAACATAAAGTCTTAATAATTAGTCCAAGGTGAACCACCTGAGATTATTGAGCCATGTTTGCTCCCAAAATCTTAATTGCCATTTGCAAAGCCCCTTGATAATTAGTTGATAATATAGTAAAATGTTTAATGTGAGAAATGGAGAAAATTAAAGACATGTGGAATAATCATCTTAACATTTTTAATTTTAGTTTTAATTTTAATTAAAATAAACTAAAATACAGCTTTTCCCCTGCCTTTGGGGGAAAGCAGTTCATGGCATTGCACTCAAAGCACTAATCTGGCTTTCAGCCCCAAATAATAAGATGTTATTGATTGACATTAGTCTTGTAATAACCAAGTCTGGAGTGATAATTGCCAGAATCCCATAGCTAACATGGACAATAAACTTGAGCATAGATTAAATCATTTGACAATGACGTGCTAGGAAATAGTGAGAGGACGAAGAAATAATAAGGGAACAAAAGAGAAGAGTCTAGAAAGGATATGGCCAATTTGGATCAGAAGGGAGGTATGGTTGGCCAACGGGGTGGGGCAGAAGGATTTTATATTTATAATATTATTATAACAGAGGTAATAAAACTTGAGAGCAGGTTGGCTATTGACGATCCAGGGTTATATGAGCATGGGAGAGCTAGGAAGAGTAGTTGGATGTCATCGTATATACATCACTCAACATTTAATACGTGGGAAGGAATAAAGGGCCCACAAACAGATCCCATGGAAACTCCAAGGACAAGCAGTGAGGAGTAGAGAAAGCTTCCTCTTGTGGAAAGTATCAGAAGTGATTACAGAAATATAGAGGATCAATCTGGACAGAGATAGAAGGCAGCAGACAGTCAAGGAAATTGAAGTCACAGCTGAAACTTTGGTCTTTAGCAGAGAAAGATTTCTGATGAGATTTAAGTGAAGGTGATTTCAGTGAGGTACTAAAGAGAAGAAAATAATCAAGACTGTACAAAAAGGGAGGAAGCACACTCCAGGAGCTTGGGGTGGGGGAAGGGGTGGGGGTGAGGATAAATGGGAAACCATAAGCAATGAAGATGTGCCCAGGGAAGAAAATGCTTATGATTAAGTGTAATAGTGAGTGAACCAGCAATTGCAAAGTTGGGTGTTTGCTGCTGCTGATTGCCAAATCAGTTTTTTCATTTGTTTAGGATTTGTTGATGATTTCAGTGGGACCTAGGTATAAGATTGAACTCTGAGAGATTTGATCATGTGTTTTCTCCCCCCCCCCAACTTTTTTTGTCATCTTTCCTTTTGTAGGTTAGGATTTCTGAAGAATTCAAAGACTACATTTTTTTGTTTGTTTCCAGTATGGGCCAAGATGGTTCTCTTTTTGCTTTTGGTAAAACTGTTCATTTAGAACTTCTTGGTAAACTTGGTCAGCATAAGTAGGCTTGGATGGATGCTACTTTGTGTTCCTTTCTTGCTTACATCTCTGCTGGCCAAAGGAAGCTTCCTAAAGTCAAAGTTCACTATATATCTGTTTCCTTTAAACATTTCTGTATCTCTGACTTTCCCATCATTTTATGACAAATGGTGGAACAGCTCCCCAGCCAAATGTTATCATCGTATAAAAACATTGTGTTGATCTCTATGGAACCATGAGACTGATCAAAATGAGAGGTATTGTTATTTATTTTGATCTTTGCATTCGGGAAATGACAATATGGTGTGGAGGGCATCCCATAGTCCTTAGAGACTTGTTTCATTCTTAAAGCTGTATGAAATAAGCTAGTCCCCTTGTGGTAGTACTTTTGCTTCTGATATAGTTTCCAATCTTATCAACTGACATTGCAGCATTATCAGAGGAAATAATCTACCAGGAGTGTGCGTGGACTGAAAACACCAGGTCCAAAACAAATTCTTCCTATATGAGCCTAGCAGTCTGATTTCTCTGTGGAATCTTGCTTGTTTACCTATTCTTATCTGGCCAAGCTTTGGTATTTTGTCTGGCAGGCAATTCCTGTGAAAAGCAGCTGTCCAAGCAAGAGGAGCAGTGCTTCTGGTATTAAAGATCTGTCTGTCTCTGTGTGGGTGTGCATGTATGTCATGTTTTTTTTAAAGTCAGCTCTTCTGGAAATATTTTCTTTTCTCCTCCCCTTCTCTTTTAAGATCAGGCCGTAAATGTTTACGTTCATCTCGCAGATTTCAGTATTTACATGTAGGCCACACGTAAAATGAAAATGGTACTTAAAGCCACTTTCCTCGCATTGGGTTGAAGATGTGGTATATCAGTAGACCTCAACAGCCTCAGACTAGGAAAAGTGAAACATATGGAACATTCAGGAACCACAACAAACTTTTAAGTTTTTTAAGATATATTTGCACAACTATTTTCCAGACCTTATTGGAGTAAGAAGAAGAAGAAAATATCTTTGGTAGGATAATCAGAATATAAGATAAAAAAATGGGAATCAAAAGAAATCCTAGTGATGAAAATGTTCTGTATTACTTTTACTTATTACTCATAACTTTCTGGGGACATAAATTCAGAAACATACAGTGAATCCCCAGTCTCTGATCAGCAGTAAACCCCTCTGGTCCTCGAATGAACTTAGAAACCCTGTTCAATGCAAAGAGTTTCAGGGAAGTAAAGATCGGATTTATGTTACACCTATCCCTCCACCTTTGAAAAATCTTGGGATGTAAACAGTTCACCTAGTCCATATCTTTAACTTATACAAATACTTCAAGATTATTTTAATTTGAAAGTTTCTTGTCCTCTTCATGTTTAAAAGAATATCTCAGAGATAGGCAAAATCTAGTTCAGGATGCTCAGATGATAACATAAGTAGTATTTCTGTTCCAAAAAAGAAGCATCCTTCACTGGACATTATGAGCAATGCAGGAGGCAAATGGATGCGCCCTAACCTCACAGTTGCTTAACTGGATCTCAGACTCTCAGCAGTTTAGCAAGTAGCAATTCATCAGCCCCACCTTCAGAGCAAGTTGCTTTAACTTGTCCTAGTATTCATCTTGGCTTTGGCCTCAAGGAAGCGAAGGCGCAGCAACAGGAAGCCTCTGCCATACTTGCCAGGCATCTGCATACATTCTGATGTCAGATTCCTGGGAGGCTGGGAGGGGACCCACTTTCTCAGCTTTGTTCTTGTCAGGAGAGAGGGTTGTGTTGGGCTATTTTCCGCATATGTATTTTCAGCCTCTTGCACCTTACAGTTGAATATGCAGGTTGCTGCCTCATAGCGTAGACCAGAAAACCAGAATGGCTGGCTGAAGAATTCTGGGAGTTGAAGTCCAGAAGTCTTAAAGTTGCCAAGTTTGGAAACCCCTGGCCTAGACCAGTTGTTGGCTAATTTCCTTCATTTTTCGTGTGTGTGTGTGTGTATGTGTGTGTTTGAAAGAGACTATTTGTAAGTGATAATGAGCACCTCTTTCCTTATTTAATGTGCAAAACTTGAAGTTGAGAGCCAAATTTAATCTTTGAGTGAAATATTTAGGGCTGCATTAAAAAAATGACGAGCACCAACACAAATTTTAATTAAACATTGTTAAATATTAAATACTGTACAGTTGATATGGTTATACATCATGCATTTAATACATTTCCCCAGTCTGACATACTAAAAATTACAACTATACAGGACTCTTTGTACATGCTTAGGAAAACAACCTCAATAATAGGGGGCTGCCTATATGTTTTGCACCTTTAATTTGGTTAAAGATGGCTTACTTGACATCTTCTCATTTGCACAAATCCTCTCTGTCTCTTGGTGGTCTTTTCAAACAATTTATGTAAAGCTGCATTAACTGTAGTTAGTGTTTCTGGCCCTGACAGCTTGCTTGTGGCGTGCTAGATCATGAGTTATATATTTGGGTCTCTCAAGTAATCGTGCATATTGATTTTCTGCCTGAGATTAATAAAGTGGCTACAAAAACCCCCACCTGTGTCTCCTGACACTGGTTCTTCATTCCATTGTCTCCCACAATCTTGCTTCTAAACATGAGGAAATTTAAATATTTTCTTCCAGGAGGCCAAAATTGCTTCTCATTATCTTTGGAGAAAATGTTTGCAAAAGGAAGCCCGCCCCCATTGAGGTTCAGTTTTGTATCATGAAGTTTGCGGGGGATGGAATTAACATTGTTTTGTTGAGATTGTGGTATTAGGGTGAAATGTCAGGCCCAACCATTGCTTTATCCATCTTCAGTTTGAAGTGTTGATCTGTTTGAGGCCTTTTTTGAAAGTTCTTGGTGACTTACTCATCTGCAACTGCAGGATGAGCTGGTGTGGAAAATAAATGGGATATTTTTGTCTTGAATGAAGGTTTACTTAAAGACAATAGAATAAGGGATGCTTTCCACATTCGACAGGAGCAGTTACACATCTTTCCCATGTTTACAAGCATCAGGTTGCCGGGACTCCTTTAAAATATGCTTTTGTCTGCCTACACAATGCATATTTTATATCTTAGACCACAACAGTTTTAACATAGGCCCTTAGAAAAATGCTTATATTTTTTAAGTTATACAGTGTTCATTAGAATAATCTATAACTAACAAAGCCATTAGGAACTACATATGGCTTTGAAATACGGCTTTGTGCTCTTAAGAGATGAACTACTAGTACCTTAAAAGCAACAGTGCTCTGGTGCAATTTGCAAATTCATATATTATTGATTAATCAATGATGACTGGCAGCCAATCAGTCTAGTCCTGCTAATCGGTTACTTGCCTACAGTCTTTTAAAAGATAATCTTGTTGTCTTAGCCAGTTGCTTCATATATGACTTTGAAGGAGTGGTAAACTGCCAGACATACATGTGTTGCTGTTATTTCTAGCTTTCTCTTCATAGTGGCCACAAATTGCATTTCATTTTGGGGGTTTTCCTCTAGCAAGCAAACATTATTTTTGTCATCAAATAGTTTGGGTCTCTTGCTTCATGCTCATCCTAACAACAGCCTGCTACTTTTTTCTTTGTCCAATCTAGAGTCTAGACATTTCTTCCAATATTTCAAAATACATGTTTATTAGTAACACAGTCTTTAATTGACAGTCTCCCTCAGAGCAATGTTTCAACCATATTTAAATGTTGGCATATTATGAAAGCTGGAGATAAGGCTCTTTTTGTTGCATAAGATGGTCTACAGAGGATTTAGTCTGAGGTATTAATTTTTCCCCTCTCTCTTTACAGATGAAGCAGATTATGGAAATTTTGGTTCAAACACCTTAACAAGGAAAAAGAAAGCTCTGGTGACTCTCCGGAATGACAACCTTCGCCGGCGTCCTCATGTTAATATCAGCATGCCTCAGGACTTCAGACCAGTGTCTTCCATCATTGATGTGGATATTCTGCCTGAAACTCATAGAAGAGTACGACTGTATCGTCACGGGTGTGAGAAACCACTTGGATTTTACATTCGCGATGGGACCAGTGTAAGAGTGACTCCCCATGGGTTGGAAAAAGTTCCTGGCATTTTCATCTCACGGATGGTTCCTGGGGGGTTAGCCGAGAGTACAGGCTTGCTTGCTGTCAATGATGAAGTCTTGGAAGTAAATGGGATAGAAGTGGCAGGAAAAACCCTTGATCAGGTGACAGACATGATGATTGCCAATAGCCATAATCTTATCATCACAGTCAAGCCAGCAAACCAAAGGAACAATATTATCAGAAGCAGTCGGATGTCTGGGAGCTCTGGCCAGTCTACGGACAGCACTGCCAGCCACCACAGTTTGCCTTCTTCTCACGTCCTGCAGAACTTCCACCCTGACGAAATGGAGAGTGACGAAGATACTGACATTGTAATTGAAGGCTGCCTGGAACCACAGCCCATTCCAAAATCTCACAGCCTTCCTTCCGGTAGCCTTTCCCGAATCAATGGCAACAGCCTTAGCCACAGACTACAGAGAGACCTAGTATTCAACAGCTTTGGACGAGAAAGCAATGGCAATATTCACAAAATCCTTAGTTCCTTAAAAACTGATCCTCGACATAGTTTAGTTATTCCCAAAGGAGGCATTGAAGAGGATGGAACTGTGATAACACTTTAGTAGATGCTTTGAGTTGTATTTCTCTCTGAAAGTGCCTCCTGGAATAATTCAATCTTACATGCAGAAGTGCGAGAACCATCACTCTCATAAATGTTCTGACGTGTGAGATATGTTACTTTCCAGGAAGGACAATTTTTGTGATTAGACATAAAAGTATTGTTTGGTATAACTCATGAAAATTGTAAATATGAATTCTGCTTCATCAATTAATCTCAGAGGATAACAATTATGTTATCTTTCAAAAACCTATTTTCTGCTACTAGGTAATTGTTTCCTAGCTTTTTTCACACAGAAAATTGACTGTATTGCACCTAAATCTGGAAAGGTGACCTTTAAAGAATGGCTTTCTATATTGACTATAGTTGAGGACATGCTGTATTTACTCCTTACCCCTGCCCCTTTTGGGAATGAAATGTTGACCAAATGATTTTGTGTTTTTATATGTCTGTACTGTATGTATAAAATCTTACATGGGTGAGGAATTGCTATTGCTGGAATAATTTCATTTTAAATCAGCACCCCCTGCTGGTCATTGATCTGTCTGTGTAAATTTAAGTTTTCTGTTTATTTGAAAAAGTTGCAGCATGAATGCTAGTTTAGTAATGCACCACAATAACATGGGATGTGCATTATATTTTTATTATTAAAATATTTATTAGACAAATGCTCCCATTTTTGTGACCATTGATTTCACTTTCTAATTTGCTGACAGTATTGAATAACTAGAACTTAGAATCCTGTCTATGTTCCAAGCTAACATAAACAATTCCACTAAGTTTCTCTAATGATTTAGAATTAAAATGAATTTACTGAGTCTTTAATAATTAAAATATTAATTTGGGGGGAGGCAACCTATATTATTTGTTTTCTAAACCTTGTGGAGCTACCTATCCTCAGAAATCTAAAATACCAGCAGCATTGTAAGACAGTAACAGACAAGCCTAAAAGAATCCTGCTCTCAGCTCTGCTTTTCTATTCTGAAATGCCACAAGTTGTTAAAACGGTTTATAGAGAAAATATGAATATATTCCTGAGATGCCTAGAAAGAAAATATAATTGTTTTATGGTGTATTTTTCTACTTTTAGCTTTTTTTTGTTATTTACTGTATACAATTGTGTATTAAAGTGTTTCCAAAGGAATGAGCTTGCTTTATTTAATTTAGAGTCTAGCTTTTGTTTACCTTACAGGTAACTTTTAGGCCTGAAGTTTTAATAGGAAGTAATTTATTATCCTACTTTGAATAAAATTCACTAGTTCTCATTGCTGAACTGAATACAATTACCATCTGTTGCATTTCAGAATTCCAGTTTCATAGCTGCAGTTAAGAAATTCCAGAAATGTGAAGCTGAACTTTGAAATTCTTAATGACTCACCTGAACTGGAGTGGGGGCTTCAGTGATAATAGTTCTAGCAGCAATGCCTGACTAGTTGTGCAACCAAGATTACTTACTATAAATTGCTATGTTTATGTCCATGGAACATTCATGATTATTTGAGATGAAGGCTATATTGTTTTGACACAGTTGTCAGGAATTAAATATAACTTGAGTACTTATTTATTTTTTGTTGGGGGGAATCTTTGCTTTTTAAAATTGTTATTTGGAGGGTTTACAATATAGGCGGGTTTTTTGCAAAAAATATTTCAATATGTATTAAAAGAAAAATGAAAAATATTTGTTTGTATCCAATAGGCCAGCATGTATCCTTTCTCCTCTTTTTCCTTGATCCTCATGTAAATCTGTTCAGAAGTTAGCAACCTGAGAAAATCAGGGCATTCACAGATGAACAGGAGAATGAGCAGGAAATTCATCTCCTGTTTCACATACCCTGTTAATTCAAACCAGATGGGCTGGTCTATAAAAGAGGAATAGAATTGTCAGATTTTGCAAATCCAATCAGTGAGATGGTTTAAGCCTAATGATGCTCTCCAATAGTGTCCAATTTTCGGCAATACTATGGGCCGGCATTTGCCTTGTTTTTATTCTAATTTATTTTTGTTGCTTTTAAAATAATCACAAAAAAGAAAAGGGAACAAAATGCAAACATTCATACATTATCAAAAAATACATAACAAGTGCTTAAAAATAAGTGAAAAAAATACAACTAAAAAAAATTAAAATATAGAATATGTCATTAAAAAGTAACTAATTGTAACTCTCATGTCTCAGAAGCTGAAAATGCTGCTGGTCCAAACAATGTTGTTAACAGATGTAGCTGAAAATATTGCACTGTTGTGTCTCTTATCATAGCGTATATTAGAAGTTCATTCTCATCATCTTATCAATTGATCCAAAGTCAATATCCCTGCTTTCATCCAATTTTTCCAAATTACCATTTTTTTCCCAATGTTTAATTTTGGGCTTTCTCCATAAAGTCATGGGAAAAAGGATTGCATTTTTATTAGATATTCCATTCTGTAGCTTTCTAACAGATTTATTTATTTATTTAGCATATGGCATATGGACTAACAATATAAATTAACGTTTCAACTAGATTAGTAGAACCCAATAAAATATGTTAAAAAGATCTATGTTCAAATAACAATATCATTCTAGGCCATCTAACCATTGGAAGTGCAGCATCATTTATATTAAAAAAATCAGATACTGGACCGATATGTGCTCTTGGCTTACAGCTGGTCATGATGTGATCTATAGTTCAACATGGGACCCTGCAGTCACATTGAGAGGATACAGAGAATCCCGGCAGATGCCATGTGAGGCGTCTGAGATAACTGATATAATTGTTCTATTTAAAAGTTCTTTTTAGAGCCTAATGGTCCTCATCTAACCAAACATGCTATAAATAGGTACAGGTAATCTCCGAGTTACGAGCGTTCACTTAACACTCGTTTGAAGTTACGCGATAAGTGCCCCATAGTGATTTTGGTGTAATTGCATAGAAACCTAATGCCTCCGATATGTTCCTTTATCAGGTATCTCATCATACAATTGACAAAAGTTTTGACATCAAAAGATCTATATATGTTTTATGCCACTCAATAGAGCCCAATTACTCCTGGTGTTTTACCACCTGCCATTTTTAAAATTCTTTGTTTAATCTCAGATAGTGGGGCAAAGTTGTTTTTGTGTATCATCTAAGTGTGGTAGGTTTATATTATTTAGAAAAACCTCTATATCCTCAACCAATATATTTTATTTGGTTTGCTATACTGTACACTCTGAATAGAATTTTAAAAATAGACAATGTATATCCTTTGAAGTTTTACATATTTCATATTTTATCTCTAATAATTGGAATAATTGCCCTTCCGCTTTAAAAGATTAACCAAAATCTTAAGCCTTTCACCATTTCCCCAATATTTCTGTCATTATCATGTTACCATGACTCTTCTCTGATATTGTAGACTTTAGTTCCCATTTCCTCTGTATTTCTCTGTACAAAGTAGTAAATGGGCATCTAACCATCTGTGCCCATAGATATTTCATCTTTCATTTTTCCTTTTATTTTTAATCTTATTTTTGTATGATGTATAAGCAGTCATTTGACCTCAGATGCAAGATTTATATGCTTCCTACCCATTCAAAAACTCTTGGGTACTTGAAGTTTCTGATTCAAATGAAAGTACTGCAAAGTCTCTATCCACATTTGTTTTTATTCTAATTAAATTGTAAACAGCATGAGCTGTAACAGAGGATCCAAGTATATTTTCACAGCTACAGTTTAGCAATGAGCTATAAAAATCACAGGTATCTACTTTATTACATTTTCACCCAGAGGGATTAAAGAAGCTGCACTTCCTCCAAGCTCACATAGCTGTTTTGGAATTTGCTGCCGATTGTTTTCACATCCATCAGTGCATACACAGCCATTTCACTAGCAAAAGTAAAGCAGTTGTGCATGCCTGGGAAAAATAGCTGCTTAAATGATTGAAAACAGATGCTTCATAGCATTCTTGCGCATGTCAAAACATCACTTTCAAAGGATTTGCAGTCCTATGAGCCATTTATATATGCACATACAAACATTACTTTGAAAGCATTTTTTTCAGTCACATGTCTTCAAAATACAGTTCAGAGAATTCAAAGCAATGAATAAATTCATTAGACAATGAAGTTTAAGTCACATTTAAAAAGTCAGTTAACACCGAACTTTCAAGAGTTTTATAATAGATCATTTGTTTATTCTACTTATTTATGTGCCATCAAGTTTGTGTCGACTCTTAGTAATCATATAGATTTTCTTCATGACAATCTGTCCCCTACCTAGCCTTTCAGGTCTTCCATTAGTATATTCATTGCCACTGTACCTGAATCCATCTCTTCTGTTGGTCATTCTTTTCTCTTCCTTCAATCTTTCCCAGCATTAGAGCCTTTGTGTGTATGTGTGTGTGCTTTCACAAAGAGAATGTCTTTGTGTTTCTCATGAAATCAATAT